>VZTG01008772.1:283150-347575 GCA_013397845.1 Melanocharis versteri | reverse complement strand
GCAGACTGACAGCACATAAACCACTAACAGCAACAGGGTGAGGAGAGGGGAAGGGGATACCTAGGAACACACCAACTGGGGTACAGCATGCAGGCAGACTGACAGCACATAAACTAGTAACAGCAGGGGGACAGAGGGGCAACAGGGAGCCAATGAGGAACCCCGCAGCAGAGAAGGTTCCAGGACATTGCCGTGTGTGGAAGGAGTCAGTGAGGATACAGGGATCTTGGGGGGAACACAGCTTCTCACCCTAAGCGAAAGGGAAAAGAGATGCCTCAGGAACGCTGCCTGAGCCTGCTGAGGTAACATAAGTGATCTTTGAATCATCGCAACAAAAAACCCATTTATTTTCTTCTTGTAGTTGTCTATCTTTCTTCCTACTGTTAAATGGAAAGGTGGAGATAATGGCTTCTCTTATATTAAAAATACATTGGCTTTAAGCTTCTAATTATACAATGACCAATTTACAAAAATGTTGTATTTTAATCACTCTTCAGTATGCCAGGAAAAAAACACTTTTAAAAGGCAGTTCTATCTGCATTTTCATGTCAGTGGGAGAGGTGCAAGCCAACGTTTTGTCAAATATGCTAAATTTCACGAGGACGGAGCCGCTTATATCTTTTAACTGAGGATGCTGTGTGAGGAAGGGCCTGTGTGGCAAAGGCTCTGGCACAGAGCAGTGAGTAATGGCAATGCTTTGGGCAAGAACTACTGGGGAAAAAATCCAACAACAATCATCCATCACAGCTTTGTCCAAATGCAGCCCCTTGAGACTTCAGTTCAAACCTGAATGACCAATTCATTAGAGTTTTCTTTGTTATTTGTTTATAAATTGCAGAATTACAGAGTAATACAGGTATTATGAGACTTCTGGGGACCACCTGGTCCAACCAACCTCCCTCAAGCAGGACCAGCTTTGAAGGTGGATTCGTTTTCAAATTAATTCAGGTTGTTGAGGGCCTTTCACATTTAAATCTTCAAGAATGGAGCCTCCACACCCTGACTGGCTTGCTCTTCCAGCATTTCATTCCCCACTTCAGTGTGGAAACATTTGGTATTTAGAAATTTGGAGACAAAAATTCATATCCTTCTAACAGCCTGAGCAGGCAAGTTCCAGGCTGTTTCACAGAACTGAAAAGTCAGCAAGGCTCAGGAAAGAGTTACTGAGATCAAAGCCTCCTGCTCCTGATAATCCCAATCAAACGACATGTTTTTCTCATGTTTTGCAGCTTTTTCAGCACAAACTGGTGGCACTCATCCCCGTTATCAGTTTCTTGGGCAGAACATGTTAGCCTGCACTTGCTGTGCTCTCTAGAAACGCCTGATGAAATCCTGAGTCCATGTGCTCTGACTCACTTGCTGGAAGAGACTGGGGGAGCTCTCGGAGCCAGCTGATTTGCAAGCTGTTTCACTTCTTTAATTGATCTTATCTGCCTGTGAGCATGTTTGTATGCAAGATAAGACATCTTTGATATGAGATCCAGCTCTGCCATGGCAAAGAAAATCCCATGACCAAATAAAGTGAGATTCTGTATGTGGCACTGAGAGCTTCGCATCCACTCAGAGAGGCTCATCTGCCTGGCATTACAGGAGCAGACAGGCAATTCGTAGCTCAAGCAGATCCAGTCACTCTGCATTAATGTTGGCAGACTCTGGGATGTGTAGGTCTATCATGTGCAAGGAAGGAAAAGCCATGGTGGCTCCCACAGGATGCGGTTTCTTGGGAGCAGAACAGTGAGGTAGCATTTGAAGCAGGCTGCACCAGGTTTTCGTGGAGCTGGGGGTGCCAGTTCGTCTCCTGGGATAATATTTCCTTTTTGAGGGAGCCATGCCCATGCCACATCCATGTTGTCCCAGCTGCAGTATTCTTCTGCAAAAGGTCCAGAACAATTCCCATTCCAGCAGCCAGAGGGGGAGGTGGGCAACACCTGCCAAAGTTGCGTGAGAGGATAAGCAGACTGTTGGCAGTGTGTCACGGGGCCACCCCTGCCATGCATGTCAGGTCATTTTGTCCCTCCCTGACTTCTCCCCGCTGGCTCTGTTCCCTGCTCAGCACTGGGATTACTTTTGCCACAGCTCGTTCCACACTGGGCCAGCGCAGCCTCTCCTCTCTTTCTACTGAACACTTCATGCAGTGCAGCTTTTGGTAGCTGCATCCGTTCACTGTCCTGCTTTCCCTCAGCACGACAACTTGCTTTTGCAGGCTCAGGCACGTTAGATGAGAGACCATGGTACCTGCTGTGCTGCATCCAGCTTTGCAGCTCCCAGCACAAGAAAAATATGGACCTGTTGGAACAGGTCCAGAGGAAGCCACTAAGATGCTCTGAAGGCTGGAGCCCCTCTGCTGTGGAGACAGAATCAAAGAATCATAGAATAGCTTGCATTAAAAGGGAACTTTAAGATCACCTAGTTCCTACACCCATGTCACGGGCAGGGACATCTTTCGCTAGGCCAGGCTAGCTCAGAGCTCCATCCACCCTAGCCTTGAAGACTTCCAGGAATGGGGCATCCACAGCTTCTCTGGACAAACAGTTCCAGTGCCTCACCATCCACACTGCAAAGAATTTCCTCCTAATATCTAATCTGAACCTACTCTCTTTTAGTTTGAATTCTTTCCCCCTTGCCCGGTCACTACATGCATGATCTTCAGTAAAAGTCNGTTTGAATTCTTTCCCCCTTGCCCAGTCACTACATGCTCTTCAGTAAAAAGTCCCTCTGTCTTGTCATCTCCATTTAGGTACTGGAAGGCTGCAATTAGGTCACCCCAAAGCCTTTTCTTTTCCAGGCTGAACAATTCCAATTCTCTCAGCCACTTTTCTTGTAAGAACTGTATTCCATCCCTCTAATCAACTTGGTGGGCTCCTTTGGACTTTCTACAACGGGTCTGTATCTTCCTTGTGCTGGAGGCAGCACTGCACGTGGGGTCTCACCTCAGTGGAGAGGCAGAACCACATCCCTCACCCTGCTACCTCTGCTGCTGGGAATGCAACCACAATGCAGTTGGTTTCTGAGTCCCAGCACTCATGGACAGCTCATGTCCAGTCTCTCATCCACCAGCACCCACCCACTCTCAGCAGGGCCACTCTGGATCANGTCCAGTCTCTCATCCACCAGCACCCTCCCATCCTTCTCAGCAGGGCCACTCTGGATCGGTTCATCCCCCGGCCTGGACTGATACCCAGGATTGCCCCAACCCAGGTGCAGCACCAGCACTTGGTCTTATCAACATCATGAGATTCCCATGGGCCACTTCTCAAGCTTTTCCAGGTCCCTCTGTATGACATCCCATCATTCAAGTGTGTCACCTACACCCCTCTTCTTGGGGTCATCTGCAAATTAGCTGAGGGTGCACTCGATTTTTCTATGTCATAAATGAAAATATTAAATAACACTGGTCCCAGTACAGACCCCTGAGGGACACCACTTGTCACTGATATCCATCAAGACTCTGAGCTGTTGACCACAACCCTCTGGATGTGATCATCCAACCCCTTTCTAGTCCATCCAACAATCCAGTTATCAGATGCATCTCTTTTCAGTTTAGAGACAGACTGAGACAGCTGGGGTTGTTCAGCCTGGAGAAGAGAAGGCTCCAGAGAGACCCCCTTCCAGCACCTAAAGGGGCTCCAAGAGAGCTGGAGTGGTGCTTTGGACAAGGGCCTGGAGTGATAGGACAAGGGGGAAATGGCTTCCCACTGCCAGAGGGCAGGGTTGGTTCAATATTGGGAAGAAACTCTTCCCTGTGAGGGTGGGGAGGCCCTGGCACAGGGTGCCCAGGGAAGCTGTGGCTGCCCCTGGATCCCTGGAAGTGTCCAGGTTGGACAGGGCTTGGAGCAACCTGGGACAGTGGAAGGTGTCCATGGCTGCGGGTTGGGACAAGATATTCTGTAAAGTTCTTTCCAACCCAAACCATTCCTTGATTCTATGATATTCATCACAAATGGGGGGAAACACGGGTGTCTTCTTCATGTGAAGGCAGAAGGTGAGAGTGCAAGATCAGTTGCAGAGGAACCCTGACACCAGATTTTCTCAGCCTTCGTGGATGGCACAGAGCAAATCTTGTGCTCTCTTATGCTTTGAGAACTCTCATTAGGGTGCTCCAAGGCACCCTGTTCTGGGCAGTGACAGCCGGTGCATAAAAGGATCTTTCCCAGCATAGTAATTTGGGTGTTTTTGAACTACCCAATTTGCCTTGCATCAAGGCTTGGACTGGACACTTGAAATGGAAAATTAAGCAGCAAATTCTTACAGTTTCTGGAACAGAGAGAAATTATTCTGTTGGAACAGACCCCCAGCACGACAAGGGATTTTTTTTCTGACATTTTGAAACAGAAGGATTTCTTTTTGACATTTTCAAAAGTACGGCTTTCCCCCTCCCCCCAGTTTTTTTGTTCAAATTTTCAATTTAAAATTTTAATTAAAAATCAGTGGGAGTGGAAGGCAAACTGTGTCAACAAAAATGGACAAATAGGCCTCTTTGTACGTCCTTCCCACCCCACCACTCCTGCAGGAGACAAATACTGTATTTCAGATAAACCAGAATATTTTCTGTTGGTCCCAAAAGAAACCATTTTGGTTTTCCAAATGAAATTAAATCCAATATTAAAAGTAATTAATGCTGAAACCACAATATCTGCATTCCTTCCTGTGCACGTGCAGATGTTTCAGAGAAAAGTGCAGGAATCTCTTTATAGCAGTGTTCCCCCAGCCCTACCAGACCAAACCATCGCTTCTGGGCCGAATCTTAAAAGGGAGAGAGTCTCTAAAGAGCAATATGCAGCTTATCCCCATGAGATACACACAGCTGCATCTAGAAATCCCAGGAGTGTTTTGGTGCTCCAGAGCTTCTTTGTTTCTCCAAACTGGTCCTCTCCCTACAGCTCTGTACGCTGAGATGTATCATTCTTAATCCACAGATTAAAGAGGGCGCTACATACAACATATTGTTTGCATTCGCTGGCTGCAAAATTTCTCAGTTCTGCCTGGTCCCTGCCCTCCTGTCCCCACACTGCACCCCCAGCACATGGTCACTGAGCCTCTCTATCGAGGGGTTGGGCTGGGTGGGAGCAGATGAAGCACTGAGGGGAATACAGCCTCATTCACACCGTCAGGATAAGGCCCGAGGTATCCAAAGTTCCCCAAGCAAGACTTCAGCCAGTGAAAATATTTCTGCTTAACTCAGTGTCAGCTGAGCCTTGCAGAGAAGGTTTCTAGCAGAGGCGAGTCCTGTGATGCAGCACTGAGTCTATATTTGTGCACAGATGGGAAAGTTCACCCACTCTATGTATAGAAAACCTAAATATGTTGTGTGTGTTAACTGCTTTTTCTGTGTGTGCTCACAAAGCCGCTGTGACAAATTTAGGCTGCTCTACAGAGCCATCCCTTCCCCAAGACTCATGCTGGTGTCTGGTTCCAACAGTGGCTGCATTGCACAAGAGAGAAGAACCAACACAGTCATTGCCCGAAGTGTGTCTACAACTAACCCTGCATTACCCTCTGTGAGTCACCACCACCCAGATCTCATCACACAAAAGAACATTTTTGACCGTGTGGTCAATCCAAGCATCTGACTGCAAATTCACCAAAATGAAAGTCCAGCAGAACTTTTAAGTGAAAGTGCAGCAGAACTTTTTAAGGAGGTTTTAAACCTTCGAGTAAACCTGGAGTGTTTTTCTCAAGCCATAATGAAAGTTCAGCTTTATATTCTGGAGTTATGTAGCTCTTTCACTTACATGAAGCTCATTTTTCTAAGCAAATGTTGACTATTTATTTTCCTTTAGAAATTTTTTGCACCAAGAACTTTACCAGTTTCTTCTTCTGGTCTTAAGATCTTGCTTCCATATTAAATGTAATCAATGAGATATTGTGTAAAATATAAAATCTAATCTCCCTAATGATATTTAAACAATAAGAATATTTAATAACCGATATTTCTTATAGCCTAATTTCATAAGCACTCCAGTGGTCTAGTTAAGTAGCTTTTCCCTTTCAGCCATTTACACAATCCCTTTCTTTGTGCTTCCTCATTTTAGATTGAGAGGAATGAGAAGGAGGTTTCTTTACAAACAAACTGTGGGTCTGCTGGTAGATAAAGCCAGACACTGAGAGGTGAAAGAGGCAATGGGGTGGAACCAGAAATTCCATAGGAATTCCACTTTTGACACAGACTGTTACTCACGCAAGACTGTTAAATCCCTGGACTTGGAGAAAAAGAACAGAGACACAAGGGAAAGAAAAAGGGGGATACACGTAACAAGGGCATCTCTATTAGGCATTTCAAGAAGTCTGTACCTCTCAAGTACCTCAGTCAGTGGGGAAAGAGAGAGGGAAATACTGCCAGGAAATTGGGATAAAAAGGAGGCTGTGTCCTCCAACAACTTGAGAGACCCCATGGGAAATGCCCATGACCTCCCTCTTTATTCGAAAAAAGTTACAGGACTCTGTCTCCTTTTTGGACATAAACCTCTGCTGTTTGTGGATTAATTTTGCTGACAAGATCTTCTGAGTAGCAATCTGCCTCCCAGTCAGCATAACAAGAAGAGAAAATGTGCATTTTATCTGTGGTACCTTGTTGTCATCCACCTGCTGTAGGAGTGCATGTGCTCTGCTGAACTCCTCTGCATCTTGTCTTGACACAAATGACACTTTTCCCAGTGCTAACCAATTTTATCGCATGGTCCTTACTCTGGTTTTCTCCTGATGCTTTCACACACAACACATATGAAAAATCCAGTCAAAGCCATGTTATGGAATGATTTCCTCTGCACAACACAGGCTACGTGTGTATGAAATTATTTCTGTTTGAAATTATCCTGGCCAGAACAACGTCCTGGTGGTTCTGTTATTTTCTTTCAACAACCATACTCAAAGAAGTTCTCAAATGGACTACAGAGGTGGTATCATCAATTTCCTAGGGAAAGAGATCATCCAGGGCATTTTGATAATAGCACTTACAGTTAAGTACATATTTTAAATTTAGTCTGAAGGCTGTAAAGTCAAAAATCTCTGATTTTGGCTTTGATATGTGAAATACATCCTTTGTCATTTGAGTGAGTGGCCACATAGATGGATTAGCCTGTCAAGAGGTCCCAACTGGAAAAAGTCCCGAGCAAGCTGTTACAACTGGTCCCTTCCAGGTCCTTTCATTCTGTGATTACATGATCTTTTAAGCAGTCCTTTATGGTTTGTGGAATAAAGTGACAGACATTTTTGTTAGCATTTCAAACGCAATCCTTAATTTTCAGCAGCTCATTAAAGTGCTCATTAAAGCCAGCTCAATGAGTGCTTTGAGTGGGTATTTACATCAGTAAAACAGGAACACTGAAACCTTGCACGGGAAAAAAAGGAAATGACACAGAATGCACATCACAAGTGCTCAACTGAGAATGTGCTCTTTTCAGCTAAAGCAGCACTCAGAGCCAGTCTTACTGAGCATCTTCCACCCAAAAGAACAACTGTTACTGAGTCAGCTCTTCTGGAGCTCTTAGGACTTGTTCTTGAAGCACTGTTCGAGGCATCCTGTCCCTTGGACTAAGGCTGTGATGTGATACTTTGGGCAGGCCAGCTAAACCTCGTGCCAGGACCAGAGACTGCAGCCTCTCTCTGCATAGGCACAAGGAGGCTGTCTGGGCAGTAGGGTTAGAACCTCCCTCTCCAGAGAGTGTCTTCAATGGAAACTATTGGACAGGTCCAAAACCATGCTTAGTTTTCCCTTTGACCATGGGCCACAAGCTGAAACAACAGGACATTTAATGACTTCACTGCCAAGTGAAAATAAATTGTCATCATTTTTTTCCTAGTCATAAAGTCTGTGAATTACAAAGACCTTGAACAGAGTTAGCTCTTGGGGTTCTGTCTCTCAAGGTGAGTTTGTTGAGAAACACATGACTGATTTTCCATGTCCTGCTGTGCAGTATAAGGGGAAGAGCAAGGTATTGCCTAAAGGCTGGGAAACGCTAGAAAGGTGATTATAACATGGCAGTTTTGGCAAGTCACTTCAAGATTTTCTAAAGACAAACTATCAGCTAGTCATTATGCATTATCTTCTTCCAGTCTGGCACAGAACAAGTACTTATGTGGTACAAAACGAATTGGCAGCATCACAGAATGCTTTGGAGCAGGTACTGGAGGGCTTTAGTTCATCTGACAGCATTGCTAACGTAAGGTTCTCACCCTTATTTATGGAGCCAAGGCTTCCAAAAGCCTTAAATATTGAGCATTTCTCTCCTTAAAATCCATCATGCTGGCAATTTGTAAGCAAATAGATTCAATAACTTAGATCTGATTCTTCCACATATGGACTAGTCTCTTCCTCCCACAGGGAATGAAAGAGAATGTTTTGAGACAGGAAGATGAAGGCCAGAATACAAGGAAGATCAAAACCAAGAAGAAACCATGAATGACATGTGCAGAAGTTCCAAAGGGAAGAACAAGGACATGCAGCAGTTAGGAAACAGCAGCCAATGTGTTCCTCCTGTTCTTTAAAAGATCCATCACAGCCTTGGGCTCCCAGAAAGGGAGACAGCAGCAGCTGGATCATGGTTCTGGTTTTGAGCACATCAGATGGGTAAGCATAAAAAGGCTCAGCTGCTTCACCTAAAGGACAAAGATGACTCAGACCCCATGGTTTTGAGCTCGTGGGTTTATGCTCAACATTTATGTGTTAGTAGCTCATTACAGATTTACACTAGGAAGAAAATGTGCGCTGCCATGAAATCAGTGAGTGCCCAGAATCACCTCTGCAGGGTAGAGAGGAATAAACAGCACAGCATGTACAATAAGGGGGTTTTTGCTTGCAAAGGCTTTCTTTTTTCTGGTGGTTAAAGGGGATCGTGAACCCAAAGATAACTCCCTGAATGCTGATGAGTGCAGGAGGCATCGGGAACTGCCTAGAGGGAAGAAAGTTCATTTGTTCATACTCAAGAGACCAGGGATTTTTGCTATCTCTGCAGAAAGCTTACTTAGGTGTTTAAATCTACTTATTATTTTGATGTAGTTTATTTAAAATATGATTTCCTACATATTTGGAAAAGGCAACCTAAAAAAAAGGAGAAATGGTTATTTGTCTTGATACAATCACCTGCCATTCGAGCTAACAGTGCGTGACAGTAGCATGGGCTTTCTTCTATTTCCAACACCCAAGATAGACACTTCACCAGATTTCATAGTTCTGGGCTGCCTGTTTGCTGCAGGTTTTGGAGAAGATGCTGCTCTCTGAGGGCCAGCACGCCAGGAGCAGAGGGTGACCCCAGGACAGGCCATCCCCTTACCAACAGGATCTGAGCACAGTGGGCAGGGCTGGCTACTGGTAACAGGGTCCTTTGCCATAGACATGGCCGGTGGCAAATGATGTCCAGGGTCCATCCCTGTATTTCAAACAGGAAGAAAAGGAGATGGAGCCAGAGGCAGGGCTGGAAACAAGACTGCAACAGGGATCCCAGTATGGATGCTTCAAACAGAGCTAGCTTGGAAGAAAAAGGAGGTCACTAAGGACCCAGTAAAGTTTTGAACACCTCCAGTGATGGAAACCCAGAGCCTCCATAGGCTTCTGCCCTTGTGTTTGGCCACTCCAAGTAAGTCTATTTTTGGTTCTGCCTGATCAAACTTTCCCTTTCTGTACATGTGCCCATTGCCTTTGTCTGCTGTTTCCCCAGAGCAGCCTGTGTGTGGAAACACTGCCTGGTGAGGCAAGGAGGTGTGGGAGGCTCGAGTAGACCAGAGAGGATGAAACCTTCTCTCAGAGCCACCACTTCACTTGATACAAAACTTTTCCTGACTGAACTTCCTGGCTCTTCACCAAGGTGTGGGATGCCAGAGCTCTTCCGGGAAAAGACTGGGAGAACTTGCTGCCAAAAATAGTATATTCCTATATTGCTGGAAATTGCTGTGGAATATATTCAAGCTGTAGAGACCAATTGGAATAAACAGGATTGTTCAAAGCATATAGAGCACAGAGCATTTCAGAAAAGGATCAGTGTGTGAATTACATGAGATATACGGGAGAAGAAAAACAAAGTTCCCAGTGCAGGTAACTTGAATTTTCTAGCAATAGCATATTGAGAGCTCAGATTTGGAAACTGAGCTTGGAAGCTTTGGTACCGATAAGAAAAGCCCTAGGTGAGTTGTTGTTCCTGGAGTTTAGTCTTCATTACTATCTTTGAGCAAAAGAATTAGATCAACATGTCAGACGCAGACACAGTAAGTGCTTAGAGGTATGAGCTGATTTCCTATGAGGAGCAACGATCATTACAGACCATCCACGGAAAGTGAGTTTGTTTGGCCCTACTAATGACTTCTTAGCAACCTGGAGGAACTACAGCTTCTGGGATTATAGAAGTCTATGAACCAGCCTCCAATGTTTCTGAAATACTCAGACTCATAGTTGCACCACTTGTTAGAGCTCTTGAATTTTGTTCTGATGAGGGTTCTAAAACTTCCACAGCAATGGGTCCAAAAGAATTCAGAAGTTGTTTTTCCTCTGTCATGGCAGTTCATCATATTCAGGGTAGATTTTTAGTGGTAACTTAATGCTAAATTACTCTTAACACTTAGATACCCTAAATCAGCACACAAGCCTGTAGGTTTGCATCCCTCTAACTACTTACATTCCCACTGCCAGGCGTACATGGCCGCCGAGGCTCTGCAGTGATGCACAGGCAGCACCTTTGTGGATGCTGAGAGCTTGGTAGTGGAGAGATTTTCCAGTATCTGCCTGTGTCCGTGAGCATTCTCACTTTCTCACGGGGGTAGCTGAAAAACAGCTAGAGAGCTTTTGTAAATAATTCTTCTATCTTGCACTTGTGAGATGTTTTGCACTTTGTTATTGTCAGTCTGAAGGATTGTTTAGGAAATGGGTGTTTTAGGATCTAGCCAATAGACCTGGGGGGTGGTTGGCTAAAGATCCAATGACTTTCTATTATCCCAAATGACCTAGGGTATAAAACCCATCTGTATATAAATAAATAAAAAGGCATTTCTATCCAGTTACTCCTGAGTTTGGCTGTCTCTTTTCTCCCCGGGCTGTGTCCATATTGCGACACACCTTTTTTATGTCACAGCCTTGACAGGATTCACAAATGAGACTTTCTTCCCACCTCTTCTTTGGGACAGGGTCTGTCAGATTTTTAAATGAAAAATAAAGACTGCAAATTCTACCATGTGTGGCTCATATCTCTCCCCATTCCTGTGAGCCTACTGTCCGTGTGAAACCTGTTCTGTGCTCAGGGATCCCAACCAGTTGGCTTTAGAGAGAATCATCCTCCTTAGGGCCTTTTTATTGCTTTCTTTTGGAGTTCCAGTGACCCCAGTTAGCTTTTAGAGCATCACTTATGAAAAGCATATCAAAAAAGACAGGAAAAGAAAACTGGAGCCCTCCAAGGGAGCCAAACGGCCTAACTGACTGTAAGACTCATTCATTAAATACTAAGAACAGTGCCGTGAGCACAGAGAGTCCAAAATGCTTCACACAGGTGGGCGAGTCTCATGATGTGCTGTGAAAAGAACTAATCTCTTGCTCTCCCTGCTGAGAAAGCAGAGGCATGTGGGGCCAAATCCATAGCACACTGCAGTGCTGGTGCCAGGAGACATCTTGGAGGAGTCAAGGCTCCCTTCTGGCTCCCTGAGCACCACCACAGAGTTATCAGTACCACGGTCTGCCATGCCTGGCGCCTTGTTGTTTCTGCCCCATGCCATTAGCTAAGATAACCAGGAGGGCAGAGCCCCTTGGAGACCTCTCTAACCATGAAAGTCCTCTAAAGATCTCAGAAGACTGAATACCTCACCCACATCTCAGCTCAAGGACTCTGCTTTCCCCCTTAAGGTGCTGCTTCTTCTAAATAAGCTTGTGGCCTTTTTGTTGGGCTTTGCCACCCACTATCAACAGGATCAAACCCCTGGGACAGCCTCACCTCAGGTGTGATCTCACCCAACACTCAGACCAAGGGGACAAAACAACAGCTCCAGAGGATCACTGATGAAGAAGCAGCATGATGGGCTTGGAGGCACTGATGGAGGCCAGGTGTCTGGGTTGGGGTCGGGTCCTCAGTGTCTGCTGAGTGGGTGTATGGGGCATTGAGTGGCTATTGAAGGGTTATGGGGACTGGTGTGAGAGAACAGGCAATTGCACTCAGGAGAAAGAAGGGGTGAGATCGTTGGAAAGAGAACTGTATGAGGGACTAGGATGGTGCAATCGGGAAATATTTCAGGTTGCAAGGCATCCATAAGGATCAAGTTACCCCTTTCAAGATGCTGACAATAAACCTTCTCTCCGGAGCAAAGGAGAGAGAATGTGAAGGGGAAAACGGGGATAGCAAAAGCCAAGTAGGGGTGTATGGAGGGGGTTCTGCTTTCCCCTTCCCTCTCTGGAACCCTTTTCTGTGCAGTTGGCAGAGAAGTCAGGGAGGCCCTGGCAGGAAGGTGGGTTGCTCTGCTCCACGGTGCTCACGGGGCAGCTGCCATTGCTTGGCTGCCAGCTTGTCCTGTCTAGTACAAGGCCTGAGAGACACCTGAGGCTGTCAGCAGTGACCGAGGTAACAACGGGGTTCCTGAAGCCATGGTCATGAAAATGATGTTGCTACACTGTGGTAAGATCCATTTCCCTTTGGAGGTCAGTGGTGGGTGTCTCTGTTGTAGCCAGCTGGCCCAGCCCCCAGGGAAGCAGGTAGTGCCCTGCCATCTGTGCTCCCCATCCATACAGACATCCCCAGCAGCTCCATTTCATCTCCCAGTAATCTCAGGGGAAAGTCCAGAATGAGGCACTTCTGCTCCTTCCCATACCGGGTCCCATCTGCTGTTCATCTGCTGACATCAAAGTTGGCAAAAAGAACATCTCAGGGAAATTAACCTTTGACTGAACCTGACACTTCACCATTTAGTTTTTTGAAAAATACCCTCCAAGTGGGCTTCACTAAAATTCTTGTTGAAGTAGAACTAAATAATGAAGCTGGGAAAGATGAGAATTTGTAGAGGAAATGCAGAGTGGGCAGGGAGCTCACCCATAGGGTCTTGAAGGCAGAAGTGGAGATGATAGCGTAGGTGTTCAATGGTGCATTCACATATCTGTGACTCCCTCTGGTGTTTCAAACTTTCTGCCCTCCACAAGTTGCTTTTTCCTCGCAAATTGTCAACCCTGTCCTGAACATGTCTCCTTTGATGCCCTCCTCTGCGGCACTCCCCTTTGTTGCCTGCCAGTGCACACACTGTGGAGGGGATCTTCTGGTTGAGACCTGCCCAAGGTGGGTGTGTGAAGACTTGGAGAAGGAGGAATCCAAGGTCACTGTGGAGGGAGCCAGCGAGGGGTACGGCCTGGGAAACAAGGGGGCTTCTTAGGAAATCATGGTCTTTGATGGCCTCAGCTAGCTACATTTACCCATTGGTTCTTCACCAGACTAGGTGCATTCGATTAATGTCTTCCTCCTAAACTGGCTACCTGAAGTACAAGCAAAAGTTGACCTTGAAAAGGCATCAAAGCAGGTCTTGAGACACACGTGCACATAATGGAAAATGATGCATGTTGTGCTGCAGGAAAAGAATGGAATTTAGGTATGCAGCACAGCTGGAGGGGCTGCATTGCTCACTTCTCTGCTCCCTTCAGCACATACATTCTGCCCATCTGTCAACACCTTATTGTACTGTCTCATTCTATTACAACCTTTTCCAGCCACTCTTTCTGCAGTGTAGGGGATGTGCTGCCATCAGAGCACTGAATGCCTCTCCAAATCTTCATTTCTTTTAAAGTCAAAGGGACTGCATTAATGAAGAGCCCTTCTTTCAACAGAATGCCTTGGCAAACTGCTTCATCCAACATAATTTGGGCACTAGGTGCCACATGGGTGAGTGTCTTGACTGGTCTTCTTAAATCTTCCTCTGAGTACATCTCCCCACGGCCCATGCAGAACTATCGGGGAGATCCACAGGTGCATGGTCACTGCAGTTATGCACCTCACAGAGCTTCAACTCTGCTCTGTAGTCAGTAAAAACAGAAAGTGTGCATGAAAAATTATGTTACTCCATTTCAGGACTCCTGATGCCTGCAGGACTGAATCATGCTATGCTCCTTCCCATTACTTGTTTTAACTTTTGCAGTTACTGCCTGCCAGCATGACAGAATGGAATGGCTGATGCCGTGTTAATGATTTGATATTTAATAAGGAACCAGTTGTACACCTGGGTTTCCCAAGCCTAAGGCATTTGGACCTCCTAATAGAATTACAGGCAGATTCAGGGCAGGGACCTCTGGAGGTCACCTTGTACAACCTGCTCCAAGCAGGATTAACTTCGGAGCCAGACCATCTCTAGCAGGGTTTTCTCCAGTCAGGTTTTGGAAATCTCCAGGGATGCAGACTCTACCAACTCCAGGCACCTCCTCCAGTAGCTGATGCCTGTTGCTTAACAATTTTTTTCTGATTTGCAATCACAGTTTCTCTCTGTGTGAGCTGCCTCTTATCTTTGTGCTGTGCACCCGTGAGATGTGTCTGGTCCAATCTTCATTATGATCCTCCTTTCAGGTAGTTGAAGACAGAAGTTTGATTGCCCCTAACACCTCTTTACTTCAGCTTCTTGTACCTCGTGCGCTCTCGTTCCCAATCACCTTATTGTCCCTCCATGAGATTCTCCAATTTGTCAGACCTCTCTTGCCCTGGGGAGCCTTAAGGAGGGCACAGTGTTGAGATTTGTCTCCAAGGTGCAAAGTCAAGGGTGTTAATCACATCCCGAAATCTCTGGCTGTTCTCTCACTAATACTCAGTGTATGCCTGGCCATCTTCATCAGGTGGCTGCCCTTCAGACTCTGGTGAAGCTGTTGTGCAGCAGGTCTTTTAAGGGAGCTGCTCCCCATGCAGTTGTCCCCTACTTGTCCTGGTTGCATAGAGTTATTCATACCATGGGCAGGAGCAGATATTTCCCTGTGTTAAACTTCATAAGATCCCTATTGACCCATTCCTCCAGCTTATTGAGACCTCTGTAAATGGCAGCTGTATTTCCTAGGGCTGACTACATCACTTCTGACATGTTCCTGACCTATTGGCATGGCTTCTCAGATTTAAGTCCATATTAACACAGGAGTTGATGGTAGAACACAGCAAGGATTGTTTAACAAATCATAGCTCATTTGTTTAACAGTTTATGGCTGTGAAGATGTGGAGAGATGAAGAGAAGGAATGCTTTGGCAAGAAATTCTGCAAGGATGGGGTGGTGACATCCCTGCTATGGGGGCAGGAGGGGGCCCAACCTGATGTGGAGTACCAAGACTGGGCAGCAGGGAACCCACTGAACAAAAGGACAAAACCGCACCGAAGCCCTGAGCCACAAGGCAGCTCTCCCTTCTCCCAGCACTGACCTCTGCTAACCCCATTCCCCTGTGTATAAATAATCTCTCTCCCAATCCCAGTGTCCTAGGGCATGGTCCCAGCAGCAGACATCCACCTTCCCTCCCCCATGAGCATCCAGTCCTTGGCCGGAAGGCAAGAGGCACTGGGGAGGACAACCCCCCACTCCCTGTGTCCTGGTCCAGGTGAGCCCTTCTGCTTACACCTTGGTTTTGCCATTTGCTTCAGAGACTTGGCAGTGCTGTGATGAGGGCAAACAGGACCAGCCAGTTTCTCATAACTTAATGCGTTTTTCAAATTACTGCCTGCTCCGTGTTACATCTTCCACAATAGCACTGGTTATTCACAGGAGGGGATGAGGGATGAACCCATCCAGGCCACCCTTTTCTGTGCACCCTTCTGCTCTGGCCATGAGTGCCCACCCTTGGAGTAGAGTTTCTCCACCAAGAGCCTGGACAAGGGCTGAAACATCTGCAGCAACTGGCTCTGATAGTGCAGGAACTGGGATGGCTGAGCTGACCAGACCATGTGCTGCCAGTCATCTCCTCTCCTCCTGCCTGCACATTCCCGAGGTGTAGTTCTTGGACCATGCCCCCTTTCATCCTAATATCTCCTTCAGAAGCTTGCGTGACCCTGAGGTGGTGACGCAAACCTTTGCGGGTGGAGATGTGCTGGGAGCAGAGCTGCTGCTCCACTGGGCTGGCACTGTCCTGCAGTTGTCCAGCACGTGACAGCTCCTGGGCTCCAGGTCAGCACTGAACACTGAGGGCGTGACAAAAAACCCCTGTTATCAACCCTAAGCAATTCAGACATACTTACTGGCTGTCACGGCACTTTCTACCAGGAATAATGTTACCTTCATCAATAATTTATCTCAATGACTGTTCCCCCATAAGAAACCAAGACATGTTGAAAAATTACACAATAGTCTTATTTTTAATGCAGAAAGAAATCAACAGTGATTATATATAGGAAAAAAAGACATTAAAGTACCAATAACTCTAAGAAATTCTCATGAAACAATAGCATCTGAGTAACATGGAGAGGAAGAGGGCCAGAGAATATACCACAGATGAGAAAGCAATCAGGAACTAGTGCAGACAAACCTTTAAAAATTTAACTTCCACGCTGTCCATATGCTGCATTATTTAACACAGTGTGGTTAAAATACACTTTCATTTATCCAAGTTGTCATCTTAGAACCAGCTTCCTATGGCTCTGGAGATGTCTGGGGCAGAGGAACATTGTGGGAAACATCCAGTTAAAGCTGCTGTTTAAGGGACTGAGACATGAGAGTTGGGTGTCCTCAAGGTAAGAAGCAGGTTCACACAAAAGGCACCATCTCTGCATCCTGGCAATAACACACGTCAGGTACCTCTTGCAGACATGGGTCTGGTACTGTAGGATGTGTTTAGGGCTGGTTCTAACCAGGCAGCAGGCAGGGGACAGCCTCCAAACACCCTTGTACACCTACACCCAGTGGTGTCTCAGCTGCCTGAGGAGCTTCACTAACCCGCGTTAGCTGAGCCCTCCATTCTCCATTTAACACAATCCTCTCAAGCCCACATCTTACCCAAAGGGGCAAATCACAGAATTACAGCAGTGGGAACCCTGGAGGCCACCAGTCCACCCTCCCACATGGAGGAGGCTACCCCCCAAACCAGCTCAGGTTGGCCATAGCGTTCAGAGATCACAGAGAAGAGCATGACCTGCAAAACAACCTTCCCCCAGCATGCAGGCTACTCAGGAGACCTCCCTCTCTGATGCTGCCTTGACTCCCCGTGGTTTGCTTCACATCCACCAGTTTCTTCTGACATCCGCAGCTCTTATTCTGAAAGAGGTAAATGGGAGATTTGAGCCCTTCAATCTAAATGGGATAATCCTGAAGACACTCCTGAGGCATCTTCTGTGCAGTTTGAGCTGTCCTGATCTATTCAGCCACTTCTCTCACAAAAGTTACTCCTTAATTTCTGTTATCTTTTCTGCTCCTTTCTGAACTCCTCCCTGCAAGTTTACCCTCTTCAAACAGACGCTGCAGACAGCATCACTATATGGACAGGCCAGGGATTTAAAGAGCATTGCAAACACATGTCTTGTATTCTTTTTAAGCACTTTTCTTAGTTTCTAGCATCTGAGTCAAATTTAGAGCCCCTGCTGTCTGGGCAAAATGAGGATCACTTTTCTTACACTGATGGCATCTCACTTGAGGTAGCTTTCCCAGCCTTGCTGAGTAGTCATCAGGGCTTTAATAAAAAAAGGCAGAGGAGTCCGCTGTGTTATCTTCAAACAGGCTTCACACCTTCTGTAAGTATTGTAACCTTTGGTCTGTTCTTTTACTACATCTTTAACAAGACTTTTTGTTTTCATTTTTCATCAAACACTACTGCATATGACTTTGTCATTTCACTGCCTCTGCACAAGGCGAATCAAACCCTGTGCCAAACCAGGCCATGTCAAAAGTCACTTTTCTTGTGGGTTCCCTATTCTCTGCTGCACAAAGCAGTCACCTCTCTTGCTTTCAGCTTTTCCGATGTCCCTCTCTTTCCTGAGCCAGTTCTAAATGTTCCTCTAGCTTTTAGGCCTGTAACTTCATTCCAAAAGGGCCTTGTGTTATTTGTTGAACCTCGTATTTGACTAATGTGGCTTCAACATTCCCTTAGTATGTGGCACCACATGACACTGGAGATGTGTTGCGTATCATGCATCCTAGCTTCAGTGACTTCCTCACAGCAGGTGGCTGGTGTAGTGTGCTTTCTGGTGTCCTCATTTAAAACTAGGATTTCAGCTCTTCTCTTCTGGCATCTGTGAGGAAGAATGAGACACTTCAGGGGCTAGTGGACCTTAAATGTGAAGTATCACAGCTCCTGTAACTCGAGATTCTGTTATCTAAGAGCCTCACGTGACTGCCAACATTCCACTGGCCATCATGGAGTGCTACTCCTAAATCAAATAAGTTTTTTAAATCCCAGGGGCTGACTTTGAACTACAACCACATAAGCTTGTCCTCAGCATTGATCCCTCACGTTTCCTCTGCCTAAAGCAGACCTAACAATTTCTGAAGCATAAGCAGCAAGAGATTTCCTCCCTGCAACCATCCTTTCATTCCTCAGCACAGGAAATAATTTTTTTTTATATTTTATTTTTATTTTTATATTATATATAAATATATATATATAATTATATATATAAATTTATATTTTATATTTTTATATTTTATATTATTATTATCTCCCAGCACCTGCCAGCTTTCCACCACTGCACAGCAACATCAACACCCCAGGGCGACAGACAAGCACCTGCCTGGGATAAGCGTAAGAAGTGTAAATGCCTTGAGAATAGAAGATAAAAGCCCTCCCACTGCCCACCAAGACTGGCATAAAAGGTGAAGAACAGATTGGGATAAAAGGTGAAGAATGTGTGCCCTGCAGAAGGCACATGTGCTGGTGGCCCAGCACGTGTCAGAGGGCTCTGGAGGGCTGCGTGTGCCGTGTTTGTACACCCCATCCTGGTGCTTCCTTCTCTCCTGACTGCGCTTGTACGTCAGCCTGGATCTAAGTACCACTTCCAAATGAGTTTATCTCCTCTCCCATACGGAAGCCTCTTCCTCTGGATGCAGCACAACCCTGTGCTATTTGATGCCTGTCTTGTGGGGCACCTCGCAGACCAGCCCAGGAACTGCTGGAAGGTCTCTACAGCAGCAGCTCGGTCATTGTCCTTCCATCACATCCCTGCATGCACCAGAGCCAGGATTCCCCAGTCCTTGTTGGAACCACCAGGCAGCAGAGCTCTCCAGGCCCAGCCATGCCTGGCCCAGTGGGACACAGACCATGGGGACAGGTCTCTGCACTGTGTCCCTATCCTGGCAAGAGACACGGGCCTGAGACTCTTGCTCACAGCAGAAAGCCAGTCTGAAGTCCTGAAGCCCATGGCCACAGCAATGACCGAGAACAAGTTGGTCTGGCACAAGACGAGCAGAGGTGACAGGAACACTTCAGCTGTCCAAGACAGTGACAGCAAAGGCCTCTTTTGCCCAAGTGCACCTAGCAGTCTCTCCCTGAGGCACACAGCAGCTACAGGGCAGGGAATGGTTTCTTCATGTTTCATCTGCAGCTAATTCTGCTGGTTCCTGCTTTCCACATCTATTCCCACACCTTTTCCATAGTTTGCCAACTTGTCATCTCAGGAGCAGCACGTGGGAGGGCATGGCTCCATGGGACAGGCTTCCTCAGCCTTCCTGTGCAACTCATGCACCCCCTTGGCCACAGTCCCAGTTTGCTCCCACCACAGATACTGCTCAGGCCTTCCTTATCTGCTGCTTAACATCAACCACCTGAACCTTCCCATGAGCTCCTCAGAATGCTCCCAAGGGTCCCTGTAAACCTTAGATCAGACAGATGTGCCAGTACAAAGATGGCTGTAGCAGGAGCCTTTGGGCAAATGCATTTTGTAATTGTTTTCAGAAGTGCCTTTTTGGAAGGTGTCACATTCCAGACCCAGGATGGTGCAAAATCACTCTGCGAAGAGACCATCTTTTCACTCAGCACATTTGCATTTGTCCTACTTCTATTCCTGTAGACCTAAAAATCATCAAATTCCTCCTCTCTGATATGCAGTGCCACCCTCCCCAGGATGCTATACCACAGCATTTGAGCAGAATGTCAGGACTACACAGAAAATATTTTAAGATCCTACCCTGTGTCAGGAACTCCCCCAAACTCATGTCTGTTCTGATTTCACCCCAAATCTCCTGGACAGTCAAAAGAAGAGAAAAAATATGAACACCAACAATACCTGTTTTATTTTACAGCTTCTCTGTGCTATTTTTTTTAAAGAAAAAATGATACTAAAAGGCAAAACTTCAGGCTGTTGTGCCTGCAGTGAGCACTGACTGGCTGCTGCTGCCTACAACTGGCACAGCCCACCTGACTGCAGCCAGGCTGAGCTCTGTCTCACTCCCAATATGTTTTTACCATACATACTTCAGAAACCAGTAACTGAGAGCAAAAAGTTGCAGCCAAGCAGTGGCTTGTTGCGCTGAATTCCACAACCTTTGAGCAATTGAACAGGCGGGTTAGTGATTGCCACAAGCCGTGAGGACCCAGGGAGTCTTGCAGGAAGTGTTGCTTATCCTGACAGCCACCAAGAACGCAGATGACCAGTTGTGTGCTGTCCCCTGCCTCCAGGGCAGCAACAGGACAAGGCTTGTGCCCTTCTCAGGATGTAGCCCCTAGTCACTGGTCTAGCTAGTGATGCCTTGGGGTGGCTACCTAAAACAGACGCTAGACAAAATTAGGCAAATAAAAGTGGGTATTTATTGAAGGCCTTCAATAGATGCACCTTGGGCAGTCAAAAACCTCTGAGAGGGGCTACACCCAAGATGGGCGATGGCCATGAGTTTTTCACACAGTTGTAAGTTTGGTCCATTTACATATCAGGGGTTAATCCTCCAATTACAGTTCTAGGTAATGAAGTCATTTACTCCACGTTTGTCCCCCCAGTTCACTGTTGTTTACATCTCTCGGAGCCTGAGACAGTGAGGAGTCCTTTAGTTTCAGGCCCAGAGAGGAATTGTTTTGTCTGAATAAAACGGGAGAACAGCAGCTGACAGGCTATGGAGTTTTAGAGTTACACACTAAAGCAGTGCAGGATCTGAAAAATATAAAAGCTAAATCCTAAGGCATCACTAGTGAAAAGGCAATACTAGGTTGCTTCCTGCTGGCTCCTCACAGCAGCCACCCTGCACAGTGCCAGGATGCCTGGCCCTGCAGGCCGCAGAGATTTTTCTGTATGTGTGTCCTAGGGAGCTTGCAAAGTCATTCCCCTCACTAGGAGAAATCATTGAAGATTTCTGACCAGCCAAGATTGGTGGATTTCTCTAGCCCCACTGTCTTGGGTAAATGGTATTTGTCACAGTTGGGCAACATCTCTGGCATGTGATGGCTGCAACAGTCCTGCACAGTTCTTGCAGGGATAACGAACATGGGACTCGGGCTGTGAGTCCAGGCTACTCCATTCCTTTCCTCCCCACAGAAGTGTTTAGTGGGAATGCCTGGGAAAGCAGCAACAACCCCAGCTGCTGCCGACGGAGACAGTCCTCAGGAATGGCACCACCAGGACATGTCTCTGTTCCACACAAACCTCCCAAAGCAAGAGTGACTTCCTCCATGCCTGTAACCAGAAGGCCTAGGGCAGCACAGGGCTGGAGCACCTCTGCCCTGGAGAGCCAAGAGTGGGAGCAGGGGTCCTGTGCTCATATGGCAGGGAGATGCCAAGGCCATGCTTCAATGAAACAGGATCTCTGAGGGGACACACAGATCCTGCGTGTATCTATCGTCCTGTTCAGTTTCTGAATGTGCTAAGCAGTCAGATCCCAGGTGAAAAACCTTCCCACTTGGTTCTCTTCAGCAGCTCTAAGCCTGGCTGGAGAACACACAGTCATGTCCTGCCTCCAGCCATGCATTGGAGTTGTGTGTTCAGGTCACAGCATCTCCACTGCACAAATCTCCCTGGAAGGAGCATCGTCACCGCTCATGTTATCCCATCAGCGATTTCGCCCTGCCAGGACCCTGCTGCTCAGGAGGAACCAGCAGTCCAGAGCCATTCCTGCAATCCCAAGCCCTCCCACAGCCACATCTGTGCAAAGGGACATATCTCCACCAGGAAAGGAAAGAGAGTCCTCCAAAAGCCTGCAGCTGGGAACAGCTGTCCCCAGCCCAGCTTCTGAGGAAAGCTGGTGCTTGGGGAAGAGGTCTGGCAGGGTCATCACTGGCTGCATTCGGACCAGCAGCTGTAGGGATATCTCTGCTTAGGAGGTGACAGTTGAGTCCTGTGTTCTTCCTGTAGGAACACAGTATGTCCCGTGCTTCTACAAATACAGGGACATCTAGACCATCCAGCCCACTGAGTCACGGAAAACTACAGCACAACTGAAATGGGAGCACACTGAGAGAGGAAGTCCTTGCCTGCAGGGCCTGGCTTGGGCAGTTCTCCAGGCACAGCCACTAGCTGGCCTTTGCCTGGAGACAGGGGCCTCTCTGCTTTTAGCACATATGCATCAAATCTACACATGAATATATTCATCTCTGTCGGGGCAGATCCCACAGCAGCCACTCTGCCTCGTGCAGCCAGAAGCCATACTTTCCACCCACCAGAATAACACTTATTTTTGCTAATGAGCAATGAAGAAAAACCAGAGCACTAGCCCCAGCAAGGATTTACTCTGGTGCTGGAGTGGGCCTCTCCAGGGCTGCTCTCAAGGGAGCCCAGCTGTGAGCCCTGGCTGAGCCCCCCTGCATCCCAACCCACCACAGCACCAGGCACAGGTACACAGGGTGCACGAAACCATTCCCACATTGCACAAAGATGAGGGCAATTGCACACTTAAATCATGAATCTCTAAGTATTTTAATGCACTCAAGGGGCCTCAGGATCTCTAATCTGATTAGAGACACCTGCTGCCCCACAGGAGGTGGCTCCAGTTTGCACAGGGGTGCAAGGAGCCAGGAAACCTCCAGACTGGAGGTTCCCAAAGCAAAAGGCAGGCAGAGCTGCAGGTTCCCAGCCCAGGCAGCCAGGGCACAGAACTAACCAGATTTCACAGAATTTCAGTATGGAGACCTCCCTTGAAGGCTCAGAAAGTTTTCATGTAGGAGGGAGCTCGGTGGTAGAACTCAGATGTGGGAGGCAATGACAGCAGTCGTGGCAGACAGATAATGAGACAGATCATCACAGCAGACAATACCCAGGTAGAAGAGCTGTCACGTGGGGGTGGGTGGTTTCACAGAGGGGATGATGGGAGCTCACTGAAGTTCAGGACCAGGTGTGCTCTGGTTTCTAACCTGGACTGGCAGACTGTCATGCACACACACACACACAGCTCCTCGCCCAATCCAGCCCATCTCTGGAGACACACAGTCCCTGAGGGACAGGTAGAGGGGTCTGTAGTAGCTACAGCTAAAACCTGAGGTGTGTAAAGCTCTGGGGAGGTCATGACCAAAGAGATTGTATTACTTTTTGTGTTTTGTAAGACTTTGTAGGAAATCCTTTTCATCATAAAGCAAAAGGAAGCTGCATAGAGAGAAAATACAGGAAAAAGCATCAGAAATCAGAAGTGGAAACCGTGAAGTCTAAGGCAGAAACTAAGCATAAATTTTTGGAGCACTGGGAGTGATCATAGGGCACATGTTTAAACTAGATCACAACTGACAGTTCATGACATTATCAACACAAAAATAATCATTGTCACCTGCTGTCCTTCAGTTTAACGTTTTTACATCAGTTGCAGGTGGGTCAGGTTCCTCCAAGCCATCCACGCCAGGAAACTTTGCACTCACTTTCCTGGTACACCCCCAGGTCACAATGGGACAACAAGCTAATTTTTAGTGATCCTGGCTAAAGTGTGCTTTGCAGGCACATCTTCCACACTCACTCAGAAATCAATGGCACCGACATAACCAACACCCAGTGACCCGGGCTGCTGGCACCATTGGCTCCTGCAGAGTCTGACCAGCGGAGTTAAGAGCAGCACAGCTCAGGAGGAAGGATTAGTTGTGGATGCTGAAANCTGTGTCCGTTATTGCGACAAGTAGTAACAAATTTATTCTGCAGAGCTGTCCAATTCCATTCCAAAGCCCCTGTTGGATGAAGGGCAGGCCCAGGAATGCAAAGATCCCCAAAATTATCACCAAGGCTGCTGCAGTTGTCTGGAAACCTTTGTTTCTGGAGCTGCAGGTCAGTTTCCCAGCACTGCCCTGTCTCTGTGCTGTCCCCATTCCCAATGCTGCAGCCCAGGCTGCATCTGCCACCTCAGCTGACAGCACCGACATTTGCACACTGTTTTCCAATTCTGTCTACTGTCAAATTTTTCTGATTTTCTTAAAAAGATAAAATTCAAATGTTGGCCTTCGGTTATTTTCTCAGTTGATCTTCACAAACACAATGATGAGTCAATGAGTGGTTTGGTAACGGACAGGTTAGCCTGCATTTCTTCAAGTACATCTCTAATGCACCTGCCCTCATCCAAGGGCATTTCAGGTAGTCAAAATATAATAAATAAATAAATAAACACCTGAATTTTAAATTGAACTCCAGCAGGTGGCAATAAAATCACCTGTAAAGAGCTGCTTGTAACTTTTAAAATGCAAGAACTGCAAGCCATGAAGAATTTTGGCTATGACTGATCAAGTTAAATTGTCAGGGGCAAAAAAAAAAAAGTGAAATACTGAGAACATAACTCTGTTCTAGATCTCTTGGAGCCCCTTCAGGCACTGGAAGGGGCTCTGAGGTCTCCCCCAAGCCTTCTGCAGGTGAACACCCCCAGCTCTCCCAGCCTGGCTCCAGAACAGAGGGGCTCCAGCCCTCAGAGCATCTCTTCTGGACTCCGTCCAGCAGCCCCTTGTCCTCGAGCTGGAGACCTCACAGAGGGGGATGCAGCACTGCAGGTGCGGTCTCACACAACAAATACAACTTACACACAAGTTTCATTTCCAATTCACAGGTGCCTTTAGAAAAAGCAGGAATTCACACAATCAAACAAACATAAAGCAAGTTTATTCCTGTTCTGGTGGGCTCGTGGGGCTGGGGATGGCTCCTCATCTGTAGCAAATGATTCCTTTGAGCCAGTCGTAGTTGAAAAGTGTCTTCCCTCTCCCCATGAAAGTGATTTGCTTGGTTATTCACAGGATAAACATTTTCCATAATAGGAGACATTCACTGAATTTCGACTGAACACAACATCACACCATCCTGTTCCCAGGGAAGCTGCCTGCCAGCAGGCCACACCAGGGAGGAGCAGGGGGCTGTGCTTGGGACTGCACACACAGCACTGGCACCGCAATGTGCCAAAATTAGACATTCGAGAAGATATTGTTTGTTTGAGGAGGGTTAGAGCTGAATCAAACATCAAAACTTTTGGATTTTAAGTTGACAAACATGTTTGGTTTTGGATGTTTTTTTATGTTGCCAAACATATTTGTTATAGGATTAACTCTAATCCTGTTTTCATGGCCAAGTCTCCAGAATAACCTCATGCCGGCTTCTTAATTTACACTTCTGTAGTAGCTTGTTGTTAGGAAACGTACATTCCTGCTATTCAGCAAGATTAGTACAATGCTGCATGTAAAAAGGATTAAACATGGGAAAAAAGAGTGTCTTTCTGAGGCATTCTGGTAATGTCTGCCCAGCTGAACTGAAAAACAAAGCCACACTGATCTCCACGACATGCCAGAACACTGCTATAGAAAAAAGGGATTTTGACGTCAATACACACATGCACACACACAAATTTTCACCTCTTGAAAACAGATCTGCACGAGCACACAGGCTACCTTCCATCCTCCCCAGAAAGAACCAAATGGAGGAATACTGAAAACACAGGGAAGTGCATTAAAGACTGTTGGGTGCATTCTATTCTCTTCTCAGTCCTCCTCTGAAACAAAAACTAGCAAGCCAGGATGAAGCCAAACTCTTGGTATTCATGTAAGTGCAAGGTAGTTCACCTTCATATGGCTGAAGTTTCCCCACAGGGCTTGGCACTTCACTGGAACAAAAGCTCAAGATCACAACTTCCCATTTGTTTCACCATCGTTTCCAAAACCAACATTCAGAATTAATTTTTCTTCATGAGAAATTTCTTTGATTTTGCTTACAATGGTTTTCTGTCTGATCTTAAGCATCAGGACACTCCAAGAAAATACTCAAAACAGAGAAACTACTAGCAAAGGTCTTGCGTGGATGTATGAGCTTCAAATAAGGTTTTTATTCAAAGGAAGCAGTTACGAGTTTCTCTTCTCCTCCCTGCATGATCCAAAGAATACATCAGAAGGATGTACCTGACACATGGGAACTTGGACCCTTGGAAATCAGCCACAAAGCAAAGACTTCAAAAGATGTTTATTAGGAAAACTGGACATTACAAGAAGGCCAAACAGATTGTACAAGGCACGTGCAGTTTCTGGTACAATGCAGAGAACAAGAAAAGTCTGCAAATACAGGTAACACACCTACCTGAACTGCTACCGTGGGCACATCAATGCTCAGGTCACTTGCCATGAAAGGCAGGTGCTGGGGTTCTTCAGGCAGCCAGCCAATCCCTGGGATGTTTCACATTTCCTGCAGAAGTACAAATTGTACACAGAGCTTTAATGACAGTTAAAGCAAAATCCATATTCATGAATTCCTACATCCAAGTTGGGGCATTAATATACTGTATCTCACCAAATTTTATTTCTTTGTTTTCATTCAGGGTCATCTAGACTTCGCGTTCTTATAATGCATTTTTCCTCACAGATAAAACCTTGCTGTCTACACATGATTCTGCAAAGCATACCTGAGACTGTTTGCTTTGTTACCTAAGAGATCCAGATTTAATTACTTGTAAAAACAAGGTAATTCATATGTATTCACAGGCAAGTCCTTTATAATCCACATTAGAGAATCAAGATATGTATTAGCTAATGCTTTTATCAGGCTTTAGAACAAACATGTCCTAAACTTGACCAAACCCAGGAATTCTCGACTTTAAAGCACAGCTAACAGCAGCCAGCAATCCCCCATCACAGAGCGGAGAGCATACCTCACTGAGCTCAGCAGAGAAAAATGAGCATGACCAGCTCAATAGTTTCTAGCAACAAGTGCGACACTAACTAATTCTCAATCAGGAAAATGAACAGGAAAAATATCTCACTGAACAGATTGGTGAATTTGCATCTGTGTCTGTATCTTAAAAGACAAATAAATACTGCAAGAATGGTTAAAAATCTAATTCTCAAATTAGTCTCTTCTCTCCATATAATATATAATAAATGCCCTGTTTCTTGCCATTTTCTAATGGTTTTAGCAGCTGTCTGATCAATCTGACAGATGTCCATAAACCCAACATCTATCCATAAACTTTAGGGATTGTATCAGAAAAAAACCAAAACAGATTAACTATCCAGAGCTTGGTTATCAACCCTTTCTCCCCCAGCCCCAAGCTCTACACTTACCTTCTCTGTTGCAACACAGCTGTTGGATATGCTATAAATAAAGACAAACATTTCAATCAACACTGAAATTAACAAATGGAGAAAATCACAGCTACGACACATAGCACCTAAGCCTTCCTCAGACACGTCAGACCACCGGGACCAGATAGGAGTACCTGCCACCAGAGTGCACACTTCGAGTCCATGCTTTAGTGCCCATCACAGTGTCTATCCTTCATCATCTAAAAACAGACCAGAAATAATGGCATTTCAAACAGGAGAAAGTTATTAAAACAAAGAGCACAGATCCTGCAATCCTACCCCATGGAAAAGAGGGAGCTGGCATTCAGCAGACACAAAAGCAGCAAACATAGATAAAATAGAATTCACAATCTCAGAAAAGGCTCTTCATTAATGTGGTGAATAATTTGAGATTGCTAGGTAGTAATATTAATATGCAAATAGTTAATCCACTCTCACACACACTGTTTACAGAACTGCAGTGAGCATGGGCAGGTGTTACACCATCCTCCTGCCTCTCTACAAAGCCAAAGGTAAGTGAAACAAAGTCACCTATTTCACATGCCACCAAATATCCCAAATTACTGAGGCAGACTTGGAAAGATCCTTATTGGTTTTTTTTCAAAATAAGCTACAACTCCTTGCACCTGTACAATTATCTATAAGCTGAAACTTAGGACTGAGTCTGGAAACAAGAATGCAGGTGATGCTCACCTGAGCTACTGCTTCAGCTCACTAAAGGAAATGTGACATATTCCCAGAGCTGATTTCAGCTATTTTTACATTCAGTTTTTGAATACCAGTTTGGAGGTTTGGTCCATGGTAAGTAATGAATACCCACATTTCCTGACTTTAGTGGTAAGGCTTTCTTCTTTTTAACTCTGTTCCTCCTGCTATTTTTTGGCTGCTTCTCTTAAGCATGCACAATAAAAAGAAATCACAGCTATTCTGGAACACATTATAATTTTTTCCAAATTGGCCATTAAGGAGAGAGAAATGTTCGAAGATGGATCAACCTAAACATCCTGCAGATGAAATAAAATGCAACAGTCACTTCACTAACATCTACTCAGCCAATTCATAACATTGTGCAGCAGTGACATTAACTGGTGTTTGCTTACTCTTTTTTTAAGACAAGGCAAGGATTTAAAGTCCTAAATGACTCTGACATACTCACATGAATGATGAATAAACAGGCTGCAAGATTTTGTGTTGCTCATGCAAGTGTAAGTGATGATACCTGTCAAGGTGTCACCGGCAAGGTGCTATTGCAGGAGGCAGTGCACTACCACACTCCACAAGAGCATTTTCTAAGACTAACAGCCAAAAGGCATGAATACAAAACAGCCAATTCCAGAGAAACTGGAGATTCTAAGATTCAAGAACTGTGATCACAACATCCTATTTCTCTAAAAAATGAATGAAGCCTGAAGAGATCAAGAGGCATAAGCTAAGCCAGGCTGATGATCCAGCACATGCCAGAGACCAGAGATCAAAGAACTCAGACAAAAATCACTCGCCTCAAATGAATGCAACCAACAAATAACTGTTCTAAGAAGCAGTGAAGGTTGATGGGGTCCTGCCATCAGTGTGTGGATATAAAGCTCTAAAGCTCACTCAAACCAAGCTGACTTCTGGACCTAAAACGCTTGGGTCACAAGATGTGTCATTTGTATCTGAAAGGGCTCAGACAACAGAGCAAAACCTCAAAGCCAAAATAGGCTTGATCTCATCCTTCCTGTTACCCCTGGTAATGCTCTGGAAGATGGAAACTCTTCCAACTCAGCAGCGCTAGGAAGGCAGTACTACAGAGATGGGAACACCTCAACAGAATGGGAAGGTTTGTAGAGTCAATGAAGCAGAATCACCTGTAACAGCAACACCTCAAACATCACCTACTGCTGCCACACCTCAGACATTACTCTGGACTCCAAGGGATGTCAGGAGGTCCTATTCATGGACAAAACCCACCAAAATGAACAAAAGGACTGAAAATATTTTACTTACTGTAAATATAAGCCAGGCAGGAGGCTGGAGGACCAAGCCTTGAAGTGCCATCATGAAAAGGAGAAAAGGTCCGAGCCCAAAGGGTCACACATGAAGTGGAAACATAAAGAGACAAGCACAGACCTCTGTGGCAAAACATGTAAAAGCTGAAAAGCTGCAGGCAAAGCTACACATTTTGTTTGGGTTTTGGCAAGACCAGGAACTTCCCTGAGAGAAACTGGAAAGGATGCAGGTGTATGGGGACTGACACCTTTGTGACCAAAGAGAGAGAGGCTGCAGGCATAGGTCAAGCACAAGGAAAGCAAGGGTTGAGTAACAGCAAGGTGCACCAATGCCTTACCTCTCTGCAGCTCCCAAGGGCGGCCCTCCTTCAGCCAGGTCATGCAGCTCTGTGCTGCTCTTCACCAGGTATCAACGGACAAAACACCAGAACTATTTGGTTCGATTTTTCTCCCAACCCAAATCACACATGAAAAAAGCAGGCACTGAGCTCCACTTCTGAGAAAACAACTGATTTTTATCCTCTGCCTCTCTTGTTGCATCAGTCTCACAAATATTCCATCTGAGCTCTGTAAAACAGCAGGTACCTGAGAAGGCACTGAGTCAGGTGACACCCAAAAAGGTGTTTCCAGACAAATATAGTGAGCAGTTAAACAAACACTTCTCTATCTCACCTCTTCTAAAAGATCATTAAAACCTAGCTTCCTAATCACTTCAATTTAAAATATAGAAAACCAGGAAAATGTGAAATACTAGTTTCTTTTTTTTTTCCTTCTTAAATGTTTGCAAGGAGAATCAGTTCTAAACTGTGAGGTAAATATGAGCCAAGCCTTCTGACCATGCTGACTACTGGAGCATGATGAACCATAAGAGACTGAGAGAGATAAAGCCTAAGTCCAGGAAATGTAGAAAACACCTAGAAAAGGAAAAATATTCAAAAATGTAACAATAAATACTGAAAAGAAACTAGGGAGTCATATAATCTTCTGTCCAACTTCTCTACTTGTCAGTCACTTCTTTTTTCTTTTAATTTTTCTCCCAGCGTAAGGTTGCAAAGGGGCACTGAGAAGCCACCTACTGGTATGCTCAAATTCCTTCAGTCCAGATTCAGCTGAAATTTGTGTGCAACACTGTAAGAAGCAATTATAAATACTTCAAAAACAAGTTTTGCCTGAGAAGTTTCAATTCAAAAACCACTGGACTGAAAAAAGACTTGATTTAAGTAGCGGAGCATAGCTTGATTATTCCAGGTATTACTCTAACAAGTTTAAGAGCATGGTACCCAGCCCAAGAATCCAGGATGTGATTGATACTTGTGCTCTAGTAATCCCTTTCCACCTGTTTCCTGTTCTGCCAGACATCAGCCAGCAGCTGCATCAGTCAGGCAGTGAAGAGCAGCATTGCCCTGCAGGCTACAACCCACAGCACTGCCACAGGCCAAGAGTCCCCAGCAGGCAAATAGGAATTTTGCTAGATTTTTGTAAATTTAAAAGCATATCCAGGCTCCAACTGACTTGATACTGTGACACAGCTTTAGTATCCTAGTGCGTGTGCAGATGCTCTAATACCAGATGGCATAGATGAAGTCCTGAAATCCTTTCAGGAAAGCCAGCAATCAAACTTATCCACATGTACAAGGAGAGGTAACTTACCAACTCAATTCATACAGCATCATGAATGTTCTTCAGGGATTATGAGATGAGATGAGAATGGAAGCTAAAATATTATCAGTAGATAAAGGGGTCCAGGCACTTGTGTACTGAAGATATAAAAATGAGTTTTAACTTCTTCAGAGCCTGATTTCTGATTGCTGTTAATAACTATAGTTTCTAAAATAGCTTATTTAGACAACTAATAGAGAAAAAAAGAGAAGTGTGCATTTACACAGCCATAGGCTTTTGCTTCTCCTTTCATTCTGCCATCAGCCATCTTCTTACAGGCAGCAGTAAGACACCTGCACTGGCTGAACTGTTTTAATGACAGGACTGAACTATGAGTGTAACAACCAAATGAACATCTAATCTTACATCTTACATCTCAATTTTCACCAAGCAATCCTATCTCTGTAAGCAACTGCAATCATTCTCAGGCTCTTGGTATTAAAGTCCAATCGTGAGATTTCTTATCACTAAAGGTTTTGTGGTCTCAGTTTGGAACAGAGAAGAATTTTTTGTTAACACAAGCAGAGGCTCTGTGCATCAAAAAGGAGTCTGTCTTTGCTTGAGATCCACCTGGCTCTGCCATCCCACGCTTCCTCCTGGAGGTCTTCTTACATATTTGTACACTGCAGTTCTTCAGTGCCCAGGGGATTAATCAATTCAGGCATCATTATCTAATTTTCACCTACCAACACAGTACCTGACAATAGAGAATCAATGTGAATTATGTACCCCATGTTTTTGTTACATCAAGAGCAAAGTTCACAGTCTCTATGGCCAGATCCAGCTCAGTATCTGAAAAACATGTATTTTTAAATAGAAAAAAAAGTTACACCAAACATCTTTGTGGTCTGTCCTGCATTAATTCACTTATTACGAGGGGCTTTGTAAGAAACACACAATGGTTAAAAAAGTGTAAAACACACAACTTCTTTGCATTTCAAGCTTGTAGGAGCTCAAACTGAAACAGCCACAGAAGACAGCACGGATATCACTTACTGTTAGTACCTCCTACTCCTCTCCTGGTTACCCAGCCTACAAGCAAGTCGCTACTCTGGATTTGGATTTCATGCTAGGAAAAAGCTGTTCTATTGCTGCCATAATTTTCACCACACACTTGTAAAGCAGTTTTATCCTGTATCCTTTCTCCAAAGGGTGCACTCCTAGTGGGACTAAGTAAGCTGAGAGGAAGAGATGAAAATGGAAAGATACAGCCCACTGCAAGCATTCTCTTAACAAAAAAAAGTTAATGTTACTTTCTTAAAAAACAACCGGCAACTTTACCAGCTTTCTTCTCCCTACCTAAACACCACTGCTACTTTGTACCCAGTCATCACATTTAGAAAAATTTAAGACATAACAACTCAGAAGACCGAGACTACATCATCAGACCACATCAGATTTCTTTTAATGCAACTTAGATATTACTGCAAGTGGTCCTTTAACTGCCTATGCAAAATTCCTCTGGAAACTTTTACTTCAATTCAGGGTTTTAGACTTCACATACATTTTTGCTTCAAAAACCTGAGCTGACTTTACTTGCCTGATATGCACATCTCAGAAGTGGAGTCTACTGATCTGTGATGGGCCTACTTTCGGGCAAGAGAGATAACCCAGTCCAGGAGCACAGCCCACATGTGTTCTTCAGAGATATTACAGGGAGACTGAAGTCAAACAGCAAGCTCCTCCAGCATGTTGCCTGCCAGACAACTCCACAGCACACTTAGACAGAACAGTCCTCCAACAAGATCCTGTAATGCACAAGGGGTGCCATGTCTTTCTAGTCTTTGGGTGGAATTCCCCTGCTCACCCACACAGATCTGTGTCACTTGCTTTATTCCCTGTCTACAGCTAGCAGAAACAGCAGCCACTATCTGCATCTCGCATGCATCACTCATTTCTTCTAGCCTTGGATATGGGCATTATCACCAGATTATTTTATTCTTTAACTGAAAGGAAAACCTACAAATAACTTCCCAGCAGTTGTCCTCAGCTGGAGAATGGTCCATCACTACCTGCCTACATCTTAGGCTGGACACCTGAAATCATTTCACATATTTCACTGTCTTGCCCTTCCGGCTCAATTCTTGGAAACTTCTTTAGGGTTCCTTTAATGTAGCTACTCATTCTGGCAAGGAATGGCTGCCAGCCTAGTACGGAAACATGGCCACATGTAATATCAAGGAGATGTAACCAACACGCTCCCAATAAAATCAGACTAGCAGAAGTGTTTCCCATTTGGAAAGTCATGTGGTAAACGATGGGATCCACCACACTTAACCCTTTTGTATGATTAATTCTCCTACAGCCATCTACCTGGACCACACAAAAAGCAGTATCCTGGCTCTTCCCTAGCTCTCATTCTCAACCCTAAACAAAACCTGCACTGCAGCCAAACCAGAAACCAGAGTGTTAGTGTGAGAAATGAATGAAGTCAGCTTTGTTTTCAAGGACCTACGTGCACTTAAACATAAAATATTTGTTCCAGCCAGCTCAAACAAATTACAGACCTCTGAGACAAACTCCACTCTTCACTACTAAGAGACCTTCGGAAGGAAGAATAAAGTCCATTAGTGAAGAAGACTGGCTATACTGGTCTAATGTACAATGGTTTTCCCAAATGTCTGATGTCCGCCCTTTTTCCCAAGGTCAGTCATTCTGCAGAAGTATTGAGTAGAAAACTTTCTGAGCTAATTCACTTCCACTCTTCGCTCACATAAAAACAACACTGAAAATAGCCTATCTCAGGAGGAACTGCTCAGAAGATCCTATCTGCAGACACATGCTTTCAGTTCCACTTGACAGTTCAAACAAGACAAGTCTACCAAAAAATTAAGCAATTTTCTTCAGAATGCCAGAAAACTCTACCCTGCAGAAATAATCTTCATGGAAAGTCAGGTCACCACACCAGAATCCCAAGAATTCAAATATATGGCCTTTGTATAATTAGAGAACAGAAAACACAGAATCAGTATAAAAAGTTCAAACAAGTGAAAATTACTGAAGTTAAAGGAATAAACATTCCACGTGTTGCCTCTGAGAAGAAGGATGATTATTCCCACTGCAAAACTGGATTCTAAATCCTTATGCTAGACTCTAGACTTTGCTATAACAGAAGAGCATTGCTTTTCATGTATTCCTTAAATGCAAATTTCCATTATTACGTATTCCTCGGTCAAAGAAGCAGCAATTAAGAGCTGAACAACCACATTAGTTTTCTTCCATATGTATAAACAGAAACCCTGCCCCTCCCACACTGCACACATCTCATACCAGAAAAATCACAAAGAGCTACTCAAATACTTGCACATTTGTATCTCATTTCAGCAACTTTTACTGATACAGCCACACATTTGATGTTCTTTAGCTGCTTCTATTTTAAACCTCAGCCTAGCTGCTAAAAGGATTTTTCAAGCTATTTCCAATGAAAGAAAAAAGATGACCTACATTGGTGGAGATACCTCTCTGGCCACACACCCTCCCACAGTGGGAAAGGTGCAGCCTTCACTGCACGGACCCCACTTTGGCCCAGGGAAATAGATTTAATTTGTGACCTTTAGATTTTACATGCTACACTGCAAATGCTTCTGAACCCACTCCTAAGGCATGTAGATGAAAACATCTATTTGACACGAGAGAAAAGGCTAAAACTTTACAACCAAGAGTCAGTCAAGCAAAAAAGGAGAGGGGAAAAAAGCACATTTATTTTCTATGAATTGCCATGAAAGAAACATAGAAAATACTTAATGTTTACCACAACATTAAAGAAAATACATGTTCTAATGCTTCACAAACATGAGGAATGATGAATGTTTTTTTTCATAAAATGATTTTATGAGCAAATTAGCTCCTAAGTGCATGCCTACATTTCTGTGCAACATCTATCACCTAGAAATGCTGACAAAATTAGTAACTCAAGTTCTCATACTTCATGGAGATAAGGAATAATACCAAAGAAATTTGAAGAATCCTGCAGTATTTTTACCTTTACATACCACATCAAAAAATCATTTGAAAAACAGCAAGGTCCAATCAAAAAAATCTCAAACCTTGCAACAGGGCTTTGCACCTGCACCAGCAGCTTGTTGGCTCAACAGATCCAAGACACTGCAGGGAACACTTTTCTCCTCTTTCTCTCTACGTAAGGAGACAAGTACAGGTGTACATCCAACCCACGATGGGAGAGGAAAGGAAGAGTAGAAGTGAGAAGCTACAACACTACCATTAAGAGTTTAAGCATCTTCATTTCTCAGGAACCTTGAATTCAATGTCTCTACTAGTATTCAGTGGTTTGTACAGTACCAGAGTAGCAAGAACTCCTTCCAGAGAGCAGCCTCGTCGTAACAAGGGGAACAGCACTGATGGTCGAGCATCGCTTTGAATGTGAATGAGAAGCAGCTGAGAAATCCTGCTGGCAAGTTCACCAGGAGAACTGCTACAGACTCGCTCTCCAACCTGAAGTTTAATTTTGCCTCTGACCTATGTGTTCAGCTCAGCAGTGTGCTATCAAAAAGCCTACAGACTGCTTATTAGATGTAATGTAATGAATTAGCATCCTGCAAGTGTACAGCAATTCAAAAAATTGAAGCTACAGAAATCCAAAACAATGTGTATGGCGTAAAGACTAAGTATTCATTAGTAGGGTTTTTGTACTGAACCCCTAAATTGTAGCTGAAAGAAAATTGGTGGGGCAGAAAACCAAATTTGACAGAAATGGTTATGATTAAGAGTCATCTTTAAAGTTGTGTCCACCAAAAATTTTAAATTGAATCCAGAACTGTTTGGAAACAGGAGAATAAAGGTGGCTGCTCAACTTTCTGGAGTAAGCAGAAGGGGGTAAGCATGACTGTCCTTATTTATGAGCTTACTGCTCAGCTATCTGGCTATTAAAGGACCTTTTTATGATGTACACTCCTCCACTTTTTGACCCTGCTGAACAAGACTTGCAGTCCTCAGGCATGCTAGTGTGCTAATATTCTCCTGGCTTAATTTTTAGCACTGTACAAGGTCTCTGGATTCCCAGCAGAGCTCTGTGAAAACCTCACCACAGCCCTTTCAACTCTGACCTTCCTGACACTGCATCAAGGACACTTCCAAGGTGGGAAGAGAAGGCCCACTGCAGGACGAACAGATTTATAAAATACCTGAAAAGTGGCCATACTAGCAAAAACAGAAGCAAAAAGAATTCACCGTTATTTTCCTCCTCCTGGAGCTGCACACAGCCAACTTTGCTAAGAGGCCCCAGACCTGATGTCAGACTAGAGCCACCCCTGCCAATAACTCATGTTTACTGAAAAATGATCCAGCTGTTCCTGAACTGCTGCATTAGTGGGGTGTTTCCCAAACCTGACCAGCTACTACCTACCTGCAAGGACACTACTGCAACTCCTCTGCCCTTCCCAGGGAGAGAAGGAAAATGTGCCCAGTTTGCAGGGTGCTGTGGGCACAGCCATGCTGGCTTTCCTTGTTTAGGACTTTGTGTTTTTTGTAAGACCTGTTTGTTTGGTTTTGGCTTTTTTTAAGAACTGCAACTATTTTTAATCACAGGACTTTTAGCCCATGTAGCGTTCCACTTCCCTTTTTCTGCAGCAGTTAAAGTAGCACAGTGGGGAACTTCAGAACAGAAAGAAGCATCCATTGCTAAGACGGCTGAATGCTCTCCAGAATTAAGATTCCTTTCCTATCACGAAATAAATGCTTGCACCACATCTCCTCTGAAATTCCAGCTGGGTATGTACCTCCTGCACACCAAATCTAAAATGTCTGAAGGTATGTCAGAAAGAATAATGTCATGTGAACAGGTGCTGATGCAATGGATGCTCATTCCTTGAAATTCAAATGGAAATACAACCACCTCACACAGGCTGCTGTGAAGATTTAAAAACAGAGAGAGAAAAAACTGGGTATCCTACGCTTACACAAGCTCTGCAGGAGGTTCAACAGGAAAATCCAGTAAGAAGACTATGCTCACTAGTGCTAAGGAAGGAAAAAAGTGAAGCTTGTATCCAAAGCAAGGAGGGCAGAACTGGAATTTGGTCTGCTTTCCATTCTTTTTTCTCTCTTTTTTTTTTTCATTTAATGCAATTCGGCAGCTTAAGACCACATAAATATACATTGACATTGTGTTTTAAACTCATAAACTTCACTGATAAGAGACCGATGTTTTATGAAAGGAGCATGTCCCATCCCAGTTATTTCCAGCTATCTCCAAATTCTACATGTGCAAAAGCCAATCCATTCTGTGTTTTTTTTCCTCCTGTAAGGACCTTTCCATCTGCTTCCGTTCCCAGAGACAGGCCACCTGAGCATGTGCAACACATCCTACTACACTCACTGTCAATAGCTCTATGGAACATGCAGATTGGAGAATCCAGAATTAAGAGATCCTTTTTTTTCTGTTTATGATCTTTCAAGTGAAACAACATTGATGAGTTTGTGTGATCATAACTGTTCTCAAGTCATGGTATGCCAAGTAAAATTTGTCTGGAATTAAACAAACACCTCATTTCTGAAAAATCCTTACAAAATACCTGTACTCACCAGGCACATTTCTTCTGCAGCTGGTGTCAGAACTGGCATGCTACTCAGTCCCATGGTAAACAATGACTGCACCTGGAATGCTCCTCTAGCCTAGTAAGCTTTTCCAACTTCTCTGCTCCTTTCCAAGTACTGCATGAACGTACAAGCAGGAAAAGACAAGTCTGCTGGCTGAGGAAAGGTGCAAGATGAGCAGGTGCCATAAAGAATTCAACATGTCCAAGTATTTGATTTGCAGACCTGTTCTTCAGCTTTTGCTATTTGTTTGTCTAGAATCAACATATGCCCTCCACAAAAAGAGATGATTATTAAAATCCAATGGGATTGACTACAACTGTCCCTTGGTACAAAAGCCATTCTCTCTCAATTAGTGCCTTCTAAGCATTATCATGTTCAATACATAAATGATTCAAACTCATGATATGCCAGTTTTGTTATTTCCAAGGCAAAATTTTATTATTTTCCAGAGGTCTACTTGGACACATTTCTTAACAGCATTCTTAAGCTTTGAAGAAGTGTGCTGCAAATTCTTTGCATTTCCACAGTTGGGGAAAGAAATCCAACCCATACTTGGATTTAACTGGAGAGGAAAAATTTAAATGTTCAAAATGTTTTATGCTTCCAGCACCCCTAAAAGAGCATCCACCTTTCTTGTGAAGTGCAAGTCATCTTTATTTTTAAATTAATTTCAAGAACCTATGCCACACCTCTTTTGAACATGGACAAATTCAACCCCAACCTTTACCTTCCACACTTGAAATCTCTCCATGGTAATAGCAGATTTTGAAAGCTATTCCAGTGCTCAGGTCTATGGAGCTCATATCCTCCCTCCTCCCACCCCAACCCTTCCATCTTATAGAAGGAAATGAGAAAGGAAGTTGTCTTACCGATAACTCCAAGGTTAATGTCCCCTGCGAACCCCACCTAGCAAGTCGACATCATGACATGTCAGGTCAGCCTCAATCACGCTTCCCTGATAGTCAGGTAAAAGGAAGGAGTTAAAATACAAAATTGACACTTGCAGATTTCTGGACATCAGAAAATATATTCTGAACTTTCAGAGCTTCTGGTAACCTCCAAGTTGTTAAAACATTTCTTCAGAGGGATTCTCCTGTTCTAAAATTTCAGAATTTCCTGATCAATAACCAAGTATCGCAGATCCACCTTGGCTATTTTATCTGAATGAGACCAAAAGCTTATGGTTTCCCTTTAGTACAAGTGGGCTTTTTTCTCCCTACTCTACACATTTTATCAACTAATACATGTTCAACAAAACCCCTCTGGGTATCAAAGGACAATTTAAGCCAATAGACTACAACAGCTTCATTCAAATTCTAAGTTAACAGAAGCTCTAACTTCTTTTTTTTTGTTGTTGTTTTAGAAAAAACAGGAACACAACGTGGTACACTCTTTCTATAAGGCTCTGAGCTACTCACATAGTTCACGTGAATGACAGAATTCCACTGACAACCTCCACTGCACAAGCAATCCTTAATCACACACATACTCCACCTCAAGTCATGCATGAACAAAGATTGCTGATGACAGATTTCTAGGATAGGTCCTTGCTGCTCTACGGATGGGCCACCAGCATGTTTGGATAACAATTAAGTCTTGCTGAAAATACATTCATTCAGTAGGGTCTATAGGTCTTGGTTCCAAATGTTTTTGAGAGGTTTAAGAGTTTTTGCTCAGCACTTCACATTTCTTTCTCTCCTAGCCTTATAATAAGAGTGCCCTCTGTATTTTTTTTTCTGTGTAGTTCAAATTACAGAAATGAGCTTAATGTCCAAACATAGAAGGGACGAAAAGTGGTCAGGTTTTTATACAGTCACCAAAATCATGCGGTGATCTTCTTCTTCGAGTTTTATTTTGGAAATGTTTAAGCAATGCAGTTGTCATTCTTTAATAATCAGACTACAGAAGCTGACACTTAAAAATAAACAATTGCTAGAAAAAATTAAACCTTTAACACTTTGAAAAAAATGCAAACTATGTTGAATGAAATAGTAAAATTGTAAGTCGAGTTTAGTAAACTAACTTGTTTATAAAGTGAATTTAAGTATATAATAACACAGTAGCTGTAAAAGTATTTTGCTCAAGTTTTGGAACTGCTAAGAATCTGGTAACTTGCTTCTTAAGTCAAACACCTTATCAATACAGACATTTAAGCAACTGCTATAAATGAGTGATCAAATGATTATTAAAACTCCATTTCATGGCTCCTCCTCCAATGCCAGCAGGACATTCATAAAAGCTGAATATTGATGTGCAAGTTCAAATCCATTTTCAACATATTACAGAGGATCTTTGCTAAGTTATACTGAAGAAACAATCAAAAGAAATGCACAAGAGCAAGTTTAAATTTATTTTTTAACTAGATGTCAAAATTGTGCTGAGAAATTCTTCCCTTGAGTCAGGCATGGTAGTTTTCCACTGTACTACAGTATCTCTGCTTGATAACTTTTTTCCATAATTTCATCAAGTTCTTCAAGTTCAGCACACACTACTATTTGAGTAAGCTGTAGCACGCCTTATCTAAGGATTAAATAAACGTACTGCTGTAAATTTAAAAGGTGAATTTGAGTAGCCATAAACCATGTAAATCAAAGAACTTGGTATATCTTGTAAATATAAACTTCTACTGAGTTTAACTGTTATGATTTTCAATTATAAAAATGTATAGCTTGCTCCTCATATTTAATAAAACTAGTAGTATAAACAATGATTTGGGCAGAAGTAAATACAAGATGCAGCCTTACAGGTCTTGAGGAAGACAATTTTAACATTTTTGTTTCTCAGCTGTTTTGTAACCACTCTAACTGAGGTGTTTCACTTCCTCCCCACTCCCCCCACAGCATTTACTAGCACCTCACCTCTCCTAGGCTAACATGTGCAACATGGGAACACTACCTTCTTCCAGGATGGAGAGGACTCGAAACATGATTCCAATTAAGCTCCTTGTACTAGATCCCCTTTACAATGAATACCGAAAGGCCGATACTTACTGGGACTACAGGGTTCTGCTCAGCACTACGAGAGCTGTATAACTACCAGAAAGTCATATGGATAGGGCAGCAGAACTTTGTGTTAAAATGGAATTACGAACCAGATCCTTATGACAAGCCAAAGCCTGAAGTGCATACCCAGGCAATAGCCCTCTGAGTTCACTGCTCAGGTAAGAAACAGAGAGGACATGATTTGGCCCCATTAACTTTATAAAGTGGGGAAAAAAAAAACCCCAAACCCCAACAGACTAGATATTGATCTTTTAAAAGCACTTTCAAGCTACTTATGACCAATTCTATTAATTGGAAGAGCCTGCAATGGGCAAACCCATTTCTGAGAAGCAGACAGACATCTTCGATTCAGATCACAACTCAAACCCTGCAATCCCATTCCAGATCCACAGCAGTGTGGGGAGGCTCATCTTACTGGGTATATTCTGACATAACACATTTGAGACACCAGACAGGAATAGAAGACAAAGGGAGGAGTATGACCACTGAAGTTTAACTTCCTCAACAGTCTGTGTTTGGAATGCTGTAAATCAAGTATGAGCAATGTATTGGATTTGGATATTTAGAGGTCCAGCAATAGTTTTCTTTAGAGAAAGTATAAATCCGTTTGTTTCTCTCTTTTCTTGAGAAGCAAATGTTCTTCATTGGGGTACAGAATGGCTTAGATGCAACACAAGAATAATGTCATGATTTGCCAGTTAAAATTGACATCTGGGAATGTCCAAGACAAGGGTCAAAGCAACACATAATATAATGTAGCTAGCAATGCCCTCAAAAGATAATGTCTTAAACTTTTTAACAGCCTTTATTATAAGGCAGGAGAATTCTAAGGCAAATTGTTCATCATGGCAGAACATCAAATTAAAACATCAAGATAGAAATAAGCAGAATCTGGAGAGTATGTTTGTGTTATCCGTAGCAAGAAGTAGGTTTAGTGTGCCACAGCACCCAAGTTGTAATTCTCACTCCTAGTCAAGTATTTAGATTAGACTAAGATGCTCGAGATCAAAATAATTTCCCTGTGTGTTTGTAGGCTCAATTATACAAGAAGGCTGGATCCTACCAAAACAGCCTCCACAGGGACTCCACAGGACATCATCAAAGGAACAAAATTAACACCATTGTAGGATCTGCTTCCTTCTCCACATTACATTACAAGACTAGATGTAAATTAGATCTCTGTGAATGCTTGGATACAATTCAACACTTTTAAATAGGAAAAAAAAAAGTTTCAAAATTAGATGCTGATAAATTATTGAACAGCAATTAAACAGTGAGTGCTTTTCGGGCTGTCTGTAATTTCTGCTAGTTTTCAGTCTGATGTCCACAGTGCTATATGGTGGAAAGCACAGGAAATTTTGCATGAATTTGATCACTCACATAGGCAGTTATACTTTGAAAACAGTATTTTTCACAAGAATTACCAATGAAATAATGTTTTAGGACACAATTGAATTTGAAATAGGTAATGTTTTGAATAGATTTTTGAGTTTTATTGAAATCTTACATGAACAAGAAATTGGAAATACAATCACATCAAGGAACAAATTGCCACGGCTTTGACGTTTTAAGCCAAACAAATTTTGTAGGGCAGATTTTCAAAAAGGTGTGAAGTTATAACAATTTAAAAACACAGTTATCCTACTTCTAGGAATGCAAAACATACAATCATGTTATTTTCAATACAAGAAAACTTAATTTGTTGTAATTTCTTAAAACTACTAAGACAAAGCACTAGCTTTTACTTTTATGTACAGCATACTCCTATGTAGTCTATCCCAAATCCAAAAAAAAAAAAAAAAAAGAAACTGTCCAAAACCAGAGGTTCTGCAAAATCATGATTGAACAGTATGCCATTCCTGCTTTTAAACTGCTAAAATGAAGCCTAAAATGATAAAAGCACTGAAACCCCATATGGAGTTCAGGAATTCTGCAAGCTCAGTAATGTCCAAGTGCGTTTATGAAAAAAGAAAACTAAGAGACTCGAGTATATATACAATAGAGTGATTCTTCAGCCCAATACAAATGGCAGCCAATCGCTACTGAAGGATGAAACATTAAGCCAATTTTTTTTTTGTAAGATGTAGAGCTATAGCCAATTCTATGTTTCCAATATTCTCAATCCCTCCTCACTTGTCTACTTCCACTGTTGCCCATAAGTATCCTGATAAAATTCCTGGTTGTCATTATTGTAACCATAGTTACCGGCATAGTCACCACCTTGCTGGAGCGGCTGCTGAGCGATGGGTTGGGAGCCCCAGTTCTGCTGGTTGTTGGTCTGACGGCGCTTGGAATCAGGTTGGTTGTACCCATCTGCCTTTCTCTTGCCTCCTACGTTGCCCCCACGGTTGCCCCTGGCTCCACGAGCACCGCGTCCTCTCTGCTGCTGCGAAGGGCCCCCTCTCCCCCCCCTGGCTCCTCTCGGCGGTCCCATGGGTGCCCCCCTCTGTGAGTAGCCAGCTCTACCTCTTGGTGGTGGTGCTCCCCGCCCCCTAGGTGGTGGAGGGGCACCTCTCCCACCCCTTCCTCCTCCTCCTCTTCCTCTTATAGCATAGCCATCATCATAGCCGTAATAGGGATCTTCATAGCCACCACGGTAGTCATGATAGTCATAGCCATAGTAATCATCATAATAATCTTCATAGCCATAGTAATCTGGGGGATAGCCATATCCACCTCTTCCTCCACGGCCTCGGCCTCTAATAGGAGGTGGCATGCGAGGCGGAGGGTAGTAATAATAGTCTTCATACCTAGGAAGAAAAAGAAACACAGAATTATTTCTTTCCAAAAGCAACCCAAAACGCAGAATACATTTGCCTTTGTTTATTAACAATACGCAACACGGACGAAAGTTAAGTCAAGTCATTCTTGTAAAGCAGTCCCTGTTTGACAGCACAACTCCACTCTGCAGCATTACCACGGCGCGAGGGTAACACTCACGCAGTGCTCCGGGAGGCCTGTCTGGCAGCCTGACGTTCTTTCCGTTTCTTATCCGGTGGCTTTGCTAATACTATTTCAATTTCTTCCCCTTCTATCTCTTTCCCATTCATTTCATTCATAGCCTGTACAAAAATTAAAAAGAAAAATAACTAATTTTTTTTTTCCATTCAAAAGGAAACTAAAACTTACTGCAAGAAACCAGACAGTTGGGCTGCTCCAGGCTGAGCTGTGCCATGTGCTTTGCTTTTGTGCTACATAAACAGAATGTTACACATCACTTTTCCAAGTCCCACTTTATTCATCAGTTACAGGGAAGCAGTATTTTTTTTTTAAATACACTCTTTATATCATAAGACAAAAGAAGAGGATTAAAACGTATTAAGCATTACTTTTAAAAAGTCAGACATGGCACCATCACTTTTTATGTTCCTACATCTCCTTGAAACCCTTCAGAAATACACAAGTTCTCACTACTCACACTAACAAACACTCACTGCACTTATAAGCCTGGTAGAACATGTGCACACAAGAGAAAGAATTGTTACATTTGGAATCCAAAGGTGGCTGAATGTGAGTCAAGTGACTGAGAAAATCAAGTAGCTCTGAGGACACATACTTGAGGAGAAAAAAACCGAAAAAGATTACTGAAACTTGGTGATCTCATCAAGCAAGCCCTGAATTCTCCAGAAAATTAATGTGCAATTTTTTACTATCAAATGCACCCACAGAGAGAACTTAATACACATAGACAAAGTACAATTAGGACTAGACCCCTCAATTCCTCACCTGGAGTTATCTCCTTTGCATTAAACATTCTTGGGTATTAATATTTACATTAATGAAGACTTTATGTGTCTGTACAGCTACATGCCTCAAAAGCATTAGATATCATGGCAATTTATTTCCAAGAAGGTATGAAAATCAGTAGACACTAGAATCAATGAGGCAGTTCCAAGCATTCCACACATAAATACCATAACAATCTCATTGAAAGCCAAAACTCGCCCATACACAGAAATATCTCACAAAGTTCATAAGCCAATTTAGTGGCCATGAAGCAGCCACATGGGCCAGATGTGGTAGTTTCCAGCTTGAGATGAGCATTAGTGATGCATTTGAGTGGTCTTTTTCTCAACTGCTACAAGCTTCCAGTTGCTGAAATCTAACAGAGCATTTAGCAGGTAGTTGTACTGGGGAGGGGCTGGAGAGCGTTTCCAGACACACTACAGAAAAGCACGTCCAGAGGTGTTGCTGAATGACCCCTTGCTTCAACAATTTTTTGTCCTCCCTCGGACATGGTCTAAACCTATCCAAACCAACCTCAACCTCACTAAATACGAGTGACATTCATCCTAAAGCCATACTCAAGAGTATTCTAAAACCTAATCTTGTGTAGTAAAATCCTAAGCAATTAAATGGCTGTAAAATCATTAATAAGAAGATCGAGTATGGAGCCTTTGAACTGTCCATGTAGCCACATACACCACATACAATATATCTACTTCAAGACTCCCAAACGCAAAAAACACTTCCTACTCTCCTTCTCCCCGTGAACCATGGATTTAAAAAACAGACGGAGTGATTTCTACAGAATTCAATACACTGAAGCACAGACAGCAGATATTAATGACCTTCTCAACAGCTCATGAACACAAAGGAAGAGAACTCTGAAGCTTACAATAATGATCTTCAATATTTCACGAGTCATTGAGAAGAAACCTCGGGTGCACGCAGAGTTAAAAACAGGTAATGCATTAAGAGTTGCCAACACCATTCTCCTTTCCTTCACAAAGCATTTTTTAATTACCTCCCACTTTCTATCTCATACTTTTGTCACTCCAAAACTACACATAGCCTTTAAATAGGGGTCTTTGAGAGACAACTGATACCTTCTGCCAGTGTTTCCTCAGAAAAATTGTCTAGGTTGATCTTTTTTTTCCTCTTCTCTAGACTCTCCTGCATTGCTCTACACCTCTTTTCCAGTCTACTTGTTAACTTGCTACAGTTTTGTCCTTTCAAGTTTCACATCCTCCTATCTACTGAAATCACAGGAACAAAGTTATTAGCATTAAAATTCTCACAATGGGAACTTTATTAAATGGGCTCTACGGTTTGTCTTATCGAGATATTTACTGTAAAGAAATTTCTTAAAACCGTTCATACAAAATAAAGTGCTCTTATTAACTTAGCTAAGAAAGAATAATCAACCTACCTTCACTGCTGCACCTCTGTCCTCAAAATGAACAAAAGCATAATCCTTCAACTTCTTTACTCTTTCCAGCTTTCCAAATTCAGAAAAGGATTTCTCAAGAATTTCTTCTGTCACAGTAGTGGCCAAGTTTCTTACAAATAAAACTTTAACCTGGTAAAAAAATGAGAACAAAGCTGTAATCTTTAAAAGTCAAACCCCAAAGGAAATGAGCAACTAGTAAGACGTTATTCCCTGTTTTGTTGCACTAAGAAATTTGGGTAACTTCACAGATTCTGTATCTGTTTAAATGGAAAAAAAAAAAAAAAAAAAAGTGCCTTGTAGTTACCTGTATGAAGTTTCTACAACTCCTCTCCTTCCACAGTTCCCTTCCATAACCAGAAGAATATCCAACTTTGATTTTCTGCTTCTGGGATGCTACAAATCCCAGCAAAATTTTAGTAACAGACCTCAAGGACGGCAAAGAGTTACCCCAAGACACTGGGATAAAGTGCACATCACTCCCCACGTTGAATTTCACCTTCATCTCACTCTGGAAAATAGCTTTACGAAATACCTACCTGGTATTGATTATAGCTAAAGCAGAAAATGCACAGCCTGATGTGTCAATCCAGCAGGATAACCCTGCACAGGACTAGTTTAGATGTTAACAGTAGTTAGTAACAGGATGTTTCCAACATCTTCCAACGGCAACTCATCCACAGTGCTCAGCCACGCCATTTGCACAGCTTACTGTGAAAATGCCCTCTAATTGCTTTTTGTGCCTCAAAACTAGCCTTGCTCAGCTGGAACAAGTCTTTGTCACTATGGCATAAAGGAATTACTCCCAAAGCACAAGAGCATCCAGTGAAGTCTTTACTGACCTTTGCCATGACTTCTGGATCAGGTTCCTCTACTGGATCAGCCCATTCCACTGTAACAACATTTCCCCAGACTTTTACTTTCCCACTCATCAGGCGCCGGCGAGCTTGTGCTGCTGACTTGTGATCCTCATATTCCAAGAAGCAGAATCCTCGATTCTTCTTTTTATCATCAGGTTGATGATACAAAATTACATCCACCAAACCCTCTGAAAAACAGATCTTTAGTACTGAGCTTCAAAAGGAAAGAAAAAAATCCAGGGTCTACCCTAAAATGCCTTCACTTGTGTTTTGTAGTGAATTTGAATTTTACACCTGAAACGGGGTGGGAGCACAAGAAAAGCAAAACAAATAGCAGATATTCATCCAATTTACCCAGAAACAGGTCACCTAGCAAGTGAAATTCTCCAGAACAAACTTACCTTACAATTAGGCTCTGCAAAACACCAACCTTAGCAGCTCACACAGTTTTTCTATACTTTTAAAATCATTTTTACATCTTTGAAAGGCAGCCAGCACTAACACATGACCTCTCCCCTGCCTCCTGCAGAACCTAGAAGGAACATCTTCCACATCTCTCCAAAAAGAAGAGAGAGAACTAAATGAATATTCACCTTCTGTTTTCACCACTTCCCTGAAGTACTTATAAATAGCAATCCTAAAAAAGAATCAGGAGGTTAAAGCTCTCCTACAGGAACAAGAGTAAATGACTCAATCTCTTATCTAAGGCAGAAGCACCCTTTCAGTGATGAGCTGACTTCTCTTCTTCCTACTTGCTGCACATACTGGAGAATGCTGAAAAACTGGGACAAAAATTAGTCTGTCATTAACTATTTCTGTAATATTCCCTCTAAATCAATTTAGTATTCCCCCCTCCCCTTCATTGCTCAGGAATACATTCGCTTTGGACTCTCCAGAAAACTTCTCCATGTTGACAGCAGAACCTCCTGTAGATCCACTAACAAATATAGAACCTTCAACAGAAAGCTGAAGCAGGAAAAAGAACTGGGACCTTCATATTTTCTGAGTTCATGTGTGCTAGTTTTTCTGAGTTCATTTGAGCTGTTTCTGTCTCTAATTGTAAAGTTACATCATCATTCATTTAACAACCACTAAAACAAACAAGAGTCCCTTTACACTCTACCTTAAGATACAGTACATATATAAAATTTCTAACAAAATCAAACTTGGAATCCAACTAGAAAATAGTTTAAGTGATACCTGAGCACATCTGTCAAACAACTAGACCTAAAAAACAGGGACTAAATGGTATTCTGGGACTCATTAAGTCTTACCTGTGACTTTACCAAACTCTTCCAATATGTTTTCCTTAGTTTTGTTCTTTGGAATCGACCCGACAAATAACCTGTTGTTTGCCACGGAGATGCATACTCCAAGGTGCTTTCCAGGACGGATTTCATAGTTGTCACACTGAAAAAACAAAGCCATTGATTTGCTTTATCCACAATACTATGCATAACAATATCACCAAATCATAAAATCAGGTATTTTCTTCATCATCTACTACTTTTATACATAGCTTATTGAATTGGCATTGCAAGAGAATTCCTAGAACAGCTGTTTTTGTGTCAGCATCCACTTAGAAGAACAGTTCCAAGCTTAGGATTTCCACAAACTTCAGAAGTCCTGTTGAATGGGAAGTTACAAAAAAACTGCAGTAAAAGGAACAACACGGGACATATACAAATTGCATGGCACAAATTTATTCACCTATTGTTTATCTCAGACTTCGAAGATCTTTCTAGCAACTGGTTACTGCTTTCTCTGCTGTCAGTCAACTGCTGCTGCTGCTATCAGTAAGCAAATACATGACATTAAAGGTACTGTGAGTTCTGCCTCTTTCCTTGGATAGCTTTGAACACTGAGAAGGTCTGCCGAGACAATCAACAGCCTAAATCAGCCTGTGAGCTGGCTTCTACCCCACTCCCAACAGCAGGAATTTTTCTGACTTTGTACATGATAGGATTAAAAACCTTTACCATCAAGATTTAAAATTTCCATTAAAAAAATTTAGCCCACTGCTTTGTGCCTGTACCCACAGCTGGATTACTCTGAAAACCAAGACTCCCAATAGGTCTTTAAAGATACAAGAATTCAGCCTTTAAAAAAAAAAAATCAAGATAGATATAGTCTTTGTTTTAGTCAGGATCTTCAAACACAGTGAAGAGGATGGATGTTTCATCATCAGCCAGCTTCTCAAAATCTCATGCAATTCTTTAAAAGCAGGTTTTTAGCCATTTTAACTCTAGCTGAGACATAAGCCCTACAAATGACAGCAATACCTTCAGGAACCTTCTTCATATTCTAGAAAAATGATAAGGTACCATAGACTATCAAACAAGATCACTTCAAGGAAGACAAAAGCATTTCAGAATTTTGCTTCACATACTAAAGTGATTCCTAACGCAGTAAAACTTTTGTTCTGGTGCCATGAACTTATTAACATGAATCTGCTTTTCACATCATATCTTAAGCAAAGCCATTTTGCTTACAATCAATCCCTTTCCCACTGGTGCCTTGCAAACACAAGGAGAAGGCCCACATGATTTTAACTGCTTTTAAGTTTCTCCAGGTTTCGGGTTTCCCTGCCTCCACCAGCTTAACTAAGGTGTTCAGATTTTACCCCTCTTCTTCATCCCTCATTCAGGATCAGCTGAATTCCACTAAGGCAATTGAGATTAGGTATTTCACCTGTTTTGGTTCAAAGTACACACAGTATTTCACAGGCATACCCAAAATCTTGGTAGATACACCCCAATCTGCCTAATTCTACTTCTTCCTCTCAGGCAGAGGCAAGGCCCCAGTCAGACAGCTGTCTCTCCCTTTAACCCCCTATTGCTCCATGTCCTTTTCCAAACTGCCTAGGTGCATGCATATCAGCTTTCAAGCAGTGAACAGACTGCATGACTGGAAAGAACAAAAGGGCACTGGAAACAACCAAAGGAACTAACTCAGAGACCTCCTCCAGGGCAGCAACAGCTAAACAAGGCATCTCCAATTTGCTCTTTACAGTAGAAAGGGTGATGAAACTTAAAACACACTGAAGCTCAAAAAATATATTTTCTAGCTGGAATCAAGTCGGCTCCTAACAATCCCCTAAGTACTCTGATAGGCTGCAGTAAGGTACAGCAGATAACAGGCTTGTAAGTTATAAGTATCTGTACTTAGTAAATAAAATCAGGAGGCAATTTTTAAGAAGGTAAAATTTTGAGTCTGTCAGTGGATGCTTTAAAGACTTCACTACTTAAGAAATTACCAACATGTTTGCTGTTTACTTTGTCTTGACCTGTCTGGAAGTAAGTTAACTCACCAGTTTGACTGCTTCTTGTGCTGCATCTTTACTACAAAAGGTAATGAAAGCGTAACCTCTGTTTTGACCAGAAAGAGGATCCATCATGAGACGCAGATCCCAAATTGGACCAGCTTTCTCAAAGAGTGGTACCAATTCATCTTCATAAAGATCTCGGGGAATTTTACCAACAAAAACCTAAAAAAGAAAGAGGACACTTGAAAGAAAGCTTTTTCAAAAATACAAGCTTCTTTTTAACACTTGAAAATTCCTGGGAAAGGAGGAACAGAGAAGGAAAAATAACTTAATAATAAAAATTTCCTTTTAATTGCTTGATGCACATTATCCACTTTTAATATATACTGTAGTCTTGTTTCTCATCTGTATTTGTTTCAGCTTCCACCAACTGAATGTTTAATATTTATTTAAACAAACCTGCGAGTTCTTGTGGTTTTGTTCCTTACAATTAACTTGAGTTTTGTTAAGGAGTTAACATCTTTAGCTGAGGTCTCCCTAGAAAGATCCCCCCAGTTGTTTAATCACTGCAGCTCTCCTCTGAATTCTCAAAACCTCTTCCTTGTTAATACAAACAAAACATTCCAAACACCCATTAAGATCAAAATATGTTTATTTTAACTTCAAACTTTTTTTTGTAGTAAAAAAAGCCATGAGTCAACGTTTTCCTTCTCAGTAAGGCCTTGCCATAATCGTATCTCACACTGAAGGCACAGCAGAATTTCAGAACTAGACACTCAGCATGCCCATGTAAGATATAACAAACTCATGAGGAGAATACGACTAATTTGAAAAACATGGAACAAGGTAGAACTTCTAGATATTTCATGTTATACAGATACTCCTGAAATTCAGTTTCCAGAACATTTCTTAAAAGCTTAGCCTCTCTCATTTCAGTGTGAATGTTGTCTGAACATTACTTACTGGGGTGAAAAGATCCCATTCTGTTTATTATGGATAAAGCAGTTTAAATTGCCCGAACACTTCCAGCAACATAGCATTTTCCAGACTGCAGGTTAGCCTCACAACCCTTCCTTGATTTTTTGTTACAAATTCTGACCCTGCGTCCAGACACCAAATGTAATATACCAACTTACTGTTCATGGAGCTAAAATTCTGCACTTGATAATGACATTCAAAGATGTTTGCCACATACTTACCCAGTAATCTCAGCTCTGAAAAGGACATGTGGGAACTCCTCCATCACTCTTATACACATAGCTAAGTTTGCGCATCACCTTAGCAATTATGGGCAAATAATCTATTCACAGAATTTTCAAATTTTTAGTTCACATCACTGAAAAGCACTGAAATAGAAGTCTCTCAAAACTTTAGGAGTAGAACTTACTTTATCTGGATATCCCTCAATAAAACTGAAACCAATCCATCATTCACGACAGATGACTATTAGCTGCATGTGCTAAATACATCTTCATTTTAGCTGCACTGTGCTAATTTTGGCAAGTGTTTTCTCCTATTCCTATTGTTGTGGGGTAAAGGGCTGGCATTTCAGTTACAACTGAAGCCTCCTCTTCTTCAAATCCGGTCTTAAACAGTATTATATTCACTTACACCAAAAGGCGAAGGAGGGAAATCAAGTACCACATTGCTCACCTCCCTCATTTTTGGTGTAACTAGTCTGGACAGGCCATATGCATGTCAGGGGGGAAGGAGGGGGGTTTCCCTCCTCTAAATTAAAAAGACAGAAAAATTTCATATATACATACATGCATACACATAAACACATATATACACATGCATATAGATACATACACATATACATACATATAGATAAATAAATATAAACAAGGGGCAGCTTGGTTGGACACCAGAAAGAATTTCTTCACAGAATGGGTGAATATACATTGGAACAAGCTGCCTGGGGAGACGCTGGAGTCACGATCCCTGGAGATGTTTAAGGAAAGACTGGACATGGCATTGAGTCCCATGGTCTAGTTGACAAGGTGGTATTCAGTCATAGATTAGACTAGATCTCAGAGGTCTTTTCCAACCTTAATTATTCTGTGATTCTGTGAAACAAGGATCCTCCAATTTTCCTGAATTTAACAACTAAAAGCTCCTCAGCTGGTAGACTGAAGATCAGGAGTGAAAAATACTGTATTTCAATCTGCTTTGCAAATACAGCTCAACCTCATTAAATAATTAAACCCCATAAACAGATAGTTTACCACTTGGCATTATTCAACTGAAACACAGAATGCTTGTCTTGTTTACACAAAAACTTCATCATACCTGACTAATAGTACACTTTCAACCAAATTTCCTTTTTTCCTTATACACTTAAACTCCTCCTTGTTGTCACTGAATTTAATGAAGCACTTGTAACACTGTCTTTCATCACAACTGCACTTAATTTCAAAAGTTACTGAAATGGTTCCGTAGATGTTATTATCTATGCATCCTCAAATGCTGCTGAAGAACTGATTTATTTTAAACCACAGTAAGACTACTTCATGTAGTTTTGTATAAAAATGTGAATTTAAGAATACAAAAAAATTATTTTTTTAGCGTTGCTTGCATATACATTTTAGTGAAATGATTGTCCTGGTTTTGGCTGAAAGAGAGGTAATATTTCCTCAGTAGCTGGTACAGGGCTGTGTTTTAGAGTCAGTAAGAGAATAATGTTGATGACATGCTGATGTTTTGGTTGTTGCTGAGTAGTGTTTACCCTAAGTCAAGGACTTTTCTAGGGTCTCATGCTCTGCCCGTGAGGAAGTGCACAAAAAGCTGGGAGGGAGCATGGTGGGACAGCTGACTCAAACTGGCCAGAGGGCTATTCTACACCACAGATCATGCCCAGTACAGAAACGAAGGGAGCTACTCAGAAGTGGGGCCAATTGCAGCTCAGGGACAGGCTTGGCATCAGTCAGCAGATGATGAACAACTGTACTGTTCACCTACATCTTGAGAGCTAAAGCTACAATTAACATGCAATGAATTCCACTTTATGCGTTAAAAACTAGTTGGTGTACAGATATTTACAGTAGAAAGACCTGATGCACCTTAGAGTGAAAGAAGTCTACCTAGTACCCATCTTCAAATCAGTAACAGTACTTGGGTATCCTCAAGAACCAAATGTTTGCCATTATTGTCACATGAGTGACAGATCTGCATCAATGTATCTGAGCTGACACAAGCTACGAGAGCTTCAGTATAATTTAAGTAAGTTTCAGACAGGAAGAATGCACTGTCACAATCCAAAGGAATACTTTAAAATTTTTTTTTATCCATAATATTGGAAAAGGGGCATATACACTACTACATAACCAGAAGTGTCAGAAACAAACGAGAAGTGGTTCTCAAAAGCTTAAGAAAAAAAAAGGAAACAAAAAACACCACCAAAAACCAAAACCCCACCCATCTCATTGTGGCAGAAAGTGGCCACAATGATCTCATCACTTATGTGCAAACATGCTCTGCCTACCACCAAATCCTAGGATCCTGTTTAAATTGATCGCTATGCCTCAGAGCTCAACAGTAGGAGCTAAAGTCTACATTCATATACCAGTTTCAGCAACATGTTCAGTATCTGTCAAACCAAACAGCATGTGTAAGTCAGAAATCAGTCCTTAAATCCTACAAAATGCCAGCAATACATACATTTGGTAGAGGTATAATTTCTAGAACTAGCTGGCTGGGGTTTGCTATAGCTTCTAAAGCTGATTCAAGGCAGAAGTATTTCTATTAAGGGAGTTTCCACAAGTTCTAGCTTCAGGAAACTTAAAAATATAAAAACATATTCTTCATAGTAAGAAAGTACAGCTAAATTTATGGCTTTCCTGTGAACTCCTGAAGAGCCAAACCACCACTGGACAATATACTTAAGAGCAGCAGTCAAGGACTTTCAGTCACGAGAGCAGCTCACTGTAGGAAGGGACCTACAATGATCAGCCAGTCTAACAGCCTGTCCACTTCAGGGCTGACCAAAAGCTAAATCATGTTATTAAAGGCACTGTCCAAATGCTCCTAAACCCTGACACACCTGGGGCACCCACCAGCTCTCAAGGAAGCCTGTTCAATGTCTGACCACCCTCTCAGTAAAGAGATGCTTCTTTATGTCAGTGAGACATGGTGCAATTAAATAACACTTTATACATCACATAATCACCCTGGCAACACCACTAAGTTGGTAAACAACCCTAAGTCACCTTTTTAAATGAAGAAATAAAAACAAAACAAAACAAAACAAAAACCTGAAGCTACACAGCCTCTTTTCAGTGTAGTAGTTGTGCTAGTTTCATTATTGGTCCATGCAATCATCAAGGATTTTTTCATATAGATTGAAACAAAAGCAAATAAACAAATCCTTAATTATTACTAATCTCAGCTGTCCTCATCAAAACTTTTATGTGAGTACCTTCATACAACACCCAATTTGTTTTCATTTTTAGCACATTACATGAAACCAAGCTAGTGTTGCTTAAATTCCATTTCTTGTAAACAGAGTCAAATATCTCGAAGTCACATGTTTACCTACTCATGCATCCATGGTCACTTTTCAAGCGATGGTCTATAAACTTTAGGGTTAACCATGAAGTCTGATGATTTAATTTTAAGAAATTTTGCACAGCCCTTCTTAGTATATTCCACCTCTTTTTTCTCCACTTTTACCTATCTTCCTGTCTTTTGCAGAATACTGAGTAGTAAGAAAGACTGATTAAGAGACACGCAGAAGAATATTTTCCTCTACAATACATTAAACTTGTAATATAGTTTATTTTTAAGTATTTCCCATTTATGAGTTTGCGTAAGTATACAAAGCAATTATCAGATTAGTCTGTATATACCAACCTCTGTTCCAATGCCAGGCTGAACACCAGAATATACAGTATCTGGAGGAGGACCCCCATATTTCCTCTGTCCTGTAGTTACATCCAAAGTGTAACCAGTCCGCTCTAGCAAAGCCTGAAAAAAACCAAAAAAGTCAGACTACTTACAGGGGAGAGGGCAGTGGGTCAAATATACAGAACAAAAAAAGCATTCCAAGATAATAATTTCTTTATCTGCTCCTTGCCACACTTGGCAAGGTATACATGAAGAGACAGAACCTAAAAAAACCCTGTTGTTTTGTGGGTTTAAAAAGTTATCATAAACAGCAACATTTGTTTTATCTTACGAGGTCACTGAAAAGAACTTGTTTGTCTTTTCCCTTATTTTCCATTTCATATGCAGCACCCCAAGAAGTACAGAACACCGGACAACTGAGACAATTCTTAAACAGATATCAGTGTTTTTATAGAGCTTAAATTTTGGCAACTGTGTGATCAGAAAGAGCTGCATTTCCAACAACCCTTCTCTTTAGAATCTCTATAATGCGTACACTTCTTTAAAGCCAAATGTGAATATATATATCCAGGTAGTATTGATGCTTCTTAAGTTCATTTTCAGTCTATGTATAAGTAACGTATCAGCTAGTACAGAATAACCAGTATCTCTGTGTTACCTTAATCTTTGCTTCATCTGGTCCCTTTGTTGATTCCTGTACTTTGCTGCCTTGTTTCTCTCTTTGCCTGTAGGTCTTCATAACTCCACATAAAAACGCACTTTTGTTCTGTAGATACAATTTACAAAATAATTCAATTGTGTGTATTGCAAGCCCTGGGAATCCACTGAATCTTACACTCCATACCATGAAGTCACTACTTCAAGTCAATGCAATAAATCAAATGTCAAAAGAATCCTTCAGGAAAATACAATAATTAATTGAACAAACTTGTCAGATTGAAAAAGTCATCAGATTCCAAACAGCATTTTAACTTATTTTCTCAATTGCGCGCATATTTTTATTATCTGAGAGCTTTTGCTTTGTGCTCAAATACTCACACATTTAAGGCAATTTTTAACAGACTTGTTATTTGGGTTTGAAATATAAGAATACAGCAACATCAATGAATTTCTAAGTCACAACTCTCCTGCCAGTAGTGCCAGAACACTATTTATACTTATGTGCTCACACTCCTGGAGCTCTCACCTTACCTGTACATGCGACAGGTCACTTTCTTTAAATTGCTGTAATACAGAGAGGGCTCCTTCTTCATTAAATTCCCTAAGAGCATCAATTGCTCTTTCATCAAGATCGACATAAGCTACCAACCCTAAAAGTTAAAGACAAAGAAGTTACAGATTTCTATTGAATTTCATACAAACTAAGAACTATGCAGTTCGCTTTTAAAGTCAAAAAGTTACATACCATAGCAACAGAATTATACATTTAAATTATATATTCCTACACAAGTATATGAAAGAATATGAGTACAATGAAAAAGTTAAATTAAAATGTATATACCTAAACACTAACTGATGTGCAAGATTACATCCCATGTGTAACAGTTTTCTAGCATTCAGGAATGCAATCTGCTGCATAAAAGCAGTATTATACACCAGGGTCTGAAACAATGATACTCTGGCTCACTTTTAATAATTTGAATTTTGTTTGTTTATCCCTCATTTTAAGTTCCACACTTCCTTCTCTTGAGCTGAGCTGTTCTAGAGTAAACTGACAGGTGAACATTACAAGTATCTTATTGTATGGGAAAAAGGAGCTACTCAACTGATGATCAAATACCTAGGAAGCTCTACCCCACGAAATATTAGGAAGCAAAAATGATTTGTTCACTCTTTCCTCCAGCTTCAAAAAAGCAGGAGTCAGTGGATTTCATGTGTATCTTAAACAATGTTTGGGGTTTTTTAAACTCATTTTGCTGCTCTATGCAGTTCCAAGAGCCAGAATTCAAAAAGGTATTATTTTGAGCCCTGCTATGTACCCAAAAAAGCTAATGTTAATTTTACAGGTACAGACTCCCCCAAGAAACATTGGACCAGTTCTGAAGCATTTTCTTTTTAAAGATCTTTACAAGTTTGGGTTTGGTTTTTTTTTTTTTCCTTTTGTAAGGCACTTGCATCAGTTGTGGAGTCAGACATATAGACTGAGATTTACACTTTTTAAATCATACATCCAAATTTAGGACAAATACAAAAAACTCCACACACTTTGCAACAGCTTGATCTCCAAAATACACAGATTATTTCACTGCTACTAGATTTGGAAAATGCACAGTAGTGCCAAGCCCAAGGACTACATTTCAGAAGTGATCCTGCATATTGGAAGGCACCTGTATCTTTCATAGAAGACTTAAGCAGATAAAATATTGCTAAATTCAACCCCAAATTTGGTTCAAGTGTCAAAAGTAGTTTACTTCACTGACAAACCCCTCCACAATGCAAACATCTTCAGTAGCATTAATGAAGTGTAAATAAATGTTTTCAGGTTACTCATGCAGTGGAATTATACTTGGTAGTAAGGTTCTGGGCTGACAAGCTTTTAAACTCCTCACAACACAACCTAACTGCAACACGTTAGAACCCCACAAGTTCCTCTGCCCAGGTATCTATTTACACCTTCTCTCAGACCATCAAGTGCATGTCATCATGACCCACAGCTGGAAAGTGCATCTCTAAAGCCCGTAACAGCTGGTAAAGGCTTGAAGAAAGCTCACTGTGAATGACTTCCAAAAGACATCACCCACATGAGCCAGTTTCACACTGAGGATTGATAAGGTATTGGTTTTGAACTGCCTTCACTTGATCAGTGTAATTTTAACTCTTTTCAACAAAAACTGTCATTTTGCCACCCAGGCATTCAAGATAAGCACATAGAGCAGTTCTACTGCTTCTTGCAAATCTGTTCACGGAACACACTCTAAAAAGGAAAAGAAAGCCTCTGTCTATAAGATAAAATAGGGTGGTTATAAAAACAAAATAGAAAAACCTCTGTATATAAAGAAACCTCTTTAGAAGTTGCAGAGACCACTTGCTACCAGCAAGGTATTACTCAAGTTGCTAGATAGCTTAGTCCTCAACTTTGTTAGTGTCAGGCTGAATATTTCAGTATAATAACCAACATGGATTAAACTGTCCACTCAGAACTGGAGAGAACAAAAAATCCACAAGCAGACTCAATTCAAATGTAGTCCCAGGCAAGACAAGCTAGTTGCTTCCCTCACTAAGTCACCTATCCAGCCTTTGAGTGTTTTAGAATCACTGTGACAGTGACAGTAGAAACGTAAAAGCAAAATGATGATTCAGATTGAAGAAAAAAAGAAATGTACAGTTTAGTATGCGGAAACACACATCTTCATTTGATGTCTACGAAACTAGTGCTCTGTACCCTAAAGAAACTAAGATATCACATACAACTCCAAGGATGTGTCAAGTAATTAGTCAATGTCAAACCCAATTTGCCTTTAGGGAAATCAAAGTAGCAAAACATTCAGAGCTACACAGATCAAAAACAATGAATTTTTAAATCTTAATCTATAAAAATTTGAAAATGGTATGCCCTCACTTTCATAACCAATCAGAAACAAGAAATGCATATTATACCTGTCTGAAATATTTCATCAAGTCTCTCTGCCACCTTCTGTGGGAGGCCTGCCTCTATCAGTGTCTTGTAGTGCTCTGTGTGAGTTACACTGGAAGTATCCATTGGTTCTTCCTCTTCTTTTAACTGTACCGCATTACCATTCACCTGATTAGCCATTTTATTATGCTGCTGGAAAAAATTCAGGAGCTATATTACAATAAGCCAGAAATAACTAGTTTGTAGGACAATGCATGATTTATCTAAACTAATTTGTATACATGCTGCAAAATCACCTGTATCAAGTTTTATTTAATACTTTTTGGATGCAGCTGATCTAAGTTTCAAAAGAAAGTACAACCCTTAATACTGCGGAAAATGTACATGGAAGAATTTACATAACTTCTTAAAAATGTACTTCATGTACATAACAATGTCTAAACTTCATCTACTGATTGTCATTAACTGGTTACCATAGCAGCTAGAATGTATGGGGACACGGCAGTAACATCCTCCAGCAAAGACTCAGAAGATCTAGCGCTATTTCCATTTCCCGTTCCGCTACTTTTAAAACAATCGTTTCAAATGTTGTGAACACATAACCCTGCTGAGTAGCTTAAGGTATAAAAATGTTAATACTTGTTTCTTGTTAATACTTATTTCCACTTGCTTGGCTAGTCGCCATGTCTTCCTTCAAACCCAACATGCTGCACAAGACTAGCCACACTCTTTCTCACGACGCTGTCAGAACTCAAGGACAGAAAGAGAAAAATTGCACTTTGATGCACATTGTCATTTGAAGCTGCAATGCAACAGATTCCATGCTTTCAGTTTCCCTCAAATAGGAGCTGTACAAATCACAGCTACTATTTCAATAATATATACCTTATTGGTTTAAAAAGAAGGCATGACTGCAGCATCTTCAGTTCTTTATATTAATAAAAGTACTTGCTTTCAGAATTAACAAACTGATTCCAAATACGTGCACCGAAAAATGCACAATTATCTTCTCAGACAATTCCAGTGGGCTTTGCCCAATTCATAAAAGACTGTTTCAATTTCCCAATTAGCCAGCCAGCTGATATTTAGTCCTTTCAAATAAAAAGGCTGACAAGAGAGACAATTCAACTACTCGGCGGAGAACATAAGGATGATCAGCTGTTAGGTTCAGAAATGAAACAAGCCTCAGGCTTTAAATGATAGGGCAGAAGTCAATGAGCAGCAGCGAAATGATAACTAGGTAGACAATGCAGCAGGGTTGGAGCAATGCAATTAAGTACTGGAATACAGGTATGAAGATGATTCAAGAACAGGTTTTTTAAAAAATGCTGAGGCCTCAAGCTATTTACTACGCTGCAAAACAAGTCTCCAAGCATAAGCACACCTTTAACAGTCACTTGTACATCCAGCCCCTCCAGACTACACCTCATGAACTGGTTGGAAGACATCCTATGAAGATTTGCAAGCTAGAGCAAGGCAACAAAGAAATCCAGTAATTTTTCTTCAGACAGTAATGATTTTACTAAAGCTGTCTTATCTTGAAGGGCAATTTTAGAGACATATAAAGCAGCCTCATGCTGTTTCTGTCAGATGTCACTTCTTTAAGTCATTAGTGTGGAAAAGAAAGGAAGTTTTCTGTAACTACGTGGCATATATATATACACACACACATTGACAAAGAGAAATTACTTTCTAACCCATTCAGTTTACTTAAAAGCAACTATAGCCTAATTACAAAAGAAAAGAAAAAGCTACCTGAAGCTACAATAATGTTTACCTACCCTTACAGGTATTATTAACTATCAAAACACTAATGGACATAAATTTTCTGTAGGTTACGAACATCACGGAAGGCAAAACTCAACTACATGTCTGCCTGCCAGACAGCCTCAGAAAGATCTCAAATTTGAAACAGTGCAGGGCAGAGGGAGTTTAAACACATGGAAAATGCTTTGGGTACAGTATCGTTCTCAACTCCTCTTCTCAAAAACTCACAAACTGAGACTCACGAAAAAGATATAAAGAGGAGGGCATTTTTGTGTTCACCTTTCTACTGCCTTATAAAATCATTTAATTACACATATACTGTCTTCTCTGTACACAAAATAAAAAAAAAACAAACCACAACGAACTTATAAAATCATTTCTACTGCCTTATAAAATCATTTAATTACACATATACTGTCTTCTCTGTACACAAAATCAAAAAAACCAAACCAAACCACAATGAACTGAAAGGCTACAGCAACACATAAATACAGAAAAATTTACTTAAACCAATTACTAGGACCTTCTGAACTAAAAGGGCTTATGGTGACACTCAAGGACAGTTTTTTGTTAACCCACAGTAGCTCCCGAGTGTCACATACCCAAAAGTTTAACACTTTTTTCAGTGTTGCCTATAACTGAACAAAAGCTTGACAAGCTATGCTGTGCCCAGGCAGAAACACCTCCTCTGGAGTACAGTGACTCAAACTTCTGACAGGCAAGATTCGCAGCACAAAAAGGTATCAGCCTTCACCACAAGCATACACCAGCGTGGGGAGCAATATCTAACCCCCAAGAATCAGATTACTACACAGCATCACAGCTCAAAGGCTTTTTAAAGTAGGCTTTTAGGCAATTTAAATTAATACTCAGCTTTGTAATTCACTAGCTGTATTGTTTATTTTTGCTTAGAAATTGATATCTTCATAAAGAACTAAAGTCAAATGCAATGCATGTTCAGTTTGGGTGTTCAAATTTTAGCTATTTCCTGTCACACAAACCTAATCTGAAAGGTTTTCCTAAAGAAATGCACTGTAGAAAATGCTGAAGTGACACAGCTGCCAAAATATTCAGGTACCAAGAGCATTCAGAAGACACATATTTCTTTTCACAGTTATAGCAATAGATCCCCTAATGGCTTTGCAAGCTTGGCCTGAAATCTGAGATTAAATTGATTTTTCTTCCTCAACAATCACCAACAAACAAAATTGCATCTCTTATAATACTGAATCTTCACTCTGAGTTCAGCAGAGATATGTGGGTGAAAGTCAGCTGAAAAAGACTGTTTAGCTCTCCCTCTAGGTAACATCAGTTAGCTTGTAGCTAAGAAGAAAAATATTTTTAACAGAATTTTACATAGTAAGTAAAACACACAATGCTTACTTTAACATTTTTATTCTGCTCTAAAAAATATTAAAAGCATGTAAAAGAGGAGTGCCATCTCTGTTTGCATGCGCAGTGTGTCCATGTGACTCAGCCTATGACAGACCAGGCCGTGCAGAGGAGCACCCGCATACACTCCGTTTTTCATACGCATTAAGTAAGATATTAAAATACCTAGAAAAGAGGGAGGCTGGTTGAATTGGAAGGACTTCAAGGGTGGATTATAAGTAAAGAATTATGTATATCAGCACATGTGGCATATGTATTTGTTTTTAGAACATGCAGAAATGGATGAATTTAGAACAGTGTACACAAAACCATGCTTACCAAATGAGCAGAAGTAATAAATAGACATCGGGGCCAATTTTACATAGGCAAGGAGAATTCTCACTGGTGCCCAAGATGTTACCTACCCTCACCACCTCCTAACTGTGCATATGGTGAAGGGTCTTGTTTCAAGTTTCACACTGGTTTTGCAAATAATGCTTCTCTGAAGACCATAAATACTTCATGATATAAAACATAGTTTTAGCTGTTCACTATCTTTCATCCAAAATTCCTGCATCTCGAGAGTAATTTACAAAGTTACTAGTCCTCATATGACAAGTAGGAAGTTAAACTACAGGTGCTTGCAGTGTTTCATAACTCAAATGGCTCAATTAGTTATTTTTCTGGAAAACAAAAAAAATTAACAGACATGTGATCCTGACAGTGTACACATCTTGAAAACAGATACCCGATCACAGCCTCAATCTGACAAGCACTGGTTAAACAGCCATGATGTTACTATTCCCTTTATCTTGTACCATGCCTCTAACAGAGGTTGCCACCTACACACTAAGTATAACTCCATCCAATTAATTATAAATTCAGTCTAATTAACTCAAAACATGCTTAGGAATAGCTTGAGAAGGAACAGAAAATTTCTGGCAAAAGGACAATATCTAAAATGACCATAATCAACTTCACAGTGGTTATACACCAATACTGGTTTTGCTGCTGAAAACTTAGTTTCATGCAGGAATGAAACTTGTTTAGCTCAGGTGCACAGGAAGCCAACTAATGCATACATAAAAACTCTGCACCAAAGTCATTCCACTTGCTTATGTTGCTACTCCTTCTAACCAATATATTATCTGTGTCAAGCAGCTAAGTCAAACCATGTTAAAAATAGCACTGAAGGAAGTTTGGGGGATACTTGTTCGTTCTTGTTGTTTTAACTGACCACAAGAAAACAGGTGCAGTCCCTATAGTTATGCCTCACACTTCAAGAAGGTTCTTGTCAAGCAAGGAAGATAAACATACAAGTGCGGGGAAAATAAGAATTCACATTTAAAGACTGAACTGGGGTTTCATTAAAACCTCACTTGTTCAGAAACATTTCTGTACATGAAGGCGTGTAGAAAAGGGCAGGCCCTTTATTATGTACATGAAGGCATTACAGCCATTTCTTTTGCACCTTAGCTTATTTAATCACAGAAAGTACATTTCAGTAGCTTAATTATGATATGCTAAGTGTTTCTAAGCATGAATTACAAGAAACCTTATTTTGAAGTCATCACAGCCTGGAGACCTTTATACAGTTGCCAGGATTTCTCACTATTTGTAAGCCAAAATGCAGCTGGCACCCTCACCTCTCCAGCTCAGCCCTGCTCACTCCACAGCCCCACAAAAAGAAAAATCTGAGAACCTCCAGTATGATGCTAAGCAAGAGACCAGCACAGCCCACAGAGAAACAAACTGCTTCAGTACCCACATAAACATGACTGGGAAGATGACTTTAACACAGCAGGTTAGCAACGTGCCCATCAGTGCCATTAAAAAACACTGACTGCACCAATCGCTCCTACGTTTTGCTAACGTAAACCATAAAGTCTGTCCACGCTCATTTCTCACTGGAGCTGGCTATTCATAGTTCATCTGGCTGTCTAGGTTGTACTAAACAACACTCCTGGTACTCCCATTCCAAGCAACACTTCAACAAAAATGAACTTCGTTCTGAAGATTTTATCCTCAAAGAATTTTGCAGATGTCTGTCTAACAAAGCAGGGAGTTCTTGGGGTTTTTGACTAAACTAGGAACTTGAGTGTCAACAGGAGACTCGAGTATTATTTCAACAGTGTTCACCTAGACAGAAAAACTGAGAGGTAAGGACATGTAATGCTTGTGGGAAATACAATTTCAAGGATGCAAAACTATTAAGCAGACACTGCTCATTCGAAAACACCACATTTTGCACAGGTTACAAAAACCTTACACTGTGAGATGCAAAATTTGTTAGATTACTTTTACAAGTAGAAAAAAAAAAACCAACCAAAAAGCTGTGTTAAAGTGTACTCTCAAAGAAAAAAAATTAACCAATCAAAAAACCAAACCACCAGCTTCATGAGCATTAATGTCCTTTGCAGAACAAAGTGCCGGTGGGATCCTTTAGAGCCATATACACGGGAAAGGGAACCCAACACACTGTTTCAAAAAGAGTAGTCCAGCATAGCTTATGTACTTAAGTAGTATGTTCAAATACTGACAGGTAACAAGGCTGCTCAGACCGAGTAAGTAAAGTCTTATTTCTAAAGTATTTGCAATAATGATGCATTTAAGCAAAACGCTTCAAGACTTAGTAAAGGCTTTTGACAAAAGTTAATTTAAGAAAAACAATGCCTCAACAACAAAACTCTGGATAGTTTCTCCTTTAAGTACTTGACAAGCGTTATTCTCTCAATGGAAGTAGGAAGCGCAGACCCGAGCGCTGCGGGTGGGTGCAGCTGTCCCTCCCGGCTCTACCACATTATGCGCTGCCTAACATCTAAGGGCGCGCTGCGACAGCGACGCATTTGTTGCTGAGAGCGTTCTTCTGTGCCCGCGGACAGAGCGGACCGGGCACAACCGCAACCGCCGAGGCTGGTGCGGCTTTAAGAGCCCGGAGGGACCGAGAACGGACCCGACCCGACCCACAGCCCCATGGGAGGCGCGTCCCGGCCGCCCGTCACATGCAACCCTGATCCTCACGGCTGGGCGGAGCGGGCCGCCCC
>VZTG01008772.1:251802-278829 GCA_013397845.1 Melanocharis versteri | reverse complement strand
GGGACACAGGCGGCAAGGAGTGAGAGGGGGACTCAGTCTGGGTTCCAAGGGTCAGTGTGTATTCTGGCACCTTGAAGGGTGCAGGAGCTAAGCCCCCTGAACACAGGGTTACAGCAACTTTTAAACAGGTAGGGTGGGAGCATCAGGGACCAATGAGGTGAGGGAAAGGTTTGGGGTCCAATAACTAGGGTCCAAGGGGGTGGTCAAAAACAAGGGTCAATGGGGTACTGAGGAGCAAGGAACTCTCCAGAACGGGGATACATGTAAGGGTAAAAGGGGTGGGAAGGCCAACGGGCCAACTGGGTTAACAGAAACAGAATAACTTAACATAATTAACTAAAACGCTCCCACTTTGTGGAGGGCAGCACTATCTCAGGGGTAGTGCTTCCAGTAGGCCCTCCCTGAGGTCAGATCTACAGACCCACCTCCCTCCACAGAGAAGAGAGAAGAATCCCTTCCTTTGTGTACCTCTGTGCCTGTGGGACAAAGCGGGGGACTAGTCATGCCATCAGCCATTCCAGAGTGATTGAGGAAACCCAGAACAATTAGCCCCTCTATGGTCTGTCATCTGAGTTCAGCACTGTCCTTGCAGCCTTACCAGTTTCAAACATCAGCTTTGGGTTTTGGTTGCTCTGAACCAGAATTGCCTGGAAGCAGATGGCAGTTTGTAGCTTTCCAAAAGACAACTAAGCCCTGTCCTCCAGGTCACATGGACTGAGAGGGAGTCCTGGAAAGGTCTCTAGACAACTCGTGCCTTTTTAACTCCCCAGCAATCACCTAGCTCCGAGGTATAATCTTGTTTTACTCCCCAGCATTCCTGCTCTTGAATCCTGCAGCAAACAGTCTGTAGCTGGCATCTCTTCATCCACGGGCCCTGGAAGTGGTGACTGAACCCAGACAAGCTGCTCGCTGCAAGTCATTCAAATGCTCATGTCATTTGGTGGTGGGCAAAAAAGCTCTGTGGTGTAGACAGGTACTGACTTGCACTTGCACACTGCAGTCCCAAGGGACTTCAGAGTTTGTAACATCTCTCTCTGTGGCACAGTAGATCACAAAGGTCCAAATCACTGCATTCCCAGTCTCACAGCAAATCCCCTCCCTTGCAGGTGCTTGGGCAGAGGCTCTGTGGCTGAGCTTACATGGCATAGTTAGTGCACCAAAATGCAGAATAAAACCCAGAGACGTGAATTTATACCCTCATCTGTTCCCTTCAGAATACTGAGTTGTCCTAATATTTATGTCAGCTCTCCACAGTCCACTGAAGCTGTTATGCCAAACTTCTCACTAATGACTCTGCAGCTTTTGGGGAAGCCAACCCCGGCTGACGTAGTGCTTCGGAAAAACATTCTGAAAAAGCTAAAAAAATTGGGTTTTTAGATAGATATAGCCCAAACAGTCAATAGTATACTGCTTTTCATGATGCAGTTTGTCTCACCGGGTTCAGGGCGGTGGGGAAGGGAAGGAACTCGTATTTTGTTAATTAGCCCCGACTAAAAGGAACAAAGCCCACAGCGAAGCTCTGTACACAGCATTGGCAGGACTCATCACACCACCATCTCTCGCAGACTGAGCACAGCCAGGCAAGGACACTCCATAACCTCCCTTCCAGGGCTGATCACATGGGTGACATCTTCATTGAAGAACAGTTTTTAAGGGCATCAGAGTGACAGTAGTGTCATTTACTCTGCAGACAAGATGTACCACTACCTGCAATATTCACCAAGGGAGGGCAGCCCAAAGGGAGCAGCTGGCTGGGGACGTATCAGGGAACACAGGGGAAACTGGGACACCTTCAGCCAGCCAGTCACACCCTTGTAAACCACTTTTTACATCAAAGGCATCATTTGCCTGCTGCACTTTCAGACAGGGCCATTCCAGGCACGTACCCACCCAGTTCCATGTTGTTGCCACCCTTCACTGATTGTCACACAGGCAGCCTTTCACCAGTGCTGCAAAGTAAGCCTGTTTGGGCAGATTTACAGACATGACAGTGCAAGTATAGAAGGAGACTGTTTTCTTACCTGCCTGTTGTTACATAAAGTCCCCTTCTTGTCAGTGCTTACTGCAGTAAGGCCACATTGTTTCAGCTCACTTACTGTGTATTTTATGATGAATTTCCTACATTAAAATGTCAAAAGTGATTGAAACTGCATGAAATTAGTCTTAGTCCATCCTTCTTTGGAAAGAGGCTCAGCTAAGGAACAGAGAAGTTGAGATAGTAAAAAAAACCCTGAATCCAGTGGGCAGTTAAAGTCGTTGTAGAAAAGAACATTCACATGGAAGTCAGGATCTTGGCTGTCTTGCTCCAGGAACTAGGACCACCCTACGTGACACTAGCATAACTTAGAATACCATTTTTCTTTCTCAGTTTATGGCACTAAACACTAAGTGCAACAAGAGAACCTTATTTTTTTCGTCATCTGCTGTTTCAGGGGAGATAACACCCCTCTAGGCCACAAAGACAGTTTACTCGAAACAAAGTTACTTTGCTGTGAATGGATTGCTACACAGGTACCATTTCCCCCCAACCCTTCTTGCAGCTTTAACTTTAAAGTTATCCCACTAGGCACAAATGGTCATTTCTTTCATATAAATCTATAGAAAATAGTTCAGTTCTGTACAGGCCTGCCTACTCAAGAGTGCAGCTTTACTTTGGAAGAAAATGAAGTTTAAAACCAGATAGTGAGATTGGTTGTTTCTGTTTTCATTGAACAGTTACTGAGCAAGAAAGTGAGACCGAGTAGTTTATTTGATGTTGTTGCAGACCATAATTGGACGGGCATGGATTATGTTGACCAAAAAATACAGTCTTCACGCTGTTTTACACCATGATCAGTACTGGCCATGCACATTCAACAACAGCATCAGCTTAGTCTTTAAGCTGTTTGATCTTATGCTTATGGCGCTCGATTTCTTTCTGCAGGCGCTCGATTTCCTTCTGGTGGTGGTGGATCTCTTCCTCGTGGTGTTTCCGTAAGGCAGAGAGCTGCTCGCGCTCCTTTTCCCTGCAAGAGAGCACGGCAGAAGTGTAGCCCCGCAGCCGACTGGGGGCAGCGGGGCGGGAGAGGGGGGTCGGGCCCGGCCCCGGGCTCGTGGGGAGCGGCTCCCCAGGCCCCGGGCCCCGCTCACCTGAAGTACCGCTCCTCCTCGGCCGCCTGCTTCTTCCCGAAGGCGCCGCCGGCCTCACGGATGGAACCGCCGCCGCCGCCGCCCTTCCCAGCGCCTTTGCCCAGCTCGCCCAGCTGCGAGAGGGAGAGACGGCGGTGAGCGCAGAAGGACAGACGGACGGGCAGAGAGGAGGAGCAAAGGGACAGACTGACGGACTGACGGACCGAGTGACAAAGAGACAGACAGACGAGCAGACGAACGGAGGGAAAAAGGGCCGGGCAGACGGAGGGGAGAAGGGACATTCTCGGAACACCCCCAGCCCGTCGCGCCCTCTCGCCCACCTGGTCGGCGCCCGATCCCGAGCTCCAGCGCTGCTGCTGCGCGAGCAGAGCCCCACGCAGGCCGCCCCGCGCTGCCACCGCCACCACAGCCGCCATGGCCGCCTGCCCTTGGAGCGCCGGACGAGCAGCCGGGCGGCCNGGCGGGTGCCGGTGCATTCGTGCTCGGCCCGGCCCTCCGAGGGCCCTTGTGGTGTCTGGGGACGCGACCCCCCGTTCGGCCCTCGTTCCGCTCGGCCGAGCCCGGGGGGAGCCGTGCGCTCACGGTCTCTGAGCTCCGCCGTGCTCCTGCTCGGCCTTGCTGTGGGCAGACTGCCACCGGCGAGGGGGCGTGGGCCCCTCTCCGTGCTCCGGGCCCCGTTAGTGTGGGCACAGCCTGAGCGCGTTTCCTAAGCTGCCCGCACGAAGGCCGTGCCACCTCGGTGGATGCATATTTCTTTAAATGAGGATGGACGTTAGATAAAAACACACGGTTTGGTTCGGTGTAGTACTGTGAAGGGTGAGAACTAAACTGAACTAAATAACCTGTGGTCAGAGTAAAGTGGATTTGTGTGTTTGCATCAGTATCACTTAACGTGTTTAAAGGGCTGCACTGCCAACAACGGGTTAAAAATAATAATGCCGCGGTTTCCGAGGAATCACGGTGACAGTACTGCTGGAGGTGCATGGGGAAGGAGGAAGGCACAGTTGTAGAGCAAGACATAGAAGAAACAGACAGAACTGCTCTGTAGTGTTTTTTATGGTTAAAATGTGATGTTAAAAATACTGTTGGGCTGTAGGAAAGGCTGAAAAATATGCGCTGCTAATGCCTGAAAAAATAACTACTTGGGGTAAGCAAGAGGCATTATGAACTGTAGTACGGGACATGGGTGACTGGTATACTAACAACATGGAAAAAGACAGGTAAGGGTGTTGTGATGGTCAGTTAATACAGGTCTCTCTTTCTCTTGTTCTTCAGGTAAAGCAAATTGAGAAACGAGACTCTGTTTTAACATCAAAAAACCAAATTGACCGGCTGACCCGACCTGGATCTTCATATTTCAACTTGAACCCTTTTGAGGTTAGTTTGAACATTCTATCCTTTCTGAATTGGTGTACAAGCTTCCTGATTTCCTGAGTATTTATTCCAGTAAAAGAGAACATAAGGAAAGAAAAAAATTCTCGAGGTACAGATAACTGTTTAGAAGGTTTGCAGAAGACAGCAGGATGGTGTATGTGTGCTCGCTCTCTTTCTCACTGTTTGATGGCAGTGCAAACCATATATTGTCACGTTTCCCTCATACAACAGCACTGGAAGATTTGGCTGGGTACTTTCTGAACAGGAAGGTAGTGGCTGGGGGTGGCAGCTTAGCAGGTTCTGGTCATAGCTCTCTTAATTCAGCATTTCTAGTTGTGTGTTTTATTTTGGGTGTTCATCCCGCTGAACTTGTATAGTGGATAGAGTAAGAAAAGGTCTCTCAGTGGTCACACCAGTGAGTAGTCTCTGAGGAGCCTTTGGGTAATGGAAAATCCCCTTGCACTTTATAGTGTTTGATTCTGGTTGCAGTGAGTTCGAATGCCTGAGGAAGACAGAAAAATAAACAATCTGGAGTTGGCTTTCCCTGGGTGTATTCCTTCCTGATGTCATCTTCACTGCCTTTTTCAAGCCTCAGGTGCTTTTTGTAGTCCCAGTTCAGGGCTGGTCAGCCAGATGAGTCAGCAGACTCACTTTGACAATGTTCAGTTTTGTATAGGTATTAGTACTTGACTTGAAGAGTAAATTAAGAAAGCTGATTGAGAGCAGACTGTAGCTTTCCTGTGGGAGAATGGTTTTTATTTACAGATTCTTAGAGTCAGACCAGCGTGCACCTGCTCACTTGTTGCTTAAATCTTATGTTCTGTAAATTAATTCACAAGAGTTCCTAAGCTCTGCCACATCTGTAAAGATCAATAAGCAAGTGGTGTCACTCATGGAAACCAAACTGTCTTCTTTCATAATGATAAAATTAATAAATTCTTATAAAGTAGTATGTTTCCTGGCCAGTGTTCTAAGTTATGAGTGACCTGACGTTGTCCCCAAACCACCGTATGCTTTTGTTTCTGTCTCACTGAGCATTGCTACAGGACTGGTCGAAGGTTCAGACCAATTTAGGCATCCTAGCTGTCTACACAAGACTTGAACGTAGAAAGGACACTGGCACAGCCAGAGGAATCTAGTGTTGCTAAAAGCCGTGTCACAGATGTGAAAAAGATTGTGAAATGTTTCTGCTTTACTCGGTGAAAATTCATGTCATTGTGGGGCAAGCTTTCTGGTGTGTGTCTGTGCCAGTGAGCCGAGTGTTGCAGGATCATAGAATGTGCTGGGTTGAAAGGCGCCAGTCAGGATCACTGGATCCAGCCCCTGGCCCTGCACAGACCCCGCAACAATCCCACCCTGTGCATCCCTGAGAGCATTGTCCAAGCTGTCCTGGAGCTCTGGCAGCCTCAGGGCCGTGCCCATTCCCTGGGGAGCCTGGTCAGTGCCCACCACCCTCTGTGGGAAGAACCTTTTCCTGATATCCAACTTAAATCTCCCTTGACTCAGTTTCATGCAGTTTCCTCATGTCCTGTCACTGGTCATGAGAGTGAAGAGGTCAGTACCTGCCCCTGAGCTGCCCCTTGGAAGGATGTTTAAGAGTGTAGTGAGTTCTCCCCTCAGCCTCCTCTTCTTCAGGCTGAACAAACCAGGTGACTTCAGCCACTCCTCATGAGAATGTTACAGCTTGCTGACAGGAACCTGAAACATGGAGAGTGGCATCAAACTTGCTCTGCTTTAATGGTCTCTTTTAGGTGCTGCAGATGGATCCTGAAGCCACAGATGAAGAGATAAAGAAAAGATTCCGACAGGTATTCAGCTTTTGCACTCAAAGTCTGTGGAAGGGAAGTAGAAGTACTGTAGAGATTGTGCAGCTGGGTGTGGGCACAAGAAAAATGATAGTAAAGCTGTATCTGGGTAGAGAGGTGCCTGTTTTTGGCAGAAATGCATAGAACAATGCTTGTATCAACAAGAGGAGACCTGCAGCAGTGTCCCTGGTCTAAGCACGATAGGCTGCTTTGCCTGTGCCATGTGTGATGGGGCTATTGCAAATTATTATAGCCATGAATAATCAGCCTCTTGAGCTTGAGTTCAAAAGGGAGATCAGAAGGTATTTTTCTCAAATATATGGACTTGGATCCAAAAGTATATTTTCTCTGATGCTTCTTTGAGAATTTCCATGGTCGTTTTTTGTGGCTTGGTTACCCGAGAAAGAGGCAGCCCTGCTTACTGGCCGGTCTGCAACACAGGAAGCATTACCCCAGCCTCCCTCTGCTGACAGACCTGCAGGAAAAGTTTTGAGTTTAATCAGTGCATACAGCAAAGAAGCAGTATTTGGAGGGCTGCAGCCTCCACCTGAATTAATGGTGTGAGCGTCTTTAGATATGAAGATGCTGGGTGGCAGAGGAACAGGATGTGGGCTACTCCTGTATATGGGAAGTGGGATGATAACTTTTTAGTCCGTTGTTGACTTCTCACTTCTGCAGGACGATGAAGTGTGACGTTCACAGCTTTGGGCTGGTGAAACACTACAGGGAGATGTTTTGAATTCAAGATAATGAAATGAAAAGTGTGCATGGAATTGTGCATTGAAGAAATCAAACACCTAAGTGCAGAATGTGGAACGGCCAAATAAGGGGAAAAAAAGACACTGGCTGGAGTAAATCTGTTCAGGACTGAAGGCAGACCTTTTCGTAGGAGCTACAAGCTGGCAGCTGTGGAGTTGCAAAAGTAGTTATTTTGTATTTTTCAGCACTAATGCAGTTTCAGTTGCTGCTCTGTACAGCAATAGCAAATAAAAGGTCTATATAAAAAAAGTAAAAAAGAAGCCACATGGAGAAAGGTTGAAATAACTTTCTGAAAGAGGAATGTGGAGTGCATGTGGTTTCCAGCCCAGTTAAAGTTCCCCTGAGGCAGGAGTTTTCTTAACTTTCAGTAAAGTAGCCTAAGGAAAAATGACCACTCTTAAATAGTTTGATATTTGGACAGCCTTGGGGATGCTGGAGAACTTCTTCAGAGACTTTGAGGATGATCTTTCGATGTTCGTTCCTTGTCAAGATGAAGGATACAAATCCTCGATGACCAAGGGGTTCATATCAACCCAGGCACTGCAGCTGAGGGGTGTTAAATTGTTCTGCACACCCCACGCTGCAGCTTTTCTCAGACAGCCTGTTTGTTACAGGGATTGTTTGTTCTACCAGCTTGTACTGGCACATACTTCTGCATGTTGTCAGCTGGTTTGTCCATGTGCAAAGGAATGTGATCTCTTTGGATTCTTTCTGTCTGAGACTATTTCCCTTCTCTCAAAAATCTCTGAAATACTCTTCATCTTTTACCGTGATCTTGATAGCAAGATCCTTTCTCTTGCAGCTGTCAATATTGGTGCACCCAGACAAAAACCAAGATGATGCAGATAGAGCCCAGAAGGCGTTTGAAGGTAATACTCTTTCTCTGGGCTGCTCTGGGTTAGTAGTTGCAGCTTTTCTGGTGCTGGTTTAAAAATTCGTTAGGGTGGAGGGGACAGAAGGGTTACTGAGAGATGCCTTAGCTGGGGCAAAAGCAGCTGTGGTAGCAGCAGCTGTGTGAGGTGGTGGCATTTCAGCAGGTGGCACTAGGTGGCAACAATGGCATTGTCATGTCTTAACAGAGACAGACATCTTCACGGGGGTTTGGGATTGTTCAAGGAAACTGTTTAATCTCTGCATTGGATTTTATTCAAAGACCCTATGACGGAAGTAGAGTGATGGTTTTAGGTGTGTGCTTTGTATCACGGGAAGGTGTTCTGCACCTTAAATTCACCTCGTGCCCATAACTACAGCTGGTAGGACTGATGCTTTTACCTGCTCCCTCCAGAAGGTATCAGACAGTTCCTGCCATTACTGTACCCCAAAACTTATTCAACTAATCATGTTACCACTTTCCTAGATGTATTTAATAAAAACAAACAAACAAAAAACACTGCCAAACAAATGACCTCCACAAATCCTAGAAGACAAATTAGTAATGCCAGCAAGTAGCAGTCTTGTGATGCCTTGTGAACATGACTGCTGGTGCTATTAATATTGATGCTTTTTGTTAGCTGTAGATAAAGCTTACAAGCTGCTGCTAGATCAGGAGCAAAAGAAGAGAGCCTTGGATGTGATTCAGGCAGGAAAAGAATATGTGGAACACACTGTGAGTATTCTATGGGAATGTCCAGACTTGGGGGTGAGTGGTAATCAATCGTTTATATTTTGCTTTTTGGTATCCTCGCTTCATGTTTAGGTCACTAAACAGAGCAAACCTCGTAATGGTGCTGTGCAGATGGGCTCCAAGCTCTTCACAGCAGAAACAAGCCTGCTGTGTCCAGGACTGCTGTTGAGCTCAGTGCAAGATAATTCAGTGAAATTTAGTACTTGAAATAATGAGGTCAGACTGCATGATCTGACCTAAATATTTTTTTCCAAGTCTGTGAATGAATGATGCAGTTCAGATATGTGTAGGTGGAAGAGAATAGGTGGTGACAGCAGGAGACTGTCAGAAGTTTGGGGGATATTGACCTATAAGATAAAAGGAGCTTGGATTGCATTGGCCAAGAAATTAGAGTGATGTGGGTGGATTAAAACACAGAAAGCTTGAGGAAGCGGATGATACGGGAGAACTCAGATACTCTTAACACAAGGAACACTTAATGTTCTGTTTGTTGTTAGTCACTTGAATATCATGAAGCAAAATAAGCTTCCTGCTGGTTTGGATGGTGTATATTGAATAAGAATATATCTTTCAAGAAACCAAAAGGGATTATGTTGAAGGAATAGTATCCAACACAGTATTTTTAATTACTACAGTTCATGTGATAGTAATCTTGTATGTGTTTGTCTGGGCCTAGGAGGGTTTGGTGTAAAATAAAACATCAATCAGGAACAGAGTTCTTTCTATACATTGGAATAGGAATGCAGAACCACTTCGATACAATTATGTAAGCCCTATAAAATTTTTAAGGCTCTTATTTTTGTTCTTAATCTTTAGGTGAAAGAAAAAAAGAAGCAGCTGAAGAAGGATGGAAAACCTCCCACTGTAGAGGAGGATGATCCTGAAGTTGTAAGTTGTACTATGTTCAGAGAAACTGGGGAGTACAAAATGTGTTTTGAGGAATTAAGATTCAAAGCCCGTACAGAAGTAATTATTAGACTTGTTAATGTTCTTCTGTAGATGTTACATTTACAGAAGAACAAATTCTGCTTAGCCACTGTAGAGTATCATGTGTCAGGTGATACCTGTGTACTGTGGAAAATAGTTTCACTGTAGTGTAAAGAGTAAATATAGTGTGAGATCATATAGATCAAAATACCCTGTTCTTTTCTCAAAGCAAGTCTTCCATTGCTTGTGCATCGTGCACTCTTTTTTGAATTGAATTTCTTGTTGTCTTCTGACTGCTGGAACCATGGCATTCCTGCTGCTGGCAGAGGCACATGTAGCACTCACTGCAGCGTGGCTAAAATGAGCTTGTGCCTTTTTAATGAGAGCTGTTTCATCTGTTTCATTCATGTAGCAGTGAGGGACAGATATGCTGTTCTGCAACAAACCACTTGTATTAAAAAGGGCATGGCATAACTTAGTTCTTCTTACCTAAGTTCTAGTCTAGAGAAGCCCAGCAATATGAGAGGCTGTAACAATGATAGGTGATTGCCAAACATTGACTTCATTAGTCTCGTCGCCCTTTTTTTCCCTGGAAAGTGATTTCTTCCTGTCAATATCACCCAGTAACCCCATAATCATCCAATTTTTCATTTTTCAGAAGACTCTTGCTGTTCTTTAGTAGTGAAGACTGGTTTAAGCATACTGATTTCCTACTGGGAAGCCAATGCTAGATTTTTACAACACATCAAGAAGATCTGCTGGAAAATTACTCTCTAAAACAGTGACCATTTTGCCTTTTTTTGTCAAGTGTAACAATGCAAGACTTAACCCAAGAATAAGAGAGTTTGAAGCAAATGTTTCTGCTTAGGCATAGCTTCATGAATAAAAATTAAAATGAGACTAATACGAGGTTAATATGTAGTTGTTTCCTGGTGCCAGGGTGAGAATTTAATCAGCAGTGGTTTATACCTTTCTGTGTGCTGCTATTGGTGGGGCAGGATAGAGGTTATGTGGGCACACCTGTGGTTTGCTTTCTTCTTAGCTTCATACATTTGTGTGTAAAACAGACTTTAGCTGTGTTGATAGGCATTATTTTAAGACTAGATTTATGTTTTACAGTTCAAACAAGCTGTATACAAACAGACGATGAAGCTCTTTGCTGAACTGGAAATTAAGAGGAAGGAAAGAGAAGCAAAAGAAATGCATGAAAGGTATAAGTGACGTTCCACTTGTGCAATTCAGGCTCTTCTTCCCCCTCATGCTTCCTCAGAGAAGACAACGGATCAGAGTCTTGGAATAGTCTAAATTGGAATGAACCTATGGACATCATCTGGTCTGACCTCCTGCTGAAAGCAGGGCCTTGGATTAGATTAACAAGGGTCCTGTCAAGCTGATTTCCAATAATGTGTATTCCACCACTTCTCTGGGTAGCCTGTGGGTTGTAGAGCCCTATGCTTGAGAAAAGCACGCAGGAAATTTGCCCTCTTGTGTTGAAGATGTCAGTGTATTTTATATGCTTGTATTCTGATGTGTACACATGGAAGCCAGCCACAACAGTGAAATGGTGACACAATTCTGCATGCTATTAGCTTGCAAAGGATTGACTTTTAATTTTATTTAAGTGCCAGAAATACCCTGTGGCATGTGTGATCCTAAACTATTTGAGATGTTTTGATCACATGCTGCCTGAGTGCTCACTGCGGATGCACTTCCTGCAGCAGGGTTCTGTGCTGGTCAGGGAGATGGGAGATGGCTGTAGGACATTGCTTTTGATTACAGGTGAAAAGTAGGGGGTTCAAAATTTCATTTTGCATGCTGAAGTGGTTATTAACTTCTCAGAACGTGTACCCTCAACAGTTTCAGAGATTTACCACTAGAGTGATGTCCAGCTTCTTGGGTGAAGAAGCCCAGCTTGTTTTGCTGAGCAAGAGAAGCCGACTCACTAATTGTGTGCCGGCTGTCAGTGGGGCCAGAGCATCTTCTCTGCTTGCTGTCCTTCCAAATTTGAAACAAAATTCTATTTGCTGTGCTATCTTAGGCATATTTATCTCTTCTGTAATCTGCCAAAAAATTAGAAGAGCTTTCCAAAGCTTGAAAGTATTGCCTTGCTTTTTAAAGTAGATGCTTGTGGGTTCGTAACTTCTTTGTGGCTTCCATTCCAGGAAGCGGCAGAGGGAAGAGGAAATTGAAGCACAAGAGAAAGCTAAACGAGAACGAGAATGGCAGAAGAACTTTGAGGTATTCAGCAGTTTAACTTACAGAACAGACCTCAGCAGTTCTTGTCCATGTTGCAGGGGATGCTGCTAGAGAGATGAGAGACCTTTTGTATGCAAGTCTGTAAGATAATTTAATAGATCTGCACCAGCCTGGGTTTTGTTCATGTGTGTGGAGAAGAGCCCATCAATAGGGCTTTGGTATCACCTGTGCAGAAACAGGTCTGGTAAATTAAGGTATACTACTTTTCATCTCTGTCAGCAGTTCATTCTTGTCTTTAGTTGTAAAATAGAATTGCTGCTTAGCTCAGGTCACTGGTGACCACTAAAACTTAATCTGGAAACTGTTTGTGTGGACTGTTGGTGGTACTTGCCAGTCTGGTTACCCCAGCATCCAGATCCCTGCTAGTGCTGGGCCCTCTCCCATCCTGCTGTGGGAAAGGGGGAAGGGAGGCAAACAGCTGCTGTAGCCAGAGCCCATCTGCCACACTGGTATCGGAGAGATGGGCCTGGAGTGGGTGGATCCCATGCTGCGAAGTGTATAATTCCTGGACTTGTTCTGTCCTGCTGTGAAATCTTCAGCCTGCAGAGATCATAGGTTGGCTTTGTGGGGAGATTTGGGGGGTTACGTTTTTTTCTTTTCGTGGGTTTTGTTTTTTGGTTTGGTTTGGTTTCTGTTTTGGTATTTTTTTCTCTTCAGCATAGGTTTCTGCTGCTCAGCAGGTAGGGCAGAGAGAGAAGTGCACCAGAGGCCTTTTTTCTCATTGTGCCAATGTGATGAGACTTCGAATAAGAAGCATGAGAGAAGGCAGCAGTACATTTCCCTTCTCTGTTGTCCCTGCCTCCGATCTGCAGCACCAGGAGAGTGAGGAGTTGAGACAGAGAAAGGACATGGCACATTCTGGGCTGACAGATTAGGAACATCCATTTGAGAGGTTTCTTGTTTCCTTTGAGTGTTCAGTAGAGAGTAAGGACTGCCCAACCCAATCTGGTGGTCTGAAACAAGAATCCAGCACAGTGCTTATACTGGTGTGTGTAAGCTCACTTGTAGTTCCAGTGCACTGTGTTGCTCTGGCTCTTCCCAGTGTCTTTGTGTCCTGGCTGTCAGGGGCTGCATGCTGGATGAGGGGAAGTTGCTGCTGATCTCCTGAAACTGGAGAGCACTACCTGTGCTCTGGCTCTTGCACTTGTTAACTCTCCACTTCCTCCCTGTTGTTCCCAGGAAAGTCGGGATGGTCGTGTAGACAGCTGGAGAAATTTTCAGGCAAATACAAAGGGGAAGAAAGAAAAGAAAAACAGAACCTTCCTGAGACCTCCCAAAGTAAAAATGGAGCAGCGTGAATGATCCTGGAAGCACTGCCCAAGTGCAGCTCCTCAGTCCCTTCTCTGCTTTTAAGGACTCATTGGCACCTAGAGTAAGATTTGCTTTTTAGTAGACTGTTTGTTTCCTGTACAATTAATTATCAGTCGAAGTATTTTTTGTACTCTGTCTGTTTGAAATAGGGCCAGAGAATGACCCCGGCCAGGGGCCCGCTACATGTAGAACACTTGGCTTAGGAGAGTCCCCGCCATCCCTGCTGTCCCGTGTGTCTGCTGCCCTGTAACTTGGTGTTTTGTACTTCACAGAGACTGTGCTGTTTCACCACTTCTGTTTCTAGTTTGAGAGCTGAACAAAATATTGGAAATGCATCCAAACCCTTCCAGGCACCATCTTTTCTCAGCAAGTTCAGCTTGGGAAAGATCTGGACTGATTCTGGGAATATGCCTCCAGCACTGTGCAGTGCAGCTGGCCTGCAGTTAAGTCCTGCAGCTCCTCACTGCGTTGGGTGGTGCTTGGAAGGAACCTGCCCCCAAGATCTGATTTCCAAACTGAAATCCCGGCTCTCAGGCTTAGACTTCTGTTAATCTCAGACCAGCTGGTCACTTCCTGTAAAGGAAAATAACTTCTCTTGATTAATAGTTAAGCTGCAATGGTCTGTATGTAAAATAAATTTTTACCCAAATTACCAGGTTTTTTTTCTTGGAATTATTAAAAAACGCAATAGCATGAGTGTGAATGGAGTGCTGTCACTGAGATGCTGCTGCTCTTGAGCCATGAGCCTGTGCCCCAAGCTCAGACTGTGGTGCCAGCTCTCTGCCTTTCCAGTTCTCCACATACCTTTTAAGCTGCCCAAGCTGTTCCAAGTGCAGTGTCACCAGCCTGATGCAGAGGGGCCATTAACTGTGCTCATTCTCTGGCTGTTCTCCTGGCAGAGCCTGGCTACCTTAATTCACAACCTGGCTGGCAACCTTCTCTGCTGGGAAAGGCTGTGGTTAAACTGGTGCAGCTTGGTTGTTGGGTTGGGAAGTTGGGATGTTTGCTGCAGCTCTGCCGTTGGGTGCCTGGGGAGCCCCAGGGCATGCAGCCAGCCAGTTCCTTCTGGCAGCAGTGCTTTGTGCACCTATGGGTTGTGACTGTCTTGCCCTTCAGGACTGTCTCAGAAGCCTCACACTTCCTTTCCTGCCAAAATAAGAGCCAATTCTTACCTACAGGGAAACCCCAACATTTCCTTGTTATATAGCCCATGGGGCATAAAGAGAGCAGACAGAAACACATGTGGTGTCTTGTTATGAGTGACTCAGGCGGATGCTGTGCCCACAGGGCTACAGACGATGCTGGGGGAAACCCCATGTGGAACCTGGGCAGAGCAGTGCCAGTGGCAGCAGGGAGGAGTGGGTACCTCATGTGCTTGGCCACCCTTTCTTCCCAGGCTGAAGGAGCACAAGGACCAAGGGGGTTTATGGTGCTGCAGAAGGGGTACAGGAACGAGCTGCCACTGCCTGAAGTATTTTCTAGTTGATGTTTTCTGATATGGGGATTCCCACAGCAGAGCAGTGCCCTTCCTGGCGCTTTGCCCCATGAATCTCCACCTATCATGGAAGCCTTGGAACAAGTACTCACTGTGCTACCTCCTGACCCCGGGATCTGGAAGGAAATGAGGAGCCCGGAGGACAGATCTGGTGAGGGCTCTGGCCCCTCCTTGTTGAGCTGGGACCACCTCTGTGCCCCTGGCCCGACCACGGAGTGCCCCTAACCTGGAGCTGCTCCAGGGCTGGGCTACCCCATCTCTGCCCTGTGAGGCACCAGGTGCCACAGGAGTGTGACAAGCCCCTCACCATCAATGGAGCTTCAACCGCTGCATCCCTTCCACTGCCTGCCCGAGGAAGTACTGCAGGAACTGGTGTCGAGCTCCAGGGTGCAGCCAGGGCATGGCTAAGCATGTTGCAAGTGCCAAGAGGGAAGTGAGTCACTCACCTGGGAGCCAGCATGACGCCCTCTTTCCTGTCAGAGCCTCTTCCCAGGCAGGAGCACACAGACAGCTCGGCCCTGCTGGTGTCTCCACTTGCAGCACAGACCTGGTGGGCTGGGGTGTGTGACTGAGCTGGAGCACGTGCTCTGTGACCCCAAGGTAAGACACTCCTTTCCCTTCTGCTTCCTCTCCCAGGCCTCCCTCCCCAAGCTCCACAAGCTCCTTCTGTGTCTGGGTAACTCAGGCCATGGGCTGGCTCAACATTCCCCATGGATCTTTGAGCCGTGGCATCTCAGACAGGGCCAAGGGCTTCCGAGACATCCTCGTCCTCCCAACGTGGGTGTGGGAAGACACTCCTTGTTCCGCATGCCCAGCAAGCAGGGATGAGGTGCGTGGTGACAGCATGAGTCAGGCGGGTGCTGCTGGTGCCTTTGGGGCTGTGGGGAGGGGGACTGCTCTCACCCAGGTCGCATTCCACCCCTGAGTGACAACTCTGGCTTTGCTTAGATGCTGCAAAGCAAGGTGAGGAGCCCTGCCTGGACCTTACTCCTGCAAGGAAGAGGAGGCAGTGCTTGGAGCCTCTCAAGGAGGGCAGGTCCCTCATCCCACTGGTGCACAGCCCCTGCCCAGGCTGGGCAGGCAGGTGGGGCAGAAGGCCAGCAGCTGTGGCAGGAGGTGTCTTGCTGCAGCTGGGAGCAGCAGGAGCAGCGTCCCAGCTGTGGCAGCTCAGGCAGGACGTGGCTTTTGCCTCCAGCAGAGCTGTGATAGCCTGGGGCTATAGCACACAAATCCTGACAGGTGGCCCATGACCTCACCCCTCTGCCCAGTGCAGCAGGGCTGGGCTTGGGAACCAAAACCAGCTGGAGGCTGCCCTGCTGCCTTGCCTCACCCACTGCTGGTGAGGCTGTCCAGCTACCCACAGTGATGTTCTCTGCCAGTCTGGGCAATCCCTGTGGCACAGCCAGCAGCAGAAACCGTGCCCTGTCTTGACAGCTGTCAGAGGGTACCCAGGGAGTGCTGCTGCCACTGCCCCAGGAGTGGTTTCTGGCCGATATGTTGGTGTGTTTTCCTGCTGAGCAAGCCCAGCTCTGGGGCACATTCCTGCAGGGTTGGTAACCAGGTGGGGACACGCTGTGCTCAGCTCTGAAGTGCGCGTGACAGGGGAAGCTGAGTTTATTTAGTATTTCTTTCCTGCAACAAGCGAAAGAAAATTTTGCAGAGTGTTACATGAGCAGTGGGAACTCACAGACAGTAACACTCAGCACCAGCTGAGCATGTGCTACAGCTCCAAAAGAACTTCATGCTTTTTCAAAGACCTGTCCTGGCACTCAAGGATGTGTCCTGGGGACTGGAACTGGCAGGGACCAAGCTCATCTGTGTGCCAGTGGCTGGTTCTGTCACAAGCTCCATGTTGGTATTTCATCTTGTCCTTGTTTGCTGCTTGTGTCACTGACAGGGCAGTCACAGACCCATCAGCTAAAATGCTGCTCCTCCATTTGCAGTCCTTGGAGAGCTCTTCTCTGCCAACACAGTGTAGCTTGCCCTTGGGAAGAAATCTCTGGATAGTTGCTTATAACACCAAGAGTTTCTAATCCCTCTAAAATTTACATGTGGTTATCCAAAGCGAGTATGTTGCTAATGAGCTACGTCTAAGAAGGAAACAACCCCAAGGACACGTGCTAGGGGCAGGTGGGGCTTACAGGAGGCACTGGGCATCTGCCATGGCAGCATGCACTGCCAAGAGAATGCTGCTAGGTGCCTGACCCATGGGGAACAGCCACTGCCCACCAGTCAGCCTGTGTGGGGTTTTCCCCAGAGAGAGGAATTTTGAACAGCTGCTCTGAGATCCAGCACGTACAACACCCTGAAGGACTATCCATGCTCCTTAACAGCATCTATGGGAATCAGAGTAAAAGAAGTTTGTTGATTTTTTATTAGGTTGCAAGTTGGCTTGATGAAAGTAAAGGCATATTCAAGATTGGTTTTTTTTTCAACTCAGCCTTGCATGGCTGTCAGAGCTGTCAGCCGGTGTGTGCATTCCCTGGGTGGAAAGAGCAGGAAATAGTGTCAAGCACAGGGCAGTCAGACTGCCAGGAGCGCTGAACGAGCCCAGCTTCCACTGGCAAAATGCATTTTAATACTGGAGTCAAAGTTACATGCTCAGAAATCGGCAGCAGGGCCAGGAGAGCAGGGAAAGAGGGTCCCCAGGTGGAAGGGAGTAAAAGGGAGGAGCTGGCTGTGTGCACTGTGTGGGGGCAAAGGGACCTGCTGATGCAGAATGGCCATGCTGCAGGGCTGAGCAGAGGAAGGATGAAGACTTCTAAAGGTTCCTCCCCAGTCCAAAACCCCCTAGGCTTTTGTTTCCTCTAAGGGCTGGGTTGCGGCAGGACAGTGAGCCAAGATTTGTCAAGTGTTGCTACATCTCCTGCAAGCACTCCTCTTGCCCCTGACATCGCTGGCTGCTCTCCCCAGAGACATGGGCTGGCTGTCAGCCAACCTCTGTAGCACACTCTGGTTTTAAGTTAAAATCCCCAGGAGCAGCCTGAAAGGCAGAGCTGGGGCTCTGTCTCGTCCATGAAGGGTCAGGTTCCTTCATCCTTACAGCAGCTGGTGGGGAGGGGAAGGGAGAGAGGATGTCTGGTGGCAGAGGGAAGGAGGTGGCTGCAGCTTCCATCCCAGCATAGCTCTGGAGCATCACTGCAGGAGCCTCAGCTCACCCTGATGTGGCCTGACAGACAGAGCCTGGCTGTCCCTTGCTTCACAGCCAGCCCCCCACACAGCCCACCCTGCTGAGGTTTCCACCCCAAGTGGTGCAGTTGCTACGGGGCTCCCTCACGTTGCAGGGGTTCCACTCTGCTCAAGGGGCTTCCAAATACCTTGGCCACCCTGTGCAGTTGTTGTGGGGGACTAGAGTGACCCCACAGCAGCTCAGACATGTCCAGCTGTGGTGCCAGTTGTGGTGGCCGTGGACTCCCGTTGGAGTTCTCCCTCAGCATGGTTCAGAGCAGCAGGACACAGATTGTCCTGCAGTTTGCAGAGCATTTGCACGTCTCCAGCCTGGCTGGAGCTCACCTAGGGATCCTGGGGGCTGCCTGGCACCTGGATGCACACCTTCAGAGCACTGAGCTGAAGTGCACGCCAGGTGTTTCCCTCTGTAGTGGCCCTGGGAAAGGCTACCTGCACCCTCTGGAGAAGAGCCAGGGAAGAGCCAATCCAGGCAAAGAAGCCCAGACTGGTGCTGGGGCCTTGCCTGCCCCTGGCTGGAGACATCAAGGCACTGGCATGGACAGTGGGTAGGTTCTGGCACGGTGCTGGCTGCCCTGGTACTGTGCAGCCCACAACCTTGGGACTCCTGAGGCCAGGTGAGCCAAAAGCCAGCACAGGGCAGCACTGCTGCTGCCCACCTTTGCCCCTCTGTCAGTACCCCATCTCCCTCACTGATGAGGAGATTACCGTATCCCAGCTCGGAGCCAGGGCTCACCAGCCAAACAACAAAAGTGTGACTTGAAAGTGTCCCAGTGTCTGTGCCAGCCCCTTGCTCTTGGAGAAGTTTGGCTGGTGTTCTCAGTGGGGAGGCGCAGGGCACACAACCCTCAGCCTGTCCCTGTGGCTCCCAGGACACAAAGCCACGCCATGGGGGTCTCTGGTGCCCCCACAGCATGGACATGGCCAGGACCTTCTATGGACTGTTTGCCATAGGGGGCATTTCCTGAGAAGAGCCAGGAGAGCTTTTCCCAGCCTTCCCAGAGGAGCTCCAGTGCAGACTGGCCTCTTCTGCTGCTGCTTGGGCCCCTGTCATTGCTCAGCAGCCTTGTAGCAGGCTTGGACACCCCTTTGTCCTGGCGATGCACCCTGTGGCTCTGTTGTGTGTTTCACAGTGACCCCAAGCACCAGACTCAGGCCTGTGGTTCCTGTAGGTGTGTCAGGTGCGAGGTTTTCGCTCTAGGCTCACATCTGTGCTGCATGCAGGTGTAAGAGCAAAGGAAGGCATGGTGGGCAGGTTAATCATCACCATGGGAGCTACAGCCTGGGATTTACGGCTTGGCTGGGACATGTGTGTGGCTTTGCTTGTCAGTGGTGTCTCTCTGAGCACCCCACCCATCAGCATTACCATGCTGAGGGAGCTTCAGGCTGCCACAGGTAACAGTGGCCGTAATGTGATGGTGTACAGGACAGGTGACGATCTGCCCTGCTGTGGTGTCTCTGTCTGCTGAATATCCCTGAGATAAAGGGAGACTTGGGATGGTGGAATCTCTGAATTAGCTCCAATGCAGGTGTGAAGGAGACTGCTAGGGAATGAGTCGGTCCGTATATGAGTTTCCTGTCTCTTCCTTTCCTGGAAGTTATTAAGTGGAAGCTCTTCTGCCATTCATCTGTCAGGGAGGAAGATGCTCAAAAAGTCGTCTAATCCCAAATCTAACTGGGGACACAAAGTGGATTTCTAGTCTGCCTTTAGAGGAAAATCCCAATTTTGTCCTCTTTCAGGATCATCAGAAGGAGAGATATTCTGAGGAAAAAGGACTTTCCAGACCTTTGCTGCAGCTAACTGTCTTTCCTCAACAGCTTATTTTATTTCTCATTTCCTTTAGCTGATGTCACACATTTCCTCCCCTCTAGTGACTCTGCAGTCATGCTACAGTTGCTCTCATTCTGGTGCCCTGTTCTTAGGAGCTGCTAGTGTGGAGACTGTCCAGCCCCAGGGCAGGGAAAATAACATCTGGGAGACAACCAAGCATCCTCAGTGAAACCCCCACCGCTACTAAAGCTGAAGATGAACATATTGTGCTGAATTTTTTCAACTCTGGTAAGCAGAAAATATACTTTATTAGCACTATTCCTCTTGAAATATACTCTTGCTGATGGCAGGGCTTGCTTGCATCTATAAACCAGTAAATCCTGACTGAGAGGGCATGGTCCATGGCAGAGTCTACAGACCGGGAGCAGGATTGGCAGGTGCCCTGGCCGTGCTCTGCTGCTCAGCTGGTGACTCCCACCTTCAGCCCTGCATCCAGTGGAGCTGATGGAACAAACCACCTGGGGTTACTGGCTGGGGGACTGTGGACAAGGCAGTGGCTTGGGCTGGGGGTCTCAGGGGGTTTGGCCAGGTGGCACAGGCTGCTGCAGCAGAGAACAGGACCCACAGCCACGCGTGCCCTGCCCTGCTTGCCTTTCTGCTGGCACAGGCAGTACGAACAGGCTTCAGAGAAAGGGGAACTGCCTCGGCAGAACAGGCTGAGTGAGAGCCCCTGCAGAGCGCTCCAGAGCCCGGGGCTCGGGGCATTCACAGTACAGAGACATGAGCTTGGGTTCCTCCGGCTGGAGAGGGAATTGGGCATTGGGTAAATTCCGTGGGGAATGGTGCTATGTTCCCTTCTAGCTGTGCTCAGTAGAACTCAGTAGAACTCACTCGGCTCATGAGAAGGAAAGAACACCGCTCTTGTGATTCCCTGCAGGACCCTGGCATTGGCACAGCACAGCCTCCTAAAGCAAAGATAGGTGAGCTCTACCAGGTAGTGCTGGGGCCAGGAGGTGGCACTGCCATCTCCCACAGACCACCTTTGCCAGAGATTTCAGCAGACTGGAAGCAGTCACAGAGCATGTTCTCACACTCACCTCTCCATTTCAGAGCACAGCCCTGTGGCTCAAGCCCACCTTCTGTGCAGGACTCTGCTGTGGAGGGGACATGCATGTTCGCTCTCCCTTCCACCCCATCTGCTAAATCTGGCAGCTGGTGCACAGTCTGCAGACAGTAAAGTTCACCAGAGCTCCTGGGCAAAGTTTGGTGGCCACAATGCCATTATGCAGCACCAGAAATGGAGGCGTGGGCGGACAGTGCCCTGGGGCACCATCTGAAGGGACTTTGTGAACAACAGCTGTGCCCATGTATTGGATGTGAGCACTTCTCCTCATGAATCCTGCTAGATAGATGCATTACCTGTTTTTTCTCCCCCCACTCTTGGTATACTCAAGTCTGGTGCCACAGGAATAGACCACCTTTCATTGCAAAGACCCCAGCCCTTAGCACCAGAACTATTTGCTGGTGTTGCAGATAGTCACAGCAGTGTGCGTTTATGATGCAGATTTGGGAAAAAAAAAAAGGAAAAAAAAAAGAGTTCTCTAATGATCTTAGGTAATTAGGACTTCTTGGGTTTTTATTCCTTATTCTAATGTCAGACTAATGTATCAAACATAACACTCCTTGTGACAAAGCCCACCACCTGAATAATCTACTGCCCTTTGGAAATCGGGTAGCTCTCAGAAGGGTGGCAGAGATCAAGGTGAATGAGGAGAAATACAAGTGTCACTTGGGGCCAACTCCCAGTACTGCCGTGGCTGCGTGTCCATTCTGCACGGACTGTGACTGGAAGATTGAGCTTAAGGGCATTTGGAATCCAGCACTGCCCTGCGTGCAGCTGCCTGGGAAGGTCCAAATCCTGTAATTGTTGTGTTCTTGGGGCACCTGAGAGGGGTGAGGAAGGACTGGACCCTCAGGAAGATGACTGCTGCCTTCCTCTCCTAACAACTGGAGAGCAGTACCGAAAGTTGCAATTCTGTGGAAAAAGGGAGAGCAAGCTCTATCTCCAGCTGACTTCCTCATTTGCAGAGGAGAATTGCAAACATGCAAATGTGTGAATGAGGAACAACAGCACAAGGGCACCCAGGAGGACTCAGCCCACAGAGGGTGGGATGGGGGTTCCTGGCACTCCCTGCTGCTGAGGAGGATCCAGAAGGTTTTGAGGTAGGAGGGCGCCTGCTCAGGAGCAGCAAGTGTTTGGGGAAATGCCTGTTTTCCACAGGGCTGGTGGAGCTGAGCCAAGTCCAGCACAATGAGCAGCACTCGACATTCCCAGCATAACTCACTCCAGTTTAGGCTTCATTCACTTCAGGAATTCTTTAAAATAAGAATAAACAAATTAAGAAGTATCAGGAACCATGGTGGGAGGTAGGGGCATGGGGGAGGTGGCAGGGGAAGAAAGGAGAACCAGATGCAGGGACAGGACGAGTCATAGAAAACCCTCCTGATTCTAGTAAAAGATTAAGAAGCTTGAGACAGGACAGAGTAATAGATTATTTTTATCTAAGAACTGTCATGCAGAAAAGTATTTTAAGATTAGAGATGAGTGATCTGAGACCTCACTGCAGCAAACAATGGTGGAAGAAGACACAGAGATTTGTATGTTGTGGGAATGGGATCAAAGGGAGGACCAAGGTGACAGGGCAGGTGTCTGGCTGGAACCAAGGCATCAGCAGAACTCCTATGGTCATAGGCAGCTGAAAATGAAAGGTGAGGTTTGGCTTAGCAATGGTGCCAAACCAATTAGCTTGATTTCTGCTGTCTATTTTTAGGTAAGAAGAAAAGCTACGGAGGGAAAATTGTGCTTCAGATGTGCCCACTCAACACCATGATGTCTGGAAAGGGCAAAGGAGGTATGGAAGGCAGTGCTGGTTCCCACATTTCATGCCACATAGACTCTGAGTTTCGCTACAACCTCTTCACTGTCTTCTACAGCATTATTTTCATTCTGGGCTTTGTTGCCAACTGCTATGTTCTCTGGATTTTCAGCCGTATTTACCCCACCAAGAAACTCAATGAAATCAAGGTATTCATGGTGAACCTGACAGTAGCTGACTTGCTCTTCTTAGTTACGATGCCAATGTGGATTGTTTACTACCACCACCATGGAGACTGGATCATGCCTGAGTTCCTCTGTAATGTGGCTGGCTGCTTATTTTTTGTTAATACCTACTCTTCTGTTGCCTTTCTGATGGTCATCACATACAACCGTTACCAAGCTGTGACTAATCCTATTAAAGCTGCTCAGCTGACCACCCAGAGAAGAGGCATCTACCTATCAGCAGCTATCTGGATCATAATAGTGGGCAGCTCTTTGTATTACCTTTTTGACAATAATACTAATCAGGAGGAGGTCAACTCCAGGAATTTCACGCGGTGCTTTGAGCGCTATGACTCCTCGAGTGGTGTTTCAGCTGTCCTCGCCATTCATGTCATCATCTGCATCCTCTTCTATATCATTTTCCTTTTAATACTAGGCTGGAACATTGTCATTATCAGGACCCTGTTCTCCAAGTCAGTGCATCCACGGAAGAGCGCTCACGTCAAGCAAAGGGCCCTCTGGATGGTGTGCACAGTGCTGGCTGTGTTCATCATAAGCTTTGTGCCCCATCACATTGTGCACCTGCCCTGGACCCTGACTGTTCTGGAGCAGTGGAAGAAGGAAAACTGTCAGCTGCGCCAGCAGCTCAACGATGCTCACCAGGTGACTTTGTGCCTCTTGAGTACGAACTGTGTGCTGGACCCAATCATCTACTGCTTCCTCACCAAGAAGTTCCAGAAGCATCTTTCAGAAAACCTGAAAAGCATGAAAGGGAGTCGCAAGTGCTCCAGGCAAACAACAGACACGGTGATTGAGGGCACCATTCACCAAGAGGATGGCATTAGGATCTGTTAGGGCCACTCCGTGTGTTCTGATTGCACATGGAGAGGCGTGAATTATTCACTCATCTTTTCTCAAGAGGAGGCACCAAGGGACACAACAGAGGACCAGGGTTTTACGTTTTCTTTTCCCCATTTGACAGAAGAATGGAATTCCATGGAATGGAAGTCCATGGAATTCCTCAACTGTTGTCAAAGAGATCTGCACCTCCAGTCCCTTCATCCCTTCTTACCGACTCACATGGTCTGCGGGGATCCAAACTTGATAGATGTCTGGGAGTAGCTATTACGAATCTTTGCTTCTAGATCTTTGGTCAGTAAAGTAGGGAAGGAAAGGAATAGAAGTTGGCAGTGCCTCAGCACAGCTCCCCCCCTCCCTCCACCAGATCAGCATTATCGCCAAAGGGCACTATGGTCTGTCCTGGCTTCCTGTATGAGAGTGGGATTGGCCAGCCAGTGGCCTCATGCACTCAGTTTAGTAATTTCTGACTAACTGCATCCGTCTGCGGACACCGAGCCTTGCTCAGGAGGCTCCAGATAACAGAGGGCTACAGTCAGCATGGGCATTATAAGGAAAAAAAAGCTTAAAACACTTCTGTATCTTTGTACTTACTTATTTAAATTAGGGTTATAGCCATTACATTATTCCTTCCTCCAGCCTTTCCAGTTCTGCTGCAAAGAAACGAAGCTGACTAGCTCTTGATCTACAGTAAGTGAAGTGTTAGGTCAGGACACTTGACAGACAAATAATTCACACACTCCAACAGCACTGGAGGCCCCTCACCCAGGGCCAGATGCAGTCCATTGGGGCCCAGGGTAAAGTGGTTTTCCATGAGTGCTGAGTTCTGTTACCAGTCATAAGACACTTGGGGCTCCTTTTCTGACCCAAATTGCTCAATCTAGCACAGGAAATTGGGCAGGGAAGGGAACTTACTTGTTTTCACAACAGTTGTTGGTTCCCTAAACGACCTAGTCAGTTGATGACAGGAAGAGTGTATCTGACCTGTGACACCAAATATTCACATGCAGGACAGCAGCCTTCCCACACTTGCCCGAGAACGGGAGAGACAAGCTCAAGCCTTTCCAAAGACAGGACCAATATTTGTACTGCTTTGCATGTATCCAGTGGAGATACGGGTCCTTCAGATGTATCCTCTGGAGCTCCTCAGGCAGCTTTTGTCCTTATTTGTGCCAGTGAGGAAAAGAACTAAGATGTTTATTTTTCTAAGGCCATTGTCCGGGCCAGCCCTGCACTCCAGGCCCAGTGCCAGACAGAGGAAAGAGTCTGATCACAGTAAGAATGCATCTCCTTCCCAGTCCTGGGCTCTGCTCCAGTAATGGCCACCCACAACAAATACTTGCTAGTACCTCACAGTCCTCAGACACGTTCAAAGATGCTCCCTGACTCTGCAGAGCCACAGCACACAGGAAGAGAGCAATTTCTGTAATTTAAAAGCCTAAATCTGGCCTGCTGGAGGAATCTGCCTCTGTTTCTGCACTGTTCTGTGGGCACATTCTGGATGAGCAGCTCTCACAGCTGGCAGACGAGGGGACCTGCTTTACCCCTTAGCTCCCAGTAATAGTGATGCTCTCATTTCACAGACCCTAAAGCTCTGATAGATGGAGTTTGGCAACTCTTGGAGGAAATGGAAAGGAATTTCACATGGAGAGCTGGTAGATGCATGATCTGCTACTGACTCCTGGAAAGCTTGCAATAGTTTACAGTTTAGGTCTTTACCATGGGTACATAACAGGCTTTATTCCACAGCAAGCACTGTGGGCTCAGGGAACAAACTTGCATCTGAGAAAAAGGGTAAGCAGAGGGAAAAGCCCCAAGGCCACTTCAGGACACGTTGCAGTAAAATTAGTCAGTAAAAACACATTTCTAAAAACCAGGCTAAGCTGCTACTTCTGTTTCTGGAAATCCTTTGTTGTTCTTACTGCAATGTTGCATTACTCTGCTTTACCTTGCAATGAAATGGATCCTCAAAAGTGCTTTTAAAAAAACGGTGTTCCCCAAGTGTTTTGCCCTTTAAATTTTCCCACCTTCTCATCTTTCTGTATTTATACTTGAGGGAAAGCCTTGGTACCACGCCAAAACAGCATCAATGTGTCTTTTTTTTTCTCTTTTTACACCATCATATGAACTCCTGGGAGGGGTGAAATTAAAGGCTCTGCAAGGTTCTACCTGCTAAAAGGGAAGGGGAAAGAAATAATTTCAGATAGGAAACAACTTCTGGAAAATCTGCTAGAGCTCTCCAAAACCCAACGAGACAAAACCCCCTGAACTCTCTGACCTGCTTACAGGACATTTATACAGACCAGTTGTGTGGCTGTGATATGACAAACCATTTTCATGTATTGGGTTTGTAGGGCCAGGCTGTGGTAGTGGAGGAGGCGGGGAGCGGGGAGGGCTGCACGGGTGGTTTCTGTGGGAAGCTGTCAGAAGCTTTCCCCGTGTCCAGTGAAGCCAAAGCCATTTGGCTCCAGGGCGGACCCGAGCCCATCAGTGACGGTGGCAGCAGCTTTGGGATGACATAATAAAAAAGGAGTTATTGCATGGGAGCATTTTGCAGCCAGAGAAGAGTGAGAATATGTGAGAAACAGCCCTGCAGAGCCCAGCGTCGGTGGGGAAGGAGGGCAGGACCTGCTCCAGGCGCTGGGGCTGAGATTCCCCTGCAGCCCACGGTGGGGCAGCTGTGCCCTTGCAGCCCATGGAGGGCAGGGGGTGCCGAGATGCCCCTGCAGCCCCTGGAGGAGCCCAGGCCGGAGCAGGGGGATGCCCGAAGAGCTGTGACCGCGTGTGAATCCGTGCTGGAGCAGAGCCCCGGCAGGACCTGGGCACCCGTGGAGAGAGAAGCCCACACTGGAGCAGGTTTGCTGGCAGGACTTGTGAGCCCATGGGGGACCCGAAGTGGAGCTGCCTGTTCCTGGAAGACTGACCCCGTGGGGAAGACCCCACGCTGGAGCAGGGAAATTTCCCTTGAAGAGGGAGAGAGCGTGTCACCCCTATTCCCCACCCCTACAATGCTGGGGGGAGGACGGAGAGAATAGGGAATACAGCCCAGTCCGACAAGCCCGGAGGGGTGGGGGGTTAAGACGTGAATTTATTTCTCATTATCCTACTCTGATTCCTCTCTCAATAAATCAAACGGATTCCCCCAGGCAGGTCAAGTTTGCCGTCCCGGTGCTGGGTGAGAGATCCCTCCTCCCCTGCCGCCGCCCCACCAGCCTTTCGCTCTGTTTCCTCTCCCCTGCCTGGCTAAGGAGCGCGGTGACGGAGCTGCTCTGGTGGCACCCAGCCGGGCTCCCCTCTACTCAAATACCCGTTGGGACAGTGAGCGGAAGGGCGGCCACGGGCACGCAACACCGCCCAGACCCGCGGCGGTGCCTCCCACACGGCCCCGGCCCGGCCCGGCCCCTCAGCCCCTCAGCCCGGCCCCTCAGCCCC
>VZTG01008772.1:236504-251788 GCA_013397845.1 Melanocharis versteri | reverse complement strand
GAGGCCGACGCGTGTGCTCAGCGTGTGCTCCTGCCCCTGCTCCCGCCGGGGCGCGGGCCCGAGGGGCTGCGGCAGCACCGGCAGCGCGGGGCTGGACCCTGTCCCGCCGCCCCGAGCCCGGCGGGGTGTGCCCGGCTGTCCTGGCGTCTTCGCTGCTGCTGGTGCGCAGAAGAGCTGGGAGAAAGGCAGGCGGGCAGTGCCCGGCTCCCTGGGCTCGCCCAGGCGGTGGGGAGCGGCCAGAGGGAGCCTGGATTCAGAGCCGGCCCCGCGACATGCCCAGGGCTCGGTAGGTGCCCGCGGCTCCCGGGGCCGGGCGCAGGCTGTGCGGGCTTCCCCGGGGCAGAGTTCAGCACACCTGCATCGCCCTTGGATGGGTTTAGCTGCTTGTGCTGAAACTTGTGCAGTCTAATGGGATGTTTGGACCGGGCTTGGGCCTCACAAGCGAGGTGGGATCCAGATCGGCTCTGCTGGATGTTCCTGGTTCTGGGAATGCTGTGCAGAGTTGCTGGAGCTTTATGCACAGCCAGCTCCAGCACAGAATGCCTTGTTAGTTTGGTTGCTGTGCTGCACGGTGTGGCTGAATGATTTCCAGACTAGAGCTAGTCCTTGGTGGGACATAGCTGTAGCTATTCTGATGGAGCATGGAACAAAGAGTCGTGGTGGAGTTTGCTTTCAGAGTGGAGCTAGCTCTGCTTCTGTGGTACACTTAACCTGTAGTGTAGTATCCTCTAACTGGTAATTAAGAGTCAACATACTGATTAAGATAATGATAATCATAAAAATCTTATCTGCTGTTTGTTTGGTTTCCTTCAGTTTTGTCTGTTGTGGATTATCTTAAACTCTGGAAACTGAATAAGGTATGTTTAGTTGAGAATCACAGTTCACGTGCCTCAAGTCAGTGGTTTCATATCAAGTTACTTTTAAAAATGTATGAACATAGCGGCTTTCTCAGCCTGCAAACCTACGGACTTATTGGGCTGTACCTACTGTGTTTGGGGGATTTTCCTTGTCACCTCGTGGTGTGATCCTTCTTACTTGTGGAGTTCTGCTATCCAGCTTTTGCCACACAAGCAGTGATCTGCTGGTACATTCTCCCTGCTCTGTTTGAAATGTTGCTGAGTTTGAGGTCCTGCAGTTTCCAAGCTGCTGCAATTCCTGCAGTGTTTGCCTCCCTCAGCTCTTCCCTCTGCCTCAGCAGCAGTTACGGCACCTGGGGGGAACTGTGTATTGTTGAGTTGTGCAACACATTTGATTGAAAAATTGTTGCTTTTCAAATAATCTGGTTGAAAAACTGTCACGGATGTATGCAGTAGCTGTAGGAATTTCCAAGTCATTGGTGACTTCGGAAGGATTTGTAACTTCTCAAAACTTTGCTCTGGAAATTCTAAATGTTGGATGAGTTTTGAGTTGAATATGTCAGAAGACACTGTAAATGCGTTTCCACGTGTTGTCTGAATGAGTTGGAGCCCCTCTACAGCAGATTAATGTACCATTTCCTAACTTCTGTGTACCAAAAGGTGGTTATAGATGTCTAAACACAAAACTAGGTAAAATATACTGAAATACTTTAATTGAACTGAAAGTCAGGCAAGTAGTGTGTTCCTGTGTGCGAGCCGTGCTGTACATGAGGTACTCAAGGCATAAAGCAGGTAATATGCCATTGGGACATGAGTAGCTCCATGCCTGTACTCTCAGTTAGCAGAAATAGGGTTATTTTTTTCCCTCCTAGCAAGTCTCTGCTCTTTTTCCCTGAAATCTGCTCTTAGAAAATGGATGTTTGATAAAACTTTTACTGGATCTGCAAAACCCTGTGTTTGGAAAAGGAGCTTCCAGGATGGAGATGTGTGGAGACTTTTGAGCCTGAAATGGAATTGTGTCAGGACTTAACGACTGGTATTTTTTATATATTTTTGCACCAAGCATCATCTACAGATCACCTATCTCCAGACAGTGTCTTCTTACAGGAGCTTGGAAGTGGTTTTGTCCCCTGTACCATGACCAGTGGCACTCACTGGTTGGTTATATGCTGAGGAAGGTATTTTTCAGCTTTTTCTTGCTTTGTCTTACCCTTAATTTATCTTCTTTATTTCACCCTAATTTGTCTAGAATTTTTTTTCCTTTACTTGGTTAAAGGGCTGCAAACCAGCATCTCTTCAGCAGTATTCTCTGGTGACCCCTCCCTAGCAGTGATTCTGGGATAATTTGTGCAGATGCTGCGACTGGAGGCACTCCAGTACCCGAGGGAGTAACTTCAAATCCTTTCTTTCTTCTTGCAGCTGCCTCCAGAGCCTCAGTGAAGGTGATGTTGCAAGGGCTCGGATCTCCTCCTGATGCCTTAGCCGACGTGATGTTTAGGAGAGTGCTGTGATACAGCAGGGTGTAGCAGCTTCTTCAGGGTATGGTGCCATTGTGAATTCACACCAATCACTGCCCTGTCTTTTCCAGGTTGTCACCCATCAGTCCTGTAACTGAACGAGCTAACTAGAAAGCAAGCCTTGTATTTAGAAAATTAATATAATATTGTGGTGGAACTGACTGGGGACTCTTTCCATCTCTTAAACAGACTTTTATTTGGGGTTAAGGGTATGTCTAGCATAATTTCAGAGGTGACAGAACAGTTCAGTTCTGCAGCAGATGGGTCTCTCCTGAGTTAAGACTTGACCAGAGCACTATTCTTGCATCCCAGGAGCTTCCTGCTGTGTCTTGAAATGTTTGTTGGTTGTGTTTGAATACTATCAGTGCTGTTTCTCTGAGAGTCACCAGCTGGAACATCACATGTTCTTCAGAATACCAGCGTGTGGCAGCTTTAAACCTTGGGTGATGGTTCCTATTTCTGTACAGAATGCACTATTATGTGTAATTCCATTTCTGGGATTTTACAAGTCAGTCTCATACTAGTGTTTTTTCTGGGATTCTTTTTTTGCTCTGTTCTTTTTGAGAGAGCTTAAGAAATTCTTCCTTAAATGTTACTGACTTAAGATGATCAGGGTAGAAAAATGAATATTCAGGACCAGGTGATTATTAATTATTCAGAATAGAAAACAATGTAACAGCTGTTTTCAAAACCACATGGAGGTGTTTTGGGTAGAAAAACAGCAATACTGGTTTTCTGTACTTCAAATTTCCTCATGCTGCTCTTTTGGTAAAGGCATAGTTGTTCTTGTCTACCTGTTGGGGAAAATACTGTCGTGGAAAACAACACTTTTGGTTCAGGGCTTTGCAGTTTCACATGCAAGTCTGGTCCCATTTGCAGGATATATCTGGTGCTTTGTTCCCTGCCTATATAATAGCTCTTGAAATTTCAGAAGCTGTTGCCTTGATTATTCTGTGTACTTAAAATCCCCATTTCCTGTCCATCCAGAACTTTTGGGATATAGGAAGGGGAGCTGGCCTTTCTAGAAGATGTGATTCAGAGTTAAGAGGGGCACTTCTATTCTTCATTAGCTTGGCTGGTATTCTGAAGAACTACAAAGACATGTGACATTTAATTCTTCTTATTCTGCTTTTTTTTCCCCCTTCTATCCGGTAGTTAGCTCACATGCCAAGTGTCCTGCTATGCTGATGTTTCTGGATATGAGCAAAAATTAATTCTTCTGGTTTAAAAAATAAAAGTTACAAAATACTCGTTGTTGCCTGACCTGAGGAAAGCCAGAAACTCCCCATGAGTGAATGATATCACTGTGGGTGGCATTTTACAAGATAGCAAAAGTAGTTACAGTAATTCCATGAATTATTAGTCTGTATGATAGCTATCCAGCACCTAAAGAATTTAACTTTATGCTGAATATAAAACAGCACCAAGTTGCCGTGTAAGTTTCTCTAATGAATGAAATTAATTTTTTTGTAGGTGCAGTTGTAAAAAACCCAAATATAACAGGTCTTTACTGAAAGTGTAGTTCTCACTGAACTACTGGCAGAGTCCAGTGTTATGTCATGCAGCTTCTTTTTCCAGTGAGGGAAGTAAAAACTGGGCTAGTTTTTGGCAGACTAGGCCTAAGTTCGAGATGACGGCCCTTTGGGTAAGGTCTTGATACTGACATTTTAGAGCTAAGAGGCAGGAGAAAGTGCTGTGGGCTGTTCTTTCACAAAGGTTACCTGGTACATGTGGTAAGCAAGAAGACACTAATTCCCTGGGCTGTGGTTCAGCCCGAAGGTGTGTGTCAGCCTCTGGTTCTGCCCAAACTTCAGTCCTGTTCCTTGCTCTTCCAGAGCCCCCTGGGAGGAGGCCCGTGGTCACAGGTGACAGAGCTGCCAGGCCCCAAGAGCTGGGAAAGTGAGTTGTGCTCTGCTCCTCACCTGTCCCAGGTGTCAAATAAAGCTGTAACTTAATGGAGTGTCAGGTTAAGCGTGCTTTGATTACCGCTGCAGGAGTTTGCATAATGTGACACCTCTCAACTGGTGAAATGAAAGTGCACAATCTTATCACTGGCCACAGGTCAGCTAATTACAGATTGTTAGTAAAGCAGTGACCAGGTCATTCATCCGCCCGCATTCATCTTGCGCTGGAGATGGTCATCAGGCACTCTGGTGCTGATTTTGCTGGGGTTTGTTTGTTATCCAGGTAGGGATTGATTCTCAGTGCCAAGGTCTGAAGAAAATATATTTATAGCAATGAAGATATCTTCATAATCTTGTTAATTTCCTCCTGGAAGCCACACTTCAGCAGTTCTGGTGAAGTCCTCACAGGTACTTGGTCTTTGCTTGACCTCCCAGATTCTTCCTTTTTGAGCTTGATTAGAAGTTGTCTGTCCAGCCAAACTGTCCTCCCCCTGCATTTGCTCATTTTCTTGCCTCTTGGGGTGGGCTGTGCTCTTGTGCTTCGGGAAGCTGTCCTTGATGATCAGATGTTTCCTCTTCAGGCCCCCCCGTAGCACTGTGTAGATCAGATCAGTCTTCTGAACAGACTGTAAGCTGCTGTTTATTTTGTTACTTGTCATCTTCCCTTCTCCTGGGATCTTGAACTGAGTACAGTTGAGTACTGAAAGAATTTCTCTAATAGAAGTATAGATGCATTTTGTGGTAGCCTCTGGTGCTAGCTATATGATGTTTTGATATGTATGAGTCAAATCTTTTATTGAAAATGAAATTTAGTACTGGATAATGTCAGTAATTCCTTTGTGTGGTTAATGTGATGCAGATTTGCTGTTTGACTGAGAGAAGTTTAAAATGTTCAGTCTTTTTTTCAGGAAATGTCCTAATCTATTAGAATATATCTGAAGTGGCTTTTAGGAATTAAAGGCAGTGTGTCCTTCTGTTGGGGAGTTTGTTTTTAAAACCATGGAAGTCAAACAGCATTTTTTTCTGTCTAGAGCTTCAGCTCTAGAAGTTTGTGACCTGTTTATTAATCTCCAGAAACACAAAAATGTATATGAACTGTGACATTTCAGGTACCACACCCTGTGTGGTCTTCAGGGGAAAATCTATCCAGTCTCACTGCAAGTTTTATCCTGAGAAAGAGAGGAGGGAATCAATTCTTCTACTTGGCTGACGTTTCTGTAAATCACTATGCTTTGGTTTTGTCACTGAAAGGTAGCAGCAGTTCTGTGTTCTTGTGCCCTGTGAGTGATGCATGTTGGCTCTGTCTAGCAGGAGTTGCCGCATGATTTCTGGCCTCAGTGGGAGTTGTTTTTCTTGAGGATGAAGTTGTTCTTTCCAAATGTTCCTTTTGTGAAAACAGTTCTTTTCCCCATTAAAATTTTCCCTGCTGTGTTTCAAAATCAAATTGAAAAAGCATTGCATAAGAACTGGGAAAACAAGCATGTGTCATCGGTCAAGAGAGTGAGCTGCAGATGGTCAGAACAGATAGCCCTTCAAGGGTCTAAAAATCATGGGGAAATTCCTGTCAATGGAACAGGTATTGCTTAGGGGAAAACTAGATTTGTAATTCCATGTTTAATTTCAGTTATTTTCTCACTGTGCTTATTTCTTACTTTATTTCTCACAGCACAATTTTTTTCCTTTTAAGGTTATGAAATTTTAATCAAACCATGATTTTTCAGTCCTACAGGACAGCATTTGGAGGCTTGTCATGACCATCCATACCTTCAGAAATAGAGCATACAAAATGCCTTCCTTGTAGCTTTTACAGTGTTTGATTTTGAAATTTCCTGGTTAATAAAGAAGGGAAGAAAGAGCATGGAAAGGGAGCAGAGAATCATCCAGCAGCACTCATTGCAAAGGTTTATTCTCCTGGTTGTCACAGTATTTTGCAGATACCTGTGTGTGTGGTGCTTAGGGGCATGTGGGTGTGTGTGGAAGATGAGAAAAGCCAGTAGTGGCGTATCAGTGTTTGCCATGAGCTCTGCTAGATTGCTCAAGACAAAGAATCAGCAGGCTAGTGTGCAGCCCAACTTTCATTCATTAACTTGAGTCCTTTTTCAGCTCTGCTTCTGAAGAAGGAAACTAGGAGGAAGCTGCTTAGGAAGGGGGTGGATTTAATGAGAGAGCCTAAAGGATGGTGTCTTGAAGATGGATTTTAGAGGGCATTTGCAAGACTTGTTTTGGAGAGCAAGGGTGTTTGAGGAGTCAGTTGTATTAGAAAGTAGGACTTGGGGCAGGGGGGTTGGCCACACTGTGTGAAGTTAGAAATCCCACTTCCTTTTCCTTCTTACTTCAGCTGATTTTCGAGCACTGGAGTAAGGTACCTATTGCCATTGGCTTGGGAGCTATGGGGTGACAGTCACAGACGTGGACTCTGCAACCTGAATTTGACAGTTACAAATTAACTCCTGCACACCAGGAGAAGGAGGGCAATGCGTTGTGCTACTGCCAGCTCTGCTTCTGAGAGCGAGTGACTTGTATGAGGTATTTCATTCCATGGTGGGGGAGGAAAGCTCACTGAGCCCCTCCTGCTTGCTCCTGCCTCTACGCAGGGTTGCACTGCTACAGGGAGTCCTTTTCTTTTGAGTATCTTTAACGTTTTTTGATTTTCACCAGATTGAACATTTTACACACCAGCTTACTCATTTTGTTTGCATCACTGTGATGTTACAACTCATGAAGAATTTCCATGATCTTGGTTTTGCCTGAAGGAAGAAAAAAAGGAAGCTTAGTACACAAAATTGTTCAATTCCTGACAGTTCCTTAAGGGGCTGTTTTATTCCGTAAACCAGGAACCAGCCTGATGCTGTCATTTCCTGGGATCTTTAATCAAGCTGTTTCAGAGCAAAATGGGAGATTCTTCAAAACGTTGGAGAATGCCCGTTTTTGCCAAATCCTCAGGAGAGACCCTGTAGGAGCGGGCAGCAGGTTGGATGTGCTGCCTTGGTATAGTCAGAACACTGATCTGCTTCTGTTGAATAATAAGTTGGAAATATTTCATCAGTTTAGCAGGTGAAGTACTATCATAGTTGGGTGTAGGAATGCTGAGATACAGGGAAGAATAAAATATATCCATGTGCCTGCTTACACCCTAATGAGGAGGAGCACAGGCCATTGCCAATGCAGGGGATGACTGAGAGCAGGGGATGACTGAGAGCATATTTTGCCTGAAGATTAAAACTTAACTCAAACCTTCAGAATAAAAAGCACTCAACAGCTGTGCAGTGCATAGTAATGTCAATATGTGTCTCTTCTACTTCTGTTTTTATTTGAGTATTTTAATTAAATCTAAAAAAAGAAAGAAGGGTAGATCTGCTGTGCTGCACTGTGCCAAGTTCTGCTCCTCTCTGTCAGAAGCTGTTTGTCGTGTGGTGAGTGGCACAGAGTGAAAACATTGTGAGGAAGAGCTCTGCTTCAGTTGGGTAATATCTTGGATTGCTTTGGCTGCAATGTCTGATCCTCTGTGTGTGTGTAATGCAGCAGCATTTCATTGTCATGAAATACCCCACCAGAAAATATGGGAAGAGTATACTATTCTGCAGTCTAATTAATGTATTTTTGTTGCTTTTCATTGTAAGGTGGTGGTCCTTGAATAACTAAGGAGTGAAAATAACTGCCTGGATGACTTGTACAAAACATTACAGCTATTGCTGCAAAAGACAATTAAAAAATGTTTCTATAAATACATACTACACCACTTAGACAAATCTCTGTGGCCAGATAGGATCCAGTCAAGGGCACTGAAGGAGCTGGCAGAGGTGCTCACTGAGCCACTTACCATAATTTCCCAGTGTGAACATCCACGTGACTGGATGCTTGCAAATGTAATGCCCATCTAGAAGAAGGGTCAGAAAATGGATCTGGGTACTACAGCCTGACCTCAGTGGTGTGGAAGGTTTGTAGAACAGACCATCTACCATGCTATCATATGGCACATACAGGACAGCCAGGGGTCAGTCCCAGCCAGCAGGTGTTTAGGAGAGGCAGATCCTGCCTGACCAACCTGGTCTCCTACGACAAGGTGACTTGCATCGTGGATAAGGGAAGGGCTGTGGATGTGTCTACCCGAACCGTAGTAAACCCTTTGACACCATTTCTCCTGGAGAAACTGGCTGCTGAGGTTTTGGGCAGGTACACTCTTTGCTGGGTTTAAAACTGCCTGGATGGCTGGGCCCAGAGAGTGGAGGGAAATGGAACTACATCCCTGTGGGGCCGGGCACTGGTGGAGTTCCCCAGGGCTCAGTACTGGGACCAGTCCTGCTTAATATCTCTATGAATGTTCTGGACAGGGGAATGGGGTGCATCCTAAGCACAACAATCCCATGGAACACTCCAGGCTGGGAGGAAAGTGTCTGGAAAAGGGGCCCATCAGGAAAGGACCTGGGGTTGCTGGTTGAATATGAGCCAGCATGTGCACAGGTCGCCGAAAATGCCGAGGGCATCCTGGCCTGTGTGAAAAATGGTGTGTCAAGCAGGAATAGGGAAGTGATTGTCCCTCTCTTTTGGGTTCAGTTTTGGGCCCTTCACTACAATACAGACATTGAGGGGCCAGAGCGTGTCCAGAGAAGGGAACAGAGCTGGGGAAGGGTCTGAAGCACAAGTCTGATGAGGAGAAGCTGGTGGGGCTCAGCCAGGAGAAAAGGAGGCTTGGGAGGATCTTCTTGCTCTCCACAACTCCCTGCCAGGAGGATGGACCCAGATGGGGTCAGGCTCTGCTCCCAGGAGACAAGGGACAGGACAAGAGAAAATGGCCTCAAGCTGTACCAGGGAAGGTTTAGATTGGATATTAGGGAAAATTTCTTCCCTGAAAGGGTTGTCCAGCCCTGGCACAGGCTGCCCAGGGCAGAGGTGGAGTCACCATCCCTTGAGGGTTTTAAAATACAAGGCACTTGGGGACATGGGTTAATGGTGGCCTTGGCAGTGCTGGGTGTTGGTTGGACCTAATGATCTTGGAGGTCTTTTCCAACATAAATGATCCTATGGTTTTATTCCAACTCAGTTTAATAGATGTAATTTCATTACCCCAATCAAAGCTTTGTTCTTAGGGAAATAGTGACTGTTTTAAAGTAATATAAAACTATAGTCAATTAGCTTTTTTTTTCTAATCAGTATAATTACTGCAGGTTGGTTTTATCACAATATCCTGACTTTAATTATTTGCAGCTTGGGAAAACTGTTTCTTGCATGAAACTTTATATTCAAAGCCAAGGCAGATGGGCTTGAAAAGCACAAGCTGAAAGTAAATAGCAGTCTATCCAGGCGCTGCTCATAGCAGGCAGCTTTCAGAAATTCTATCCAGAGTATCTAGTTTGAGAAAGTCTGACCAAGCTGGACTTTGTGTTTTAGGATTTTTAAAGCAGGGTTTAGTGCAAGAAACTGGAGATCATTTGCCTGGGCTTTTAATAGTGAATTATTGGAATCAAGATGTTGTGCAGAGCAGAAGGCAGCTGCTGAGAGCGATTCTGCAGCCCATTCCTCTGCTCTGATGCCTTCTGGCTTGAAGTTTAGATAATGTGGCTCCTTAAATTGGACAAACAAAATAAAATGACACACAAACCCAGTTCTTAATATTTTGCATTGTTGGTGTTCCATGCAAGTTGGAATTAAACAGGATGGTTATTCAAAACAAGTCTAGATCAAATAAAACCTGGTGTTTAATTCACATATTACAGAATAGTTTTCATCAGGTAATTAACAAAAATCATCCCATAAAGGGAAAAAGTGTGGTACTTTGCTAGTTTCCAGAAGCAGAACAATGGACTCATTTTCCTGACTGTTTCTTTCGTTGCAGCAGCTCATTTAATGGCTTCTTGCACACTCACTTCCATTTTGTACTGTTTTTCTCATTCACAAACCCAGTGGCCCACAGAAGCATTCTCACCACCTGAATCTTTGATACTTCTGCTGTTGTGTTCACTTAGGGTTTGAAAATGTTACCATAATAATGTGTGATAAGCTTTCCTGCAGTGCAGTTACCTTGAGTTTTATACAAGTTAAAATCTAATTTTGAGATTTGATGTGCAGAAAAAAAAAATCCTAACAACCAAAACCCAAAAATATCCCCCCAAAAACCTCAACCAATAATCAGCGTTGTGTATTTTCAGTTTTTAAAAATCATCTTGGTTGCTGCTGAGCTGCTGGCTCAGTGTGCTCCTCTGAGGCAGCTCAGGCTGAGCAAGTGCAAGATGCCAGGTTTGTTTTTTGGGAAAGCTAAGCTCTGGGCGGTTCAGACCTCTCCTGCTGGGCCAGGAGGTGTCCAACAGCACCTGGAGGGGCTCGGAGCCCTGGGGCATGTACCTGTCAAGGGCTGGGGCTGGAGGGCAGCTGGAGATTAGCTGTTGTGGAGAGGGCTGTTAGGGATATGAGCGGGGCAGGAGCAGCTGCTCCCTGGATCCTCCTCCTGGTGGCTTCAGCCTTGGAGCTGACAGCAGCTTCACTCAGCCGCTCGGTGCGGGAGGAGAGAGGCAGAGGTGATGGCAGAGAGAGGTTCTTGCCATGCCATGGTCCAAGGACTTTGTGCCCAGCCACGAGAAGACGTGTGCCTGCTCTGCATGAGAACCTGGTGGCTGGGTGGGTGATACAGGTGAAAAGGCTGTGGTGTGTTTATCACCGTGATGCCTCTGCTTCATCAAAGTGAAACATCAAGTAGATGGTAAAATCGTGGTTTCATTTACCATGGCTGTGGCTGAAAAGGGACATCCTGCTTCTCTGCTTGCATGTTTTTCCTGATCCTGCTGTCTCCCCTGGAACAGGTCTGTGGGGGGCCAGAGCTGATCTTTCTGACATCAGCTTAGCAGAAAGATTGTGCTTGGGTCTCTGGTTTTCTTTCTCTTTCTTTTCCCTTAGCAGATCCTATATCCAGACTGCTGTTGAGCCGGCCATGAAGTGGGGGGTGTCAGGCAGGCAGGAGTGGGGTGTGGGAGGTGGGGAGAGGCAGGAGCTCTCCCTTCTCCCACCCCAGTGTAAGCTGCTGCTGCTGCTGCTGCTGCTGCTGCTGGCCTTGGCTAGAGGAGGATGCCCTCACCTGTTCCTCCCAGGTGTGGAGTTCAGGGCCTCCGTTTCACCAGACACACAGAGCTGCTTGGTCTGTGGAATGCCAGCCTCGGGCACACCTTGCGTGTGAGGTGTCCTCTGCCCACGCTGCTGTTCCTGGAGGTACAGGGAACACGTGAAGCCACCCTAGGCCGAGTTCTCACTTGGAATTCTCACTTCTCTGGGAGAAAGCATGAAGCCACCAGAGGTCAAGTTCTGCCTGCTATTAAGGCAGGCACTTACTGTTCGTCTGCTTTGGTTCAATCATCTGCTTCCAGGTGCTACAAGGTGCCCAGCTTATTTGTGAAGAATGTTTTCTTCATGCGTGTAACATATTCCAGTGGGACTCTGAGAATCTTTTTGTCTATATAATTATTTAAATCCTTCTCAAAACCAAAATTAAATAACTACTCACAGCTTTTAAGCAAAGCATGGCATGGGAACTTACTGCTGTATGGATCAGTGGAATGTAAAATATTTGTCCGTAGTGAAGGGTTTAGTTTGGGATTTTTCTACGAAATTACGCGACGAAACAGTGTTAAATAACAGAAGTGAAGGATGAGGGACAGGACCTCTTATTATGAATTTCAAATCTTCTTGCTCTTGGCCACTGTATTTTGTACTCCTTTTTATAATCTTTGAGTGGCAGAGTTTATCTTCAGTCCTAGTTTTTCTCTGTTACTTCTACAAAAAATAAATAAGATTTATATTTAAAGTAAAACTGATTGAAATTGATGGAGGAAAAACTGTAAAGGTAACGATGATAGTGCTTTGTATTGTAGACTTGTGTGTTGTGAATAGGGTCATTTCCAAAGAACCTGAGTTATGGAAGAGACTAATCGTGAATTCAGTTGATTTAGAGTTCAGGCAATAACAGTAAGTAGCTTTGATTAGGGGTGGCAGCCTTGCAAAATCCTCAAACCCTCAATGAAACTTTATCCTGCCACATACAATACACCCTGGCACATAAGACCTGTCCTCAAATGAGGGAGAAACCCTTTGTGTTTTTGTGGTTAATATTAAATTATTCCGGGCTGCATAGCATCCCTGTGGCTGGCATGTGGAACGGGGCTGCGGGCGGGCTGCACGTGCTGGCAGGTTAAGTAGGTCTGGCAGAAGCCGGAGAGGGGACAGGGACATGGTTTTCAGGACGCCAGGAAGTTGTTTCTGTGAACTAGTTCAGTCAGTTGCTTTGTGTGGGGATAATTCCATGATTTGAAGGTAATTTTACCCCTCTGGACAGGATGGGTAAACAGCAGGTCCTAGAGGAAGGAGTGGTGGGTAAAATCACCTTTCACATTTCTACAGACACTTAGAGCCAGACTTTTGGGGCTGTGGAGGCAGGAATAGGTTGTACCTCAGCACAGAATATCGCTGGATTTAATTTCTCCAACCCACTAAGTGTTTTTCAGCATTTCTTCTAATTTCTGCCATCCCCTGAAGTTGTGCTGTGTGAGCGTGTGGTAGAGCAGGCGCTGCTGGGGTGGCAGAGGAGGCAGCTCAGGAAAAGCTGCTCTGAAGAGGTTGGGGTTAGTTTTAGTAAAGTGGCTCTAAAATGAAAAGGGGAAAGAACAAAAGCATAGGTCATACTGCTCGTGCACATCAGGTGGGCAGAGGAGGAAGCCAGGAGGACACAGGCCTTTATCTTTTGCCCAGCAAATTGCGAAAGTTGATCAGGTTGTGAAAATATTCTGCAAAATTTCTTTTTCATGATTTTAAGCCCCTGGAAGGTAGCAGCTTTTTGATGTAGTATATAAGATCTCCCTGCTGAATGCTTCCAAAATAAAAATTGTTTCATAAAATTTCATCTAACTTCTCTTTTAGAAGGGTGCAGTTGAAATTATGAACTTGCTTTGTGAATTTGGTGGGGAACAGCACTGTGTGTAAATGCATTTAGGTGTACAGTCTTGTCCTGATTTTTTTTGATTGTTATATAAATGTTCTAAATTAAAACAGGTTAGATTGAATCGTGCTGTTTACTGACCTAGTAGACCAGACTTGATCATTTAAAGTGTCTTTAAAATCATGGTGCACGTGTCTGATTAGTGTGTTAGTTTCTGCAGTCAGTGCGGTCCGAGTAAATGATGTAGAAATGTACCATGTGCATGAAAGATCTGTATCTTTGAAGCTTAAAGCTAAATCCCTTGTTTACGAAATCTTTCCATATATGAATTTTGTATTTTATTTGGGAGATGGCCACACGAGTTTTGTGGGAGGAGTATATAACAATTAATATTCTCTGATAGCCTACATGATAAGCCCCCAAAAAGTACATAAAGCTATGAACACCTTTTTTTAACAGGGCTTGAAGACTGCTGAGGAACACACGATTTGAATCATTTAAGCATAAAAATAGTAATACCCATGGAAGAGCCACAAGACTTACCCGAACAACCAGTAAGTATATTTAAAAAAGACTGAAAATGTAAATATAAAACAAATTGGTGATCTCACAAATTTGGTATATGGTTATTTTAACTAATATTGGAAAAGAAGGCTTATACTTAGTGTATTTATCCAGAGGACAAAAAGCATTTTGTTGTTCATAAAATGTGCTGTACATTTAATTTACTATAATTGTACAGGCAGTAATAATTAAGGAATAGTTATGTGTACTTAAACTCTATGATATTTCTATGCAAAATGATTACTTGTTATGCTCAGAAAACCAGATTTATTTCAAGTCTGTTACAGAGAAAATAAAATTCACTATTTTAGGGACAGAATCAGTATGCTGGTTATTACAGAGTATATAGTCTTTAATTCTTATGCTTGAGGTTTTGAAAAGATCCTGTGATCCATTGTTTCCCCAAGTGGAAGGCATTTTTTAATGACTAATAGAACAGTATGTTGGGGTAGGGAAGCATGTCTGGAGGTTAAAGTTCCTACACAGGTGTGAAGTATTTGCAGTACTATTTGCATTATCAATAGCTGATATTAACATAGCATAGAAGTGTTGGGTAGAGAATTATCAATACAGTGTGAGATTAATTAAACTGTGTGTCTAAAACATAATAGCATAGGAATTAAGCAGAAATGTTTGTATTAATGTTCTGTTCCAAAAAAATAAACCTGGTACAGACTCAACAAGAAATTGCCAAGTTACAATGGGAGTGGTGCTTGTAATCTTGGAGACCTTGTCAAATGCGCACAGAAACAGAAAAATGTGCTTGAGGGCACTTTGGGTGTGTTGTAATTGAAAAGATTTTGATGCCTTTTTAATGTGAGAATTTGATGTTCTTCTGTTAAACAAGCTAGAAAATACATTGTAATGTCATCTATGCAGTTTTATGACTTAGGAACAAAGTCAAATGAAATGGAAATGTAAACCTAAAATTATTCAGAACCTGGCTTGCCACAACCTGCAGATGATATGCCTGAGTAATACCCACGAAATGTGAAAGTAAGCAGCAACACCATATAGTTTGTACTCCAGCTGTTTGAGGAGTTTAAAAATGAATTGCCTGTATTAAAAAAAGGAAATCTCTCTAATTACATCCTTATATAATGAAAACTGTCTTTATTCTTCAGGGCATGAGAGATAGGGTACAGCTGATTTTCAGTGGCGCATCCTTTAAGCAGATTCTGCTGTAATATTCAGCTAAAGATTTTCTTGGTAATTTCTTTTAAGTACCCGATACCAGTCAGTCATTCTGTGACAGAATATGAGACTAGATGGATCAGAATGAATGAGTGAGGTAGTATTTTGGGTATGATTTATTAAAATATGGATAAGGATCTAATATCGATATCCAACTAGGACGGACAGAGACTCTCTAACTCAGTAAGTTAGAAAGTGTATGTTTATTTCAGCGCTGGGCTTCGCGTGGGATAGTTCCCTAATCTGCAGAAGCAAAGCACAAGCCAACACAAAGTTCTTTTATCTCCAAAAGTTCTGAATATTCAAAATACAAATGCACATTTATCACATA
>VZTG01008772.1:198337-236072 GCA_013397845.1 Melanocharis versteri | reverse complement strand
ACCCTCCAGCTTGTGTTAGTTGTATGTCTGAACATTTTTGTCTTCACAGGTGAAAAAAGCCAAGATGCAGGAATCCAGAGAACAGAGCCTGAGGTATGGGATTTTAAGTTTGATTTTAGTGTGGAACAGTTCTTTATGGTCTTTTACAATTATAAAGCTTTCATTTTAGAAATTTGCCTCTTGATTTATTTTTTACAGAGCTATGGCAAATATAGTTGCATTTGATATAATAATATAGTATTTGTTATAATTTTGATTAAGTTCCCAATAAAAGAATAATTAACTGGCCCTATGGAATAAAGCTTTATAAAAAGTGGCCACAAAGAGTCTTTCACAGAATGAGACTGTCACGTACTGCACATAATGTGCATTTAATTTGGTGAGACTTGGGATATTTTAATAATATCTGTGCTACTATTCTTAGTGAAACTGTGTGGATAACTGCTTCGAGAAATGAAACTCTCTTGAATTGGTAGCATCTCTTATTTAGAGCTGTTGTGTGATACTATTTCTAGCCTCAGTAGATGCTTTCTGATGGGTATTGTATTTAGGAATTAACAATTATTATTACTACTTATAATGAGAATAGCTATATTACGATTTATTCTGTTTCTCTGAGTAGCAGCAAATACAGTGAAGAAAGATTTCATTTTGGAGTCTCTGCCACTCCAGTAGGAGCAAGGAGAAAACACTCCATTCCCACAGGAGTGGACGTGGTATATCCTAAAAGTTAGAAATTTGAGCTAATCACACAAGCTCCCTTTCTGGCCCATCTGAGGCCAGAGGAATCACATCTTGGGGAGGGCTTTTTTCCTCTCTTGGATAGAGAGGGCCCGAGGGCAGCTTGGGCAGGTCTGAACATACTGGGGTGCTCTCCCTTCTCCTTCTGTGTCACCCTGCTTCAGCACGACCACAGCTTCCCTACAGGTGCAGGGAGCTCAAGATCTGAGTGTAAACATCCTTGTATTTTAAAATTGTAGACATCCAGTATTTAAAAATAAAAGAGAGGGGAGGGATAAAGTTGCATTTCTAACTTGATTAAATGTTCTGTTCAAATATTCTGGCTCTGTTTTGATAAAACTATATATGATTTTAAATATGACCAATGGATTACTTTAAAATAATTTATTGGACCTGTTTCTCCCATTCCCCTGCACTGCAGGGGGTGGAGGAGGGAAAGAAAATCAGGGGTTTAGTTGAGCCCAGAAAGCAGGGAGGGGTGGGGGAAGATGTTGTAAGATTTGGGTTTATTTCTCGTGCAGCCTGCTGCTCCCTGTGCAGGTCAGCTCAGGAACCTTTTAGGCTCTTCCTGAGAGTTTAATTTGCTCATCCTACACCAAACCGTGCAGTTGTTTTTTTGTTGGGATGCTGAGTAGAGCTGTGTCATGGAGGGAGGCAGAGAGCACCATGCTTGGTGCACACCTCAGCTACAAGTGGAAGTCCTCCCTCAGCAGCAATAAACAGTTCCTTTGACTCCTTCACCTTGAGAAACTGCAGTCTCAGAATGTCGGAACAGCACACAGATGGCTCAAAACCTCATGAAAAGCTGTGTCGCAGAACTAGCAATAATAAAACTAAAGCCAGAAAGGCAGTCATCAAGGAAAAAACCAGCTTCATTCAGAAATTACCTGTACTTCCTACTCCATACATGAAAAAAGCAACATTGACATGGAACTGAAACAGTGCAGGACAAATCCAAAATAATCCAGTAACCTGCAAATACTTAAGTACAGAAGTGACCCCCAGTTCAAGGATGTTTCAACACTGGTCTTCAGGGACAAATCCAGCAGTGAGGCAATGCCCGTGGGCAGGGGAGCCTGTGACAGCAGGGCCACACACCATTGCTGGCAGCAGTTCCTTGCCTGCTGCAGCCTGGGGGAATGGAGATGCCAAGGGGTGTTTCTCACAGAAGCCACCCTTGCAGTCCCCCCTCTACCAAACCCTGGCCACTCAAACCCCGTATAGTTTGATGTCTAATTCCAGCTGCAGATCTCTCTCTCAGAATCTCTTAATGAAATAGCCAACAGCACGGGGATAGGTTCTGTGAAGACTTAGTTTGCCTTGGTTAGAAAGGTTGAACCCAGGAGTTATGATGCCCAAGGACGTTAATTCAAGAGTTCACAATGCTAATACTGAGCTTTTGTTGTCCTGGCAGTCATGTGAGCAACACAGAAGTCAGCGATCAGAAAACTGAATCTTCAAACCTTGGTTCAAACCTTCCCATGTCCAGTGAGAGTGAGTATCTCTGGAGTTCTCCCATTGTCTTTCCTTGTGTCTTTCCCTGGTACCATGCTTCATCAACCACAAGCTTTGTCTCCGACTTGTAATCCTGAGCCTGCCCTCACTATCAGTTGTAAAGGGAACATTTGCTGTAGCGTTTACAGAGTGTTAATGCCTGATGGTAAGGAAATACCTGTTTCTAACAAATATTTTTGCGTCATTGCCCCTCACTTGCTGTTGGGTGCATCTGAGTACTGCTGTGTCTTACCTGCTTTAGACATGATTCTTCTTGAGGGTTGAGTCAATATCAATTAGAATGCCTATTGTAAACACGTTTTATAAATCATTATCTCTACACAGCTGGTTGGGTCCTTTGTAGCAATATGCTATACACTTCATCTTGAACTCTGAATTGTATTGAATGTCTGCAGAAAGCTCTTAGGAAATAAACAGAGAGGAAACAGGCAGGGAATACAAAGATTGCACAGTAAGTGAAAAGTGGAGTGTATCCTTTCTTTTGGAAAAAGAGGGCTGGAAGTTATTAGGAAAGTCAGATTCCTGTGTGGAATGCCTTTGACTGCCAAGACTTATTTCGAAGTGTAAGTCAGCTCATCTGAGCTGAAAGTATGTAAGGTGTAGCTTTCCATTGTAATGGATTTAATCTTTGCTATTTTAATCCGCGTACTGTGGTGTTGCAGGAGTTACAAGAAATTTCAGCCTGCAAAACCTGCTGCCTAACTGGATAAGCCATTTACAAATCCCAGTGTTATTGTGGGATTTTTTGGTGTTTTACACCATTGCCTAATTCTTTATATGCAATTTTATGAATAGGAATTCTGGAAATATCATTACTACATAGCTATTCCAATGAATATTGACATTCTTAAAAAAACCCGTACAAATCCTAAACATTTTTGCAGGAGGGATGTGGGAACTGACAAATGTTAAAGGAAAGCCTTTGGGTGCAAAAGTTCCAGTTTGTGCTTCCTATTGTATCCTTGTGTTATGTGGGCTTCACCCTATGAGAAAGACACTGAGGAGCAAAGGAAGGTGATTTATGGATCATTTGGGAGGTTCAGCACATGTGGTTGATGGTTTGTTCTTCTCAGCTGCTTGTGTTCAGATTACACAAAGAGAAGGTTATTGAGGTGGCAGAATGCACATCAGGATTAGAGTTGCCTGTGGCGACTGTCTTGCTTTCCTCAGTGTAGCTCAGGAGAGTTAACTATGTGGTCATACGAGAGCAATAATGTAGGTCCGATATGGAAAGCCCAGCTTTTTTGGGCACGTTATTGGCATTTGGATCAAATCCCAAGGCAGAGGATGCTGTTATCTGTGACCCTGTGCCACTTTGAAGGCTGTTAATCGAGTTACTCCAGAGGGAAAGGGAAAATGTCATCTCTGGGAAATGGTAGTGATGGGGGAGCGGGGTCCTCTGGGGCTGCACAATCCTGTTAGCCTGGATTACCTCCTGGGCAAGCCCTGGGTGCTTTGCTTTCAAAGGGGGATCAGCTGGATCCACAGCAGTGCAGCTAAGGGTTTGGATATGGTGCTTCTAGATCCGAACTGATAAACACATGTGCTGTGCAGATACACAGTCACAAAAGTTGTAGCTCCCAGCAGCATCCTGCACTGTGGTGGTGGCATGTGCCAGAGGGGCTGCATGGGGCCAGATTCTGTTCTGGGGTCCTGCCCATCGTTGCTTTCCTAGACTGATGGACAGCTGAGTATTTAATCAGGTCAACTCATGGAATCCAGGGGGTGTTTAATGGCTCTTGGATTAAGCCATAGGAGCCCAAGCCCCCTTCTCCACCCCAACCTGGAGTGCTGTAACAGAGCTGTCTCACACAAGGTGTACTAGAGCCATAGGCTGTGCTGGGTGAGAACATTTGAAACATTTCCTGTGTGGGTTGCCAGCTGAGCCACTCTGTCTTACCAGTTTCTGAGTGCAATCGCTGTGGATTTATTCAAGCAGAAAAATGGAAACATCTGGTTAAATGTAATTACCAGATTACTTTAGAGGAATGTCTGAGCCTTGTGCGCTGCAGCTGTGCTTCACTGGCTGTGTGTGATTAAGTTCATTGAGCTAGAGCTGTTCCGTTTTGCAGGAGAGACTGTTTGCTGGAGCCATGCATGGATAGAGAATGTAAGGGAAGAGGAAAGCTTGGCAAAACAGGCGTTTGGTCTCTGCTCCAGGACACAGAAATGTTATGCTTGGTGCAGATGAAGCCCCTTTGGCAAATATGCAGGGTTTGGAGGGGGACTGAAATCAAAGGTTTTGTGTGACAGTTGCAAATAATTATGGTACCAGCTGATAAAGAGAAAGATCACTGTTTCACAGGAAGGAATAGTGTGACTGACTGATCTACCTGCTGTGGGCTGGCAGAACATTTTTGTGCCAGTTTGACACTGTGTTTTTGAGAATTTGCTTTGAAACAGATATTCAGGGCGCTAAAACTCTTTGTAAATACTGTGTGTTGACTAAAATGTACCATGGGTGTTGATATTTGTCTTTATTTGTTGGGTTTTGAAAGCACCTCTAATTACACAAACTATTTTTTTTTCAGTTATGACATGCACTGATTATATCCCAAGGTCATCAAATGATTATACCTCACAAATGTATTCTGCAAAGTAAGTCAAGAAATTGTTACTGAGTTCTGTAACTCTTACTTCTCTCTGAAGTAATCTTTTTGTATCGTCATGCATTTCTCTGATGCTGTAAATTCCACTACTGGCAGCAGATACTCATTGCTGAGGACACTGAACTTACAGAATTCACTCTTTGGCTTTAGTGGCAGTTGTTTTATGTTCACAAAGATAAATGAGCCCCTTCAAGCAATTAACGTGATAGCCTTCGTGAACAATGCACATAATATTTGTCAAATAAACAAATAGAACATAAATAAATATAAGATGAATATAAGATTTTCTCATCATTCGCTGTGTTTAGGGATCTTTGTAGTTCTTCCTGTTGGAGCAGGACAGGCCTTAACCCCAGCTGCTTGTTTTTGTGTAGTCTCTGTGTGTGTCCCACTGGTTCTTACAGATACTGCTAGATTACAGTGGCTTTAGGATCTGGTGTGGTAAGGCGTAAGTGGAACTGACTGCTCGTGCCTGTTGGAATGGGGAGTTTGTCCTTCCTGACTCACCCTGCCCTCCCAGTCCTAGATGAGCACTGTTGCTGTGGCACCCTGGAGGAGGGAGTTTCCGTGGTGTCACCGCAGGAAGCTGGCAGCGTCTATTAACTCAAGAGCCTGCCCTGGGATGCACAAGGAGCTTATTGCACTACGAGGACATGTCAGTCTGAGTAGTTTCTCCTTTCTGGAGCAATTTTTTAATGTGTCTTCTGGTTTGAAGGCTGAAAGATGCATAATGTAAATAGTTCTTTCTGACTTCTGTTCTCTCTTTTCACTAAGGCCATATGCACATATCCTTTCTGTACCAGTATCGGAAACTATGAGCCCTTACCCCGGTCAGCCTCAGTACCAAGCACTACAGCAGTCCCAGCCCTACACCATCTACCCCCAGACCACCCAGACCTACGGACTACCTCCTTTCGGTAAAAAGTGACTTTTTCAAAGACTTCTTGGTGCCTGCAATTGCTGTTTTACGTCTCATTAAAAAGCCAATGTTCAGCTTAACCAGGTGTGTTGGAGAGAGCAGTTCGTAGGAGAGCACGTGCATAGCTTAAGTTGTAGATGGGCACTGATCTCTTGATGGGACTTCAACTTAAAAAATGAGATTTGATCCAAAGCTGTTACTTTGGATCTCCCTGTGAAGTTTGCCATATGGTTCTTGGTTTGGGATCATAATTGTCTCCAGTTGTGGTATAGCTATGTTTGTGCAGTTTCCTTGTTAATGAAATGACACAACACCCCATGCTATAACTTCTCTGCTTTTTCCTTTCCTTTTTGTTGTCCAAGATTAAGGCTTTTTTATTTGATCTTTCACCAAATGAGAGCTCATGCTAAAATGTCTCCAAGTTTACTAGGCAAATAATTTGCTTAATTTGCTCTAATAACTGAGCCCTCTTGATAGCTATTCCAGTCTTTGCAAATGCAGGTCTCAAAAAATGGAAGGTGGCAGAGGCTGTTTTATCCCTTAACATGCAACACTGATGAGAGGGTAGAGCATCACCCCACTGTGCGGGGAACCTGGGGGAGCACCCCGGCTGCCTATGAAGTGGTGGAGTCACCACCCCTTGCAGTGTTCTAAAAACATATGGATATGGCACTTGAGGACATGGTTTAGTGGTGAACATGGTGGTGGTGCTGGGTTAATGGTTGGACTTGATGATCTTTAAGGTGTTTTCTGACTGTAACACTTCCGTGATTCTTAGTATATGTCTCAGGGGCTTGTGGTCATACTGCACAACCATATGCACTGAGCCTCTTGCAGGTTTATCTGTAGTGCTAAAATCTTAGCACCTTGATGTGTGTAAGGATGAATTTTTCTTTAGTTAAAGAATTAGATGTCTTTGCATAAAACCAGCTACATTTCTGGCTTTTGTTAGCTGCTGACAGAGCATGGGCTTTTCTAAAGGTTACAAAATAGATTTGTCATTATATATTTGAAAGATGGTGTAGGAAAGATAATAAATCCAGACTTGGCTTTGTTAAACGTAAGTTAAATTACTAATACTGTAATTACTAATGGTTGCTGGAACATACTCCTCCTCACTGGGTGCCTGCACTTTGGTTTCAGTGCCTTGTTTTTTGCTGTATCTGAACAGTGGCTGATGGTTTCCTTTGCTTCATTTATTTGAGGTTTCTCGATAGTGTGTTGTGCATGGGCACTGAGGCTGCTTCGTGTGCTGTTGCGTGTTTTAGTGTGCCACATGTTGGTTTTTTTAAAGGCAAATATTTATAAATATGTGGAGTGCTCCAGTGAAGTTGTTTAAAAAGGTGGTTTAGACTTACCTCTACCATTTTGGAGGGTGGGAGTGAGGGTGTAGGGGTTTTGTTAGTGTGTTGTGTGTGTGATGTTTTGTTGGTGGCAGTAGTGGTGGCTATATTTGGGGGGAGTGCTCATTTTTTTAAATCCAAAGGTTCTGGAGTACAGGAGTACTCAGCTGCTTCAGCATTATACTCTAAATGTAACACTAGAAATTCTTCTGAAGACCTGGAAGGAGATCTGCATTTCCTATTGACTTTGAAGGAGCTTTCGTCTGTAAAATATCCAAAATGTGATCAGTTACTGAAATGTCTGGGGTGGATTTTGAGGTCTGTTGTTAAACACCTGAATTTTTAGTGTGAAATTAAGTGTTAAGGAGATGTTAAAAGTAATTATTTCCAGTAATAGAAATCATACTGGAGTGGTACCTGCTGAGTCATGCTGAGAAGATGGACCTTGCATGGTGTGACGGAGACGTAGAGGGTAGAGGACTGAACATGCACACTGCAGGGGGAATTCTGGAAATTGTTTCTGCTCACAAAATCTCCAGTGAGCAGGTGAGGGCCGACAGCTTGGTCAGATGTTTGACCAGCACCAGAGGGCTTGTTACAGAGGTTGGTGTGTCTTTCTACCGTGTGTTTGTTTCTATGCCAGAAAGAAGGCACCATGGATTATCTAACTGGAACAAACCAGCATGAAATTCAAGCAGGCTGACAAACACAAGCATAGTCTTGAGGTGGCTGAGGTCAGGATGTTGCATTTAGGGAAGGGGTGACCTATGCTCTTGCTGATTTGTCACCTCTCTTAGTGTTCAGTACGTTGTTCTGCATGGGATGCCCTTGTGGTCTGGAGAGATTTTTTTAAAGAAGCATTAAAATGAGAGTAGTGACTGCATCCAGGCTGCATATGTGTAGCTGTAAGTTGGTGTTAGAAACACCATGGATGTGATGGCTTACATCAACTCAAGAAAAACCTACAAATGATGGGAGGTCCTGTGTGGGGCCTTTCCATGTATGTAGATGTGTGCTGTGACATTCTGTGACATACAGTGCTGCCATTTGACATGGAAGAATCTCGTTCCCCCTCTCACAGCTTCTTCTCTATCATCTTTGAGGCTGTGCTAGCTTATAATGCTGTCCTGCAGAATGAGAGGGGAAGGACATGTGCCACCAGTCCAGGAATGGACCTTGCTATGTAGGAAGCAGGATGTGTCTGTGAGAAGACAGTCATGGAAGGCAGGGCTGAAAGATGCCTTAGCACATGATCTGAATCGGCTCCTGCGCTGGCACCCAGCCAGCTGCCAGCCCCTCTGCATGTGTCTGACCTGGTGCCACACTCCCAGTGTGGTCATTATCATATCATTATCATTACAGCATTCAGGGTGGGTTTGTGTTTCACTGTCAGGTTGTTTGGCACTTCTGCATGTCATGTGACCATCACATTGTGCACACTGTGTTGCTGTCTGCTCCTTGTCCCTCTGCCTTGTGCCCTGAGGAGCTTCTGGTTACTGTCTCCTATAAAAACTGCTCACCCATTTGGAGATTGTGGCACTCCCTTTCCAGACTAAACTAAAACAGCTACTCCCACTCTCCTTGGAGGATCTGTTTCCCATATATTTTGTTCTGGAGTTTCTGCAACGTATCTACAGTCTTTCTTAAATCAGCCTTTCCTTTTTGTTTGCTAATTATTGAGGTTCTGGAGGTTTGAAACCTTAATGAAGACACACCTTGAGAGTTGAAGAGTCAAACCCTGGTGTGACTGTACAGAGCGGAGTGATTTAAGTTGACTCACAGGTGTCAGTTTGAGATCAGATATGTAAATACACCAAAGGGCCATTGCAGATTTTAGTTCTGACAAAGCTGCAGCATGGAGCGACCTCTTGGAGCTGCCGCTCATGTCCAGCTTGATGGAGTCTCCTGTGTCTTCTAGGTAAGAAACCTAGAGCTCTTAGTCCATGGCTCAGTCCTGCCTGGAGTGGGTGAAGGGTTGCAGATGGCTCCCGCAGCCTTGGTACTGTTTTAGGGGTGTTTAAAAAGGAAGGTGGTCTTTCTGATGGCCCTGAACTCTGTCTAGCTCCAAACATCCTTTGTCCCTCTGCTTTGCACACTCCTGCTTGTTTTTAAGTAGATCTTCTCAAAATATTTCTGCTTTCTAACCAGGATCAGGGAGAACTGTCTTTGACTTTGGCAGTAGGTTTGGAGACACTCAAATGAAAGCCTGAAGAGCCCCGAAGAGTGAGGCCTGAGCTGAGCTGCCTCAGTTGGACACTGTTGGCACCTGTCAGTGCAGAGACCTCGACCTTAACACAGCACCTGAGCTGAACCACGTGCTAAGTGTGCCCTGTACACATAATTACAGTCACTCTGCTCTCTATGCTGTGCCCAGGGTTGTTACAAAAGCATTCCAAAACAGCAGGAAATCTGAAAGAAACATTCGGATTTTTACTTTTTTTTAGCTCTGTATTTGTTGTTGTCAGTCTAGGAAAATTACTGACTTGTGGCTTGTTTTAAAATATTCATCCCAAAGCCCAGTGAAGTAGTGGAAGCATTGAGCTTGGCCTTCATAGATCCCAGCTTTGGCCTCACTGATGTCACTTGCAGTGCTGTGCAGCTCAGCCCAAAATCACAGCAATTGGCAGGCCCTTTCTGCATGGGCAGTGAATCTTAATGACACAAACAGAGTTTTAGTTAAAAGCTTTGCAAATTAGTCTTCTTGGTGCTTTTAATTTTCTCTTTTTCAGCCATTTTGTCACCAGCTCTAATCCCTGCACAGCCTGACAATCAGCGCTTACTATTGCCGAAATGAAACATTTTCCATGTGTCATTTGTTACTTGCTTTTGTGTTGAGCAAAAATCTTAATCCGAGGTAGGAGCATGCTGTTTGGTCCCAGCATATTTGTTTGTAACTGGTCCAATTTATCTGATTCAGGTGCACTGTGGCCAGGTGTGAAACCTGAAAGTGGTTTAATTCAGACTCCATCTACAAGTCAGCACAGTGTTCTTACCTGCACTACAGGGTTAACCACAAGCCAGCCCAGCCCAGCACATTATTCTTATTCCATTGAAGGTAATTTGGCATGGTTTTTATCTGCATCTCTCTCCACCTAACTGAGTCCAGATACCAAACTAGAGAGGCTTGCACGCTTGTCCTTGGTTTGTGCATGCTTCTTCATGCTTTGCCTCTTTTCTCTTCGTGCCTGTGTGTGTCTGGGTTTGTGTTTGCCTCACACCTGTGTGTGTACCAGGCTGGCTCGTTGGTGCCATGCTGCTGGGCTGAACAGGGTGAAGAGCAAATGGGAAGGGGAAAGGAGACTAAATGTTGTGTTCTTGCATGCTTTATTGGGAATGCTCTTGCATTTCTCTTTGTTTATGGTCTTTAGCTTGATGTCAGGAAATACGCTGACTGAAGTGAGATTTTTAAACATTTGTTTTTAATTCCTTCTGGAGGTAGATGGCTCTTGCATATCACACACACTGAGTTGGTAGATCTGCTAGGAAGTGAATTTCTCAGTATAGAACTACCATACAAATATTAGAGTTGCTGGAAGTGCTATATCTAAGAAGGCAGATGCTGAATTTCACCAGCTTCCACAGCAGTTTTTAGGAGTAAATGTGCCAGATACGTGAATAATGGAATATTTTTGCTTATTGCACATATGTGCAAATTGATACCTTTTCTTTAGGCTGGAATTTGGCATTTATGTTTTGGTGACAAATTGTGAAAATTTGTGTCTTTCTCTGGAAATTTTATAAAGCATTTCAGGAATTCGTAATCTATTTCTTGTGGAATATTTTCACACAATAATTCAGGGACTTCAGGAAAGTTTTAATTCAGCTTCCTGTTCAAAGAGTAGTTGATACAGAATTCAGAACCAGGTTGCTCAGAGCTTTATCTAGTTGGGTCTCCAAAACCTCCAAGGATGGAAATGTTGCCAGTTCCAGAACCTGACTGTCATTATGATGAAACTTTTGTCAACTCAGAGCTTTCCCTCTTTCATGTTCTGACCATTTCTCTCCTCCTGCTGCTGCACACCTGCAAAAAGAGCCTGTGTCTGTCCTCTCACTAATGTCCATGCGGGTACCAGCAGGCTGCATCAGGCCCCCAAAACCACCTCCTCTCCTGGCTGGACAGTCCCTCTCCCCTGAAATGCCCCTTGCAGGGCACGTTCTCCAGATCCCTGTGACTGGTTTGGTGTCTCTTTACCAGACCCACTGAATTTTATCATCATTTTTCGCATGCTAGAGGTGCCAAACTGAGTGCCATAACCAGATATGGTCTCATGAGAACAAAGAAAAGGAGGATAATTCTTAAAATTAGCAGTGAGTGGGTTTTAGCATGTCTCTCATGGAGGAAAGGCGTGTGGTATGTCATGGTATTTGCTCAGCTTGCATTATTGTGACAGTCAATGGCCCAGTGTGATATTTATCCTTAATTCAGTTTTCACATTTATAACACGAGGAAAGCAATACTGGAAATACTCCCTTCCTTCCAGCATAACCCTCCTTCCCACAGACCCACCAACAGAATGATTTACTGTGTCTCACAGCACCAGCTTTCACTGCCAAGGGTCAGGAATTGTTCTACACAGCACAACTGCTGCCAAATTTCCTAGTGATGTCCCATGGGGAGCAGGTGGATCCCTGGGGATTGGTGAGGTGACAGACCCATGTTGGGCCTCGCTCTGTAGAAGAATTATAAAATCATGGACTTGTTTAGGCTGGAAGGGACCTTAAAGATTATCCACTTCCAATCTCTCTGCCATGGGCAGAGACACCTTCCATTAGACCAGGTTGCTCCAAGCCCTGTCCAACCTGGCCTTGGAACCTCCCAGGGACGGGACAACCACATCTTCGCTGGGCTCCCTCACAGCCAAGAATTCCTTCTCAATATCCCATCTAACCCTGCCCTCTGGCAGTGGGAAGCCATTCCCCCTTATCCCATCTGTCTCTTGTCCAAAGTCCTTCTCCAGCTCTCTCTGAGCTGCTCTGGGTGCTGGAGGGGCTCTAAGGTCTCCCTGGAGCCTTCTCTTCTGCAAATTGCACAGCCTCAGCTTTGTCAGGCATTCACACAGGAGAAAGATTTTAATCTGTGCTGCTGGGAGAATGTGTGATGTGAGAAGTTTCCCTGCAGGCTGCTCTCTGAAAGTGTGCACAAGTCACCCCAATGGTGCAGATGCTGTTGCTTTTTGGAGAAACTTTTTGCAGACTCGCAGGAAACTTTTCCTTTTTCAGATTTGCTATATTTCCTTCTCAAGCAGCCCACCAAGGGGTCAGGTCAGCACAGGGGCTGGTGCCAGGGAGGTGGTGGAGAGCAGGGCTGGAAGGATGGACAGAGTTGTTTTAATAGTAATCCCTAGAATATCTGTCTATTCTCTCCACTGAAATAAGCAGAGTGAGACACAGTCCTACAATGATGCTGACCCACTGGAGGGGAATTTCGTTGTGTGGTTCTGGTTTTGGCTCTTTGAAAATGACTGAAGCAAAGCAGATTGGGATTAATAAGGTAGGGGAGGCAGGGATGTAATGTCTGAGGATGAGGTCTGAAGTGAGGGATAAAGAAAGGAAAAGAGGAAAAGATTCACGGCATCTTTTTGCTGGTCTTTAAACCTCAGCCCTTGAAGTCACGTTTGGCAAATCTGTGCCAAATATTTTTGCTTGGTTCTGGCCCATTCACAGGTAAAAGGAAGTGGCCCACAGTGCAGAAATAATTGGTTCATTTGTATGGTGGGAACTGTTTGAAAAAATCTGATATGTAGCACTGATTAGGTACAGGATTATTAAAAAGACATGTTGGAGGAAGACCAGAGTTAACATAAACAGTGAAGTTCATATGAGGGAATGCCAAACCTTGAAATCTTTTTTCTCATTTCTTAACTTCTATAATCAATCTCAGTGGAGAAGCAGCCTCTGCAGAGCACTACAGACAAGAATCACTTTCTGTTTCCTCTCCATAATAGTCTTGAGAGCAATGGTGTAACAATCTGTCTTCCAGAGAGTTGCTCTGCCCCGGCTGCATGGCAGGTTTGTTCGGTTAGCAAGGATCTTTTCTGGAGAGCTGAGCTTCATAGGAGCCTAGGAAGGGACCTTCTCTCGAGGTGATAACAGCCTTGATGGTTTCCATCAAGCGTGGTTGGAAGGAGTTTTATTTGGAAACTGCCCCATTTTCGAGCAGTTGCTTATGAGGAGTGTCTGTGACAGGTTCCTTGGCTCTCACAGATGAGCTTCGAGGAGCTGTGGAGCTACTGTAGGTCCTTGAGTGTCTTCATTGCCATTATTGCTGTTCAGTGCAGCCCTTTTGCCTTTTTCTAAATGTTTCTGGGGCTGATTACTTCCCTTTGTTTCTCCTTCCACAGAGATGACACCCTTCATATTTCTCACCTCCTGTAAATGCTGTGTATTTCTACACATCTTTTAAGATCTATTTCTTTTGTTTTCTTAACTTTTTTGAGGCGTGTTTTGGATCCCTCCCTCTTTCCTGGATGCACCAGGTAGTATCAGTGTTTGCCATAGCACAACATACACTTCTTAAGAGTTCATGGTGGGTCTGTTTCCCTGGGGCAGCAGGACTGAAGCCTTCAGAAGCTTGAGTTATTGGGGTGAATTCTGCATGGTGGTATTTGCAGAAAACAAGGGTTTTTCTCAGAGTGATGGTAAAGTAGGGATACCGTGAATTTCTGCTAGTCTTTACATAAGCATCTAAAAGTGATTTTTTGGTTTTATTTGTGTGCAGAGAAGGGTGGTTTAGAAAAGAAAATAGTTCTTGGTAGCATCTGGTTTTGTACATTCTGGTTTTCTTCATGCTGATTTAATTATTTGTTGTTATCCTTGTGAGTCCCAAAACCCCATGCTGAAGAATGTTTGATGGAGTGGCCCTGTGTCTGCAGCCCCCCAAAAATTGCTAAACGACTGGCGTTCCCAAGTGCTGTTCTAGCAGCCTCTTCTGTGTTTTGGGAGAACTGAATGCAGTGACATGAAGCTTATGAAACATCTTCAAGTTGGTACTGACAACTACACATTTCTAAGAACTCGTCCTGTGAGCTGTTGACAGATTATTTCAGAAAGTCACATCCAAAAAGCAGTTCTAGACACAGGGATGTTGGGAGAGATGTTCACTTTCTCCAGCAGGAAACACTCCTTTTCTACTATTTGAAACATTCTTAATGTTTCCTTAAATTTTAAATCTAATTAGACTAAAAATGCTAAGTTTGATGCAGAGATTTTTTTTTTAACAGAAGTGATTTAAGCACATTCACGTCGTTTTTCTTGATTTATTCTGATTCATTTTCAACTGCTCCTGATTGACCATCAGAATGGGATTGTTGTCTTATCAAAACATGTAGTAAATATGTAAAACCTTTTTAATTCTACATCAATTGCTTAGCAACCATAGAGGGAAAAGGTTTCTGAACCATTTTAAAGGACTGTTTTTAAAGATGTACTGGCTCTCCTTTCCTGTAAGCCCAATTGAAATGTGACTGGTGTCAAAATACACCCCAGTCCTTTTTTGGCTGTTAGTAGCAGAGTGCTGCTGGAAGCACAAATGCTTGCATATTTGCCTAGTAAGTATTTATTTCACAACTTCTCATTTCTTATGCTTTTCTAGAATATTTAATGCGTTAATTATCAATTTTACAGCATCAACTACCAATGCCAGTCCAGTCTCTACATCCTCAACTGTTGTCAATATTTCCACATCAGCAGTAGCCAGCATCTCACAGGTAAAACTTCCTTGGTAAATTTGTGTGCACCATCTCCTTTACCTTTGTTTCACATGTTGCTCAAAACTAACATGGAAATGTCACTTCAAATGGAGCACAGTGGTTCTGCAGTTGTGGGGCTCAGTGTGTAACTCAAAGTCACCAAATCACTCCTGCTGTCTCTTTGACCATGATGCTTCTCCGTTTGGCCTTTGCAAAAAACTCACTTCATCTGTTCAAAGCTGTTGCCTCATCTGCAAATTGTGAGGTGAGTCTTAAACTGAGATCTCTGCAAGAGAGATGGAGGGGAAGAAACAAATCAGCTATTTTGAGGACTAAACCTACAGGGAGGATTAGAGGTGGATGTTTTTTGGATGCCTTTGTTCTCTCTCAGCAAGAATAGGAAATGAGGTTGTACATAAACAAAACCCCAGCCTGATAAAGTAGGGTGTACATTCTGATAGTAGACTAGAACAAAGTGAAACAGCCCTGCAAGTTAGCAAAGACCATTTCCCCCTGCCTTTTACCTCTGTGGGTGGTTAACTGCCATTCTGACTATTTGGATATGCAAAGGAAGCCTTCAGTGTCCAGCTTTTCAGAAGGAGAATACAGGAAGTGTGGAAAATGCAATAGATGCACAAAAATCCTTCTGTGCTTATGCTATTGCTTTTTAAGCATAAGCTTGCTTGGAACTGTTAGGGGAATAAAAGATCTTTTAGTATTTCAGACCAAAGTACCTGGCTCACAAACCCAGACTGCTCTTCAAGGGAATCAGGAGAGGACAGTGTACCGGAATAGTTGATGTGACATTTGGGGTCGCTGCTTTTTTTACTGTCAGTAGCAGAAGTTAAAATCCTCAAGTACAGCTCCAGCTGCTCAGTGATCTCCTAACTGAATTAAGTAGTTTTCATAAGTGGATACCTTCCAGCACAGCATGCAGAATTATTGCTTGATGAAGTCAGGACATGAGTAAGGGCCATTTATCCTGTGGTTGTGCCCTCAGCGAGGCCCAAGGTCCCTTTCTGTCACTGTCAGTACATCTGATATCAGGAAGTCAAATGCAAGACAAAACCACGCATTCCAGAGCACAGAGTGCACTGATGTCTTGGCCTCCACTCAACTCCCCTGTTACTGTCACATCATTCATTATGAATTAATTTTTGCAGACACTGGAAGCAGAGGAATGGCCCTGTGGTCGCTGGTCTCCTCTGCAAAACCTGCCTGTGCAGGGACCATTGGGCAGCCAGAGCTCGCAGCCCTTTTTGGGAATGTCTTACATATGCAGAATGAAACAGCATAAAGTCAGACTGTGTTCGTGCTGGGATTTTTCTTGGACAGGATATTCTAATACAAAAGTCACCCTGATTCAGAGTGTTTTCTGAATGAGGTGTCCTACCATCACTAACTCTTTCCTCCAGCAGGAATATCCTACATACACGATCCTTGGCCAGAGTCAGTACCAGACCTGTTACCCGAGCTCAGGCTTCGGAGTGGTGCCACCAGCAGACAGCAACACGGAAAGCTTGGCATTAGCCACAACCACGTACCCAGAGGAGAAACCAAATGCCCTGGTGCCGGCACGGGCGGTGCAGAGACCTTCCTCTGGTGAGGCGGGGTCTGTAAAACACCTCTGCTAAACAGTGCGGGGGGCAGGTGTGGGGAGACACCTCCAAAGGGTACTTGCAGCATCGTTTCATGCTGGGCCAGATGGGACACTTGCCTTCCTTGTCAGAGTCGTCTCACTGGTGTGCAGAGAATTATGGTGGGCCCGACAGACTTACGTATCAGAAGCCTTCTGCTGCAATTCCAGGACACCTACGACGTGTGTGCCCCAGGAAGAGGGAGTACTCTGAACACTTGGCTGCAGGAGAGAAAGATGCAGGAGGCGGTGTACTCCTTCCCTGGGATGGGTGTTCTTACCAGTAGCAGAACAGGCTCTATCACATGTCCCTGTCAGTCATGGCCATGCTGCTTGGCTGAGGCTGTGTCTCCAGAGCCAACACCATCGCTGTTACTCTTTTATATTCAACTGTCTATTAAGTAAAATAGACATAGTTGAGTGGCTCATAATAAAGTGGCTCTAGGGTAGTGAAATGACTGCAGGGTTCCAGGCCTTAGGGTGGAGGGTGCTCTGCTCTGGCTTTTCTCTGCAGGCAAAGCTCTTGCAGTAGCTCAGTCCTGGGGGACTGAATTGAGGAGACAGAGCTGTTTTGAAATGATGGGACAAAGAAATCATGGTTTATGTTCTAATCAGGGTTCAACTACTGCTGCATCCACTTAGTAAAGTAACATCTTAGCTTTTGCTAGGGTGGTTTGTGGCCAATGCTGTCTTGGTGTTTGTTTTGAGACACGAGGGGATGAGAGCTGTGTGATTTCTTTCTTCCAGGAGATGCATCCACAAGTCCTTTGCTACCAAGAGCAACAGCAAGTAAAGAGTTAGATGAGCAAGCAAGAAAAAACATCCCTGGAAAGAACCGAGGGAAGAGGAAAGCAGATACCTCCTCCTCACAGGAGAGTGAACTGGAGGTAAGTAGTGATCTTCTTTTCTACAGGTAGCATTACAGGCTGCCCAGGCAATTTGTGGCTGCCCCATCCCTGGAAGTGTCCAAGGCCAGGTTGGATGGGGCTTGGAGCAACCTGGTCTAGTGGAAGGTGTCCCTGCCCATGGCAGAGGGGTTGGAGCTCAATGGTTTTCGAAGTCCCTTTCAAACCCAAAGCATCACTTAAACGGGTCTTGGAATCCTGGTGGTGTCATTGAGGAGACATCCGGGTGTCTCTGCTACAGCCTCGTGCTCAGAGCAGGGCTGTCCCCAGCGCTGGGGCTATGGCTTTGTCTGCCTGAGCCATGAGAGCCTCCAAGGCTGAAGATCCTGTACCTAGACACTGAGATCCTGTACCTGGTGGTCTGTCCCAGCACTACCACATCCACCCCGGGAAGGAGGTTTTCTGTCTCTGGCTGGAATCTCCCATGCTGCAAATTTCCCCTTCTTCTTCCGCAGCATTTTTCCATCTGCCGCTGCTGAGAAGAATTTGTCTCTGTCTCCTTTGCAGTTGCATTTCAATTAGTTGTGGTCTCCTGTTAGATGTCCCTTAGTCTCCTCTTTGCTGAGATAAGCCATCCCAGTTTCCTTAGCCTCTCCTGTGGGCTGCTGACCATCTCGACAGCATTTTGCTGGCAGCTCTCATTTCCTCACAGATCTCTGGGACCAGGGATGCAATCTGGGGTAACCTTCCCAGTGCCAAGTAGGCTGAGACAGCACCTCCTTTCTGGCACACGTGGCACACTCCAGCAGGAAGGTCATCTTATCCCCAGGGAGGGAGTGCTACTGGCCTGTACTGGTGTCCAATCTGCCCTCCAGCTCCTTCAGCCTGGACCGGGGTGAGGGGTTATTCCACCCCACGTGTTGGCCCAGCTCTCAATGTCAAAGTCCTTCTGTACCAAAACTCTGCCATTCCTCATGGCAGCCCATTGCCTTATTTACAGCAAAGATTTCTCAGACAAACACCAAGGGCATGTACCTGGTGCTCTCCAGATCACAGCAAGTACACTTTACCTCAGCAGGGCTCTAAAGTTCATTAGCGCTCCAAGCTTTACTTTTATAACTATAAAAGCAAGAGAAGCTTTTGAAATAGTTTGAACAAACAGCCATGGTCTGAGTGTGTACTTCTGTGGCAGTAAATAAACTCCAGTGCTATAAACTGAAGAGTTGAATGTGTTCAGCCTGTAAGATGAGAACTGGTGTTCATACCTGTTAAAGCATACTGCAGCTAACCACAAAATTAATTCTAAAACTTGCTCCTTTATTTTAGTTCAGTGCCTAGAATATCTCAGCTCTAACCTGCTGTTGTTCTCTCTGCAGCGGGTGTTTCTCTGGGACCTGGATGAGACCATTATCATCTTCCATTCCCTTCTCACAGGGTCTTATGCTCAAAAATATGGCAAGGTAATACTGTCTTTTCCGTGGAAGAAAACCCATTTCTGTTATGTAGAATTGAATGTTAGTCTTTGGAAAAGGAATAGATTATTTTTTTTTAACTCTCTAAGGTGGTACTTTTAATTTGTTGGCAGTTTGGGGCAGGGAAAGAACTAAATTTGCGATTATATACAGAGCTAGGACATCACCAACATGTCCCTTCTTACTATGCAAGTCAGTCAAACTGGTTTTATCCTCACTGGTAATTCGTGAGGTCCTAGCACACAGGGAAAGGAAGTGGTTTTTCTCTTTCAAAATACATTGTAGGTTTTTGAATGTTTTGTATGTGCTGACTGTGAAAATGTATCAGTGTCTCCTGTGGAGCGCTGAAGTGTTTTGTTACATTTTGGGTCAATGTATTATCAGAATGTGGATTTTTATTTTTTTTAATTTTTCTTTTTTTTTTTTAATTGAGTTGTTTAAAATATTAGGGAAATTGTAGTTCACACCATTGAATGTAGCTGGAATGATGCCAAGTTTGATATACAGTGGGAAACTCTGTGCAGTTTAACTGATGAGAGATTTATGACGATTCCCTTCTACCTGTATCCACAGTGCATTTACATTTTCTTTTTGTGTTTTTCCAGGATCCAACTCTAGTGATTGGCTCAGGTCTGTCCATGGAGGAGATGATTTTTGAAGTTGCTGATACTCACTTGTTTTTCAATGACTTGGAGGTATGTGGCAAATGTGTTTGAAAGGCAGAACTCCATGTTACCATGTCAGAATTACACCACACTGTTTGTGAGGGCTCTGTGCTTCAGAGCCTCTTATTGCTTGTCGTAAGCACAGCCAAATCAGGACTGCACTCTTAACTGAGACAGGCATTCTGCAGCCTTCTAGTGTCAGGAGCTCTCTCAGTTTCTGCTGGGCTTTTGCTTGAACCCATACAAATAAAAAGAGTGATGTCTGATCCATCCTGTATTTGCATTTCTAGACTGGTGAGCACTTTGCTTCCACTGGTCCTCTTTTGAAATGGAGACCAGAGATGTGAAGAAAAGGCAGTCTTGAGGATGTCAGTTCTCAAGGGCTGTAACTAAGCCAAGGACAGAATGCAGGAGGTGACTTTGGCTGTGGAACAGCTTTGAATGACACGCTGCATAGACAAGCAGGCTGTACCTATGGAGGACCCACAACACCCTCCCTTTGTCTTTTGTGTTGTCTTTGATGTAACTCTACTCAATGTAATTTGCAGAATTGACAGCACTAGTTTAAGGCTTAGGAAAGCTGCATATGAACATGGCCTAGTTAGCTGTAGGTGTATCACTGATGCACATTGTGGAAAAACAGGATGGTTTTGTTGATGCAAACAGAGACTTAAATATTTCCATTGTGGCTGTGACTACTGGCAGCAGTGAACTTTGCAAAGATGGTAATGAGTTACCTCCCTGCTTCAGGGAAAAAAGCAACAAAAAACCAAATGGAAATGCCAGATAGTCTCTTGTGCTGGAAGGGGAGTCATCGATATATTAGCTGTGTGCTCAACTACAATATGTATTGCTGTAGGTGTTGGTTAGTGAGTTAAATCAGCTGCACTAAGCACCAGAGCCATGGCACTGCCACCACACTGCTGTGGCTCTATTGACCCATGCTGAGAAAATGGCATAGCAATCCTTGACCAGATAATGTGGTTTTGGGGTATTTTTGTTTTGTTGTGTTTGCTTTTTTGAAATGGCAGATGGGTTTCAAGGGACAAGTGAGCTTTGAGTCCAACCTATTCAGTGAGTGTTGAAGTTCTGTTGTTTGCAGACAACTCAAAATGCCATAGAAATGTGCTTTTCTCAATCCTGTCTGGTACTTCAGATCCCAGGCTGGGCAAGGACCTGTAGGAGCTGGGAAGTAAAACCCAGTACTGGCAGTTGGAGCCAGTGGAATCTCTGTGGGTTTGTGGAGGCAGTGTGTCCTGGCTTGTTACTGTTGGGAAGTGTGAAGGGATTGGTTTCTATCACAGTTTCTTTAATCTGCAAATTTCAGTGTGTTTCTGGATTACCACAACATGACTTTATTTTTGGGATTTTTTTGTCTTTAACAGGAGTGTGACCAGGTACACATAGAAGATGTGGCATCTGATGACAATGGCCAAGATCTAAGGTGGTGTACTGATGAATGCAGGAAATGTATTGCTGATGTAATCATCAGGTCTCGTCAAATCAAATCAGGTTTTTTCTTCAAATGCAGATGGGGTTAAGGGATGGAGGTCAGCACTGTGCAGGGGATGAAACCTGGCAAAGTGTTTGTTTGCTGGGGGACATTTCTTTGAAGACCTACAAAGCATTAAGAGTTTTGAAATTATAATGTGAATTATATTGTCCACTGTTGAATGCTGCCTCTGTGCTCAATGACAAGTGAGGAATAGACAACCAGCACTTCAGATCTCATGGTGACAGCATTAGATCAGTAACCTAATCTAATGGTAACTCTGATTAGATTAGTGGAAAAAGTCCCTGCCTACGGCAGGAGTATAGAATGAGATGATCTTGAAGGTCCTATCCAACCTGTGATTCCATGATCTTGACCTTTGAAAGTCCCCCTGTGGTTTGCATCCCTCTGAGAGCTTATGGTGCTTACTGCCAAACAGGGTGAGGGAAGTTTTTTACTGAGCTGAACTGGCCCATGAAAAAGTCTGAGAAAGGTCTGTCAGGGAGAAAGAAATACAGGGAAAGTGGTGAAGCAGGACTTGCTTTCTGCAGTTGTAAACTGGTGAAGCAGCTCATCTGCTTGTGGAGCTGCAGTTGTGATGGAAGGGCATGGATGGTTCAGAAGATGTTTTGCTGGGGTTTATTGCTGCAGGATGAGGAAGGGGTCAGTGGGAAGGATGCTCCATATGGCAGAGGAGCGAGCAGCCAAAGAGTAAATGTTTTGTAGTGGAGGATGTGAAAGGAGCTGTATCAGTGCAGCAGTTCAGAGCCAGCAGCAGCTGTGGCTGGATGTCAGCATTCCCACAGGAGCCAGGCTCTGCTCTCCGGGCGCCACAGTGCTTGTGCAGCTCCTCTTGGAGGTGTTTCCCAGCTGCTGTCCCCACCAGAAATGCCGCAGTGGTTCTGCTGCTGTGGCACACCTAACACTTCTGCTTTCCTGGAACAGCAACTACAACTTCTCCACGGATGGGTTCAGTGGCTCAGGAAGCAATGCAAACCACAGCTCCTCGGTGGGTGTGCAAGGAGTGGACTGGATGAGGAAACTGGCCTTCCGCTACCGCAGGGTACGCGAGATCTACAACAAATACAAAACTAACGTTGGAGGTGAGTGGTCACCTGCACCGAGGTCTGAGCACTGAACAGAGCTTGTGGGGCCAGACTCTGTCCTTCCTCAGAGCTTTGGCTTTCCTGATGTGTGGACATTAGAAGTAAACCATTCTCCTAGTGCTAACTGGGATCAAATTTCCATGGAATCTAAGAGGGTACGTCTTCCAAAACTGAACAGTGTGGCAGCCCAGGCTGTGATTTATCGTGGAGATAAGGATGGTCACTCAGTCCTGGAGGCAAAAACTTTGGTGCAGGTAGTATCCCTTTGCTAATTTGGAATGAAAAACTGCCTGGCACTCTGCTCAGCAGTGGCCTGAATGACTCATTTGCTCTCCTGCTCAGGAGGTCTCATTCATGTCTCCACAAAGTCTGCCTTTGGTCGTGCCATTGTCACGAAATACAGTGGTCACCCCTGGGCTGTCAGGCCCACAGTCTGACATGACTTCTCTGCTGTCTCTTCACAAAGTCACTTAAAGTCTTCTAGTTTTGCTTCCCTTTCAACTCCAAAGCAGTCATAATCACGCAAACCATAGTGAGCAAGTGGAGATGAATTTTTTGCTTAGTCTGAATCTTAGCATTGCCATCCCTGGAAAAGGGACACTGCTGGAGGAGCTCACCTGGCAGGGTGACTTGGCCTGGTTGGTTGCGGGTTTGGGTACCCTTTGCCTACACAAAAACCGTGATAGATGGTTTTTTTGGACATATTTTCTAAAAACCAGGTGTTCAGAACTACAACTTTCAGCCTTAAAAATCATCCAGTATAGATCTGCAGTTCGGTGTGCTACAGTTACCTGATTTCTTGTAGGGACCAGACCATGATTTCATATTTTGCTCGTGGGAAACCTGGATGTGGAGTTTTTCAGGACCTGTGGAAAGCTACATGATGAAGGAGCTGTCAGTGCAGCCTGCTGTGGGTCCCTCTGTGGCCTCACTGCAGAGGACTGGTGCAACAGAAGGCTGGAGTGAGGGGGGCTCATATGTCATAGGTGGAAATTGGAGAGATATGCAGGCTCCATGTGCTCCTTTCTTGCTGTGTTTACTGTCAGGAGCAGAAATGAGCTCCACTTCTGTCTGCTTTTAATTCAAAATTGGGGGCTTGAAGAAAATTATACGTAAAAGCGATTACAAGCATGGGAATAAAAGAAGGGGGGTGGTTTAAAAAAAGATATGTAAAAAGGCTTAAAGTGGAAAGGGTCCTTGGAAAGCAGAAAGTCAGAGGGTGACTGTAGGAGTTCCTTCCCCTGCTCTGTGGCCTTGGACCCCTGCTACTGTGAGTGCTTTGTATGAGAGAAGTGCCTTTGATTGCCTATATCCTGAGAAATGCTTTGAAGTAATCACAGAAAAATGTCTGCCCAGTTCCCCACGGTCAGACTCCTGGATGGATGTCTGGGCTCATTCATGTCACTGGGAGCTGGTTTCTTTTGTTGCTTTGGGACAGACAGCTTCCAGAGGCGTTCAGTTCTGTTGTTTATTGCAGAGCAGGCAGCTGGTGCACTGGGGGACAGCCCTCCCCGTGTCAGACTTGCCAGGCAAACATGTTCCTCACCTTCCAGGCCTGCTTAGCCCACAGAAGAGGGAAGCTCTGCAGCGACTGAGGACTGACATAGAAGTGCTGACAGATTCCTGGCTGGAAACTGCGTTAAAATCCCTGCTGCTCATCCAGTCCAGGTATGGAACCTGGAAGTGCATGCGAGGCTTTTTCAGCCCTTCCTTGCCCTCAGGTGCAGTGCTGTGCTGGGCACTGCCCCCCTCACTGCTGCTGTTCAGCACAGGTGCCAAGTGACTGAGGGCAAGAACTCCAACCCTGCTTCTCTGCTGCAACACCTGTAGTTAGCAAGGTCCCTGTGCTCACCAAATGGTTTTTCTGACAGAGAATTCTGCCAGAAGCAAACAAGCAAAAATTGCAAAACCTTGTCCTAAAACACCTCCTGAAGGCAGGACAGCAAAGCATGTGGCACCTGGGGAAGCTGATCAGACTGCCTGGAGCAGTCCTGGCACTGCTGCCTGTAGATGTGCTATTAAAAGTGTTTTTCTTCTTTTAGAAAAAACTGTGAGAACATCCTGATCACAACCACCCAACTGATGCCAGCTCTTGCCAAAGTTCTCCTGTACGGATTGGGCGAGGTGTTTCCCATTGAAAATATTTATAGTGCTACAAAGATAGGTAAGGGGTTGTGCCAAGTCCCTGGCACTGCAGCATCTGCTGAGGATTAGCTGGGATTTTTACATGGGGAAATGCCATTTCTGCAGCTGAGCAGCCCTGTGCTGTGGTCCACCTGGTCGAGGCTTCTGGCCTCGGGAGCTGCACTGGGTGCTACCCCTGCCCAGTAAGACAAGAAGTATTTCTGTACTAGGAGAAAGGGACCTGTTCAGGCTGTATTTCTGTCTGCCTGAGGCTCCTTACAGGGGGATTGTCTTCGGCAGGTAAAGAGAGCTGCTTCGAGAGGATCGTGTCACGGTTTGGAAAGAAGGTCACTTACGTGGTGATTGGAGATGGGCGTGATGAGGAGGTGGCAGCCAAGCAGGTGGGTCTGACTGCAGAGGTGGGGCAATGCAAAGGGAAGTTGCTGGTGGGCTTTGCCTACAAGGACTCTTGTTCCAAGGCTGGACTCTTCAGGCCAGGGCAGCCAGGAGCAAAGTTTGCCTTTGATGCAAGAGATCTTCCATTGTGTTAAGATGGGCAGTCTTCTGGCTCCTGGGTGTTTAAAGTTTCTCTTTTACTGTTGTTTAGGATTGCATATAACACTGTCTCTGTCAGCAGTGTCTTAGTGTAGCATGTTGGATGTAGCATGTTGACAGGTTGGACTCGGTGATCTTGGATGTCCCTTCCACCTTTGATGATTCTATGGTTCTGTATGCTGATCATAGCCTGTGACTATCAGGATAATGCAGTTTCTCGGGAGTGCAGAGGAGTCAGGGCTCAGGAACAGCAGCAGATCAATACAGCACCTGCCATTAGGCTGGGTTACAACCAAGGAGCAAAGAGTTTGATTGATTTGGACGGGCCTGGATGGGTTGTTCAGTTGTGCTAATTAGTAGTGAAGTGCAAAGATGATTGTCAGGACCTTAACTCTGCAGGCTTCACACGTTCGGCCATGTGCCAGAGCTGTCGCCTGTGCAGGTTTCCTGGGGGCTCTGGACAGGCATTCCTGGGTGCAGCAGCAGCTCACAGCCAAGGTTTCCATCACGAGCAGCTGACAGTCAGTGCTGGTGCCTGTCACACACAGATGTGTACATAAGATGGGCTCCAGATACAGATGTGCACGTGGCTGAGGTCTGTCCTGAGCCTGGTGTGCTCAGAGCCACCACACTGCACAGCCCTGCAGCTCTACCCAGCCTGCTTCCACCTCAGCTGAAAACCCCTGCAGTAAACCTGACTGTCCTCTCTCTTCACAGCACAACATGCCGTTCTGGAGGATCACAAATCACGCTGACCTCGTGTCCCTTCACCAAGCCCTGGAGTTAGACTTCCTGTAAGAAGGTGGAGCAAAGACGTGCCTGCAGCTCCTGCAAGCCCTTTCCATTACTGGAGGGGCAGAAATCTCACATGTTTGGGGACTCACTTTTCAGCTTGATGAAGAAAACGAACCTAATGCAAACTGTACAGTGGAATATGACAGCAGGTCGTTCCTTGGGAGCACGGGCCCTGCCCAGTCCAGAGGTGTCCTGTAAAGAAGCCCTAGACTCAGCAGAGCTAGAGCTTGTCTGCAGAAGGGACTTACAGAGCCAGCTGAATGCCTCTGGCAGGTGTCTCCAGAGGGAGGGGCCATAAAACAGCAGATGTATTTGTAAGAGCCTTCTCCTTTCTATTCAGCTTAGTTGTAGAACCCAAGTAAACACAAAACTTTATTTTTATAGGAAAATGCTGACGGCAGAGCTTAAATCTCCCTGGTTTTGCAAAGCCTAAGAGCTACGGTTTTTTTCATAGGAAATATTAATGAAAATGTCAAAAATACCTCTATTGCTGTAAAATGTGTCCTCTCTCCTTCCCTGGGTGTTCAAAACAGTTAATTTATTACAATGTCCTTATGTTATTTCCTCAGTGTGGGATTACTGGAAAATATAAAGGTAAGGGAATGCTTCTGGGATATGTGGTTCCTTGTAGAGGCAAGTACTGGTGTTCGGAGTTGGTCCCAGCGGCTTCTAGTTCAATGCACAAGCCCTTTTAGCCAGCAGATCATTGGATTCCAGCCTTGGTCTGGACTGTAGATCCCACAGATTTTCCCTGCAAAGAAAAATGAAACCACCTGTGAACATCAGGTACAGCAGACTGGTGCAGACTGCTCAGATGTGAACAGAGTCCTCACCTGGACTAGGAATAATCTAATTCTAAATGCTCATGAATGTTGCAGAGAAGGCTCTGGCTATGGTATAACCTTGACCTCTGTGTTCCTGATCCTATTTGTAAGTTCCTTTTAGTAGAATCAGATTCAATTTTCTTATATTCTTTGCATTAGCCTAACTACATAGTGAGAAACAAACGCCTTGTTAAGAGGGACTTAATTTTCTAAGACACTATGACTTGGCAGCATGAAGCACTTGGGAGGGATGGTGACACTGATTCTGCTGCTACTGTCTCAGAAGAGCGGCTGGAGTCAGTGACCTGCAGCTCCCCTGGCCAGGAGCAGCCAGCTGGGCACTGGGGCTGGCACAGGGGCTGTTTTGTGCCACCTTCGGCTGTGTTTGGGGGTGTCCCCCGTGTACCCTGATGGCACCAGATCAGCAGGTGCCCTGAGGACAGGTGTGTGCTGTGTCCCAGAACTCACTGCTGCTGCTGCTCCTGCAGAGCCAGACCTGTGGCTGCCCCCAGACCCCTCCAGATCGTGGTCACCAGCCCCACGATCATAACCCATTGGGAGACTGGGCTGAAAGTCTGTCACTGCAGGGAGGACACTGACCTGTTTGCTGTGCCCATACAGGCAGGGATGTGTTTGCTGCATTCTTTTCATGGCATTAATTACTGAGGGTTAATTTCCATCAGTGCAGGGGGAGCTGCTGGGCCAGCTTGGCACAGGCTCTGCTGTGCCCTGAGAGCATCTGTTCCTGGGCCAGCTCCAGTGGCCATAGGGCAGAAGGTGCCTGGAGCCAGGGGTTTGGATACCTCGTGCTCAGGGACTGGACCTGGGAGGTCTATTTCACATAGTACCAGCTGCAGTTGCCCTTTGGGCTTTTTTCTTTTTTTTTTTTTAGATTAATTAAATTGGAATCAAAGATGATTCTCTTTCTCCAGGGTGGTCACTGGAGTCAGGAGTGATCTGCTTTTCATTCAGCTCCTTGCCAGGTGTTGGCCTTGTGCTCTGATCCCAGGTGGATACTGGGTCTGTGTATTTCCCCAGGAGCTCTGCAGCAGGAACGTGCTGTCCATGTGGGAACTGCTCATCCCATGAGGAAAATCTGAGGAGTCTGCTGTGGCTGTCACTGGGCAGCTCAGCAGAGGGAAAGGCATCTGGCTGCCCTGGGGGCTGCTGGCCCAGCAGAGCCCACGGGGCAAACAGGCTGTGCTGGGAGTGCTCAGCAGTGGACTTGGAAAGGGGAGCAGGACCCAGGGATGTTCTCTGTCTACACCAAATGGAGAGCCCAGGTGTGTTAACACCTGTTCCAAGGCTCCCTTACTGCTGGGTCCATAGAGTCCAGTGCCTCTGGGGTCCCTGTGAAGTGCCAGAGCTGTGGCGAGGAGCAGCCTCATTGCTCCCAGGGTTGGAAATGTCACCAGAGGATCAGGACTCAGTTGCAGTCATAGAAGAGTCTGGATGGGCTGAGGGATGTACAGCATCAGCACAAAGGTCTCCTGTAAGCAGGTTTGGGAGCTGTCCCAGCCTGTGCAGCACCCTGTTGGGAGCACGTCTTGTACTCCAGCTGGCTGAACTTTGGGATTAAAACCTGTGCCTTAACCTCCCACCACTGGCACGTGCTTTGCTCCCATCAGAAGCAGCTGCCCAGAGCCGTGCTGGAGAGGGGCTGGGTTTGCCCGGGCACTGACACCGGGTGCTGGACCCGTGGGCCTGAGCTGCCTGGCAGCTGGCTGTGCTTTGTGTTTGTTTACTTCAAATGTTTTAAGGAAATTTTAAGATGTTGGTAAAATTTTAGCTGAGTGTGGAATTCGCAGCCACTGACATTTCATACTGGTATTTATATGATGTTTCTTTGAATGTATGTAAAGTACTTTTATAACAGGAGGTTGATGGTACATTTCTGTGTTTGTTAATAAAGGGGTGACCTGGCTATTTTATTTTTTCCTCTACTGGCTGAATTCAGGCCTTTTCCTGGCTCTCTTGAGGTAGGAACAGCATCTCTATCCAAGCATTGATTTTCTCCTGTGTCTGTCACCAGTTCAGCTATAGTCAGGTCAGGGGTAATGGGAGAGCAAACCCAAACACCTGAAGGACAGTCAGCCTGCAGGCCCAGAGCACCTGAGCTCACCTGGGTGCTGCTGGCCTCCCCTTCAGCTTCAACACAGCCAGAGAGGCTTTAAAAACCACCTGATCCAGTAATATTTGTTGCCTTCGACAGCCCTTGGGGAGATGTCTGTGCTGGCCTTGGTGGGAAGCAGCAGGACCCCTGGAGCCCACAGCACCTCTTCTGCTGTGCTATGAGGGGTGAGTCCCAGGTGCTGCTGGCTGTGGGGCCTTTGCCTGGTCATGGTCTGTAATGGGAACTGTCCTGTGAACTGGAAAAAAATAATAAAGTCTTTATTTTCTATAGTCAGTGCTTCAGCCTGTTCTCTGCCCCCGCGTCAGTCCCTGCCCCTGTGACAGCCCGAGCCAGGCTTGGCAGCACCAGGAGCATCCAGGGTGCCACAGGTCACAGTGCAGCCACCAGAGCCCCCATGCCCCTCGGGGTCCTGGGGAGCCAGTGGGGCAGGGACCTGCTCTGAGGCTCTGCTGAGGTGCCATGGGGAGGCACATGGTGCTTCCTGCACAAACATTCCCTTCCCACTTTTTGCCCAAGGGAACACCCCTCTCCCACCCTCCGCTGTGGTGCTGCTGGCCCTGGGTAGGGCTGAGCTTCTTACAGGAGCACCTGTGAAACAGCATTTCAGCTGCTCCTCCAGCTGCATCCTGATGCCTTCCCTGGTATGGAGGTTCCCTCCTGGGATGGGCTGCTGGGAGGGATGTGATGGAGGTGAGGGAAAGGAGCCAAAGGTCAGTGCTGCGGGCAGCCAGGATGTGCCACAGCTGCCAGCTGGGCAACAGCAAAATGCAGGGCCTGCTCTGGGGCCTGCCTGAGTTCGGGCACCGAGCTGGGTGGAGGTAATCCCACCTGGGAAGTGGTGGGTGTCTGTGCCCAGGAGCTGGCACAGCACTGACCTCACTGCTGACCACACTGACCACATCAATAGCCAGCTATGGCTGAGAAACTGGCCGTGGCCAACTCGCCTGGTCACGGCCTTGGGAGCGCTGCCCAGGCTGTGGTGGTGGGAATGGCAGCCAAGGGAGCATGAGCTGTCCATAATCAGCCAGAATCCCTGAGCCAGCCTGCAGCCACTCCTTCCAGCACAGGGCTCCTTCCCCATCCCTCCCTGAGCAGGCAATAACAGGTGAGCTTTGACCTTAACACCAAAGCTAACACAAGGAGGAAAATCCTGGCTGGAAACAGAAAGGTCAGATAGCCACAACCATGGAGGAAACAAGTTCTCCCTGCCCCATCACCCATATACCTGGCAACAGCAGGTACAGGAGAGGCACAGAGAAAATAAACCAGTGCTCGTTCTCATTTTTCTTTTTTGAAAAAGCTAGTAATAAATAACAAGAAAAGCTGACACAGCAGTGCAGCCACAAGGCACAATGTGCTGGATTAACCACAAACAGTGTGGCTTTCCTTGAGGGTACAGCCATGGGAGCCATGCTGAGTGCCATGGGACTCATTGGGTGTTCCCACATCACCCCTGGTTTCTGCCAGGTCCCTCCAGCTGTCCAAAACAACAGCCTAGGGGGCACAACCAGGGGCACAACCAACAAGTCTACCTCCCCCCTCATGTCCCTTTCGAGGACCTGCTCTCAGACAGCAGACTCCACAGCAGCAGCCCCATTCAGGAAGTGCTGCCATGCCAGCTGGGACAAGGGGAACTGAGTCTGGGCCAGCCGCTGCATCCGCCTGTTCACAAGGTCCGGTTCCAAGAACGAGCGAAACTCCACCCCATCACTCCCTCCACTGGCATCCATCTCATCGTATCTGCCTTCCTGCTGCACCTGCATGTTGGGGTGCAGCCACTTGTAGTAGGTGACCCTGAGCCCCAGCCCCAGCAGGTAGCAGGGCAGGGCAGCGGAGACCACCGGGAGGAGGTAGGAGTGTTCCTCAGAGGGAGCCTGGCCCCAGAGCCAGGCGAGGGCCAGCAGCGTGCTGTCCACCAGGATGAAGCTGTGGTAGATGATGCTGCGGTACAGCGTCCTCCCCTGTGCCACATTGAACCAGCTGAAGTAGAGGATCACAGCCACCATGGCCCGGTAAAGCTGCTCGGGGCCGGGTGATTCCATGAAGTCCGTGCCCTGCAGGCTGACCCAGAGGAACATGGCCAGCCACACAAGTGGGAAGTGGACAGCCACACCGTAGGGCCAGAGCAGGGCGAAGACGGCGACCACCAGGATGCGGGGGCAGATGAGGAAGAGGTTCCACAGGAAGTAGATGATGGAAGAGCCCAGGTTCAGCTCGTACTTGTCCTGCAGGAAGGAGCGCAGGGACTGGTGGTAGTCCAGCAGGGACCAGGACACACACAGGAACGCGGTGCCAATCCCCAGACCTGCAAACACAGAGGTGAACATGCTGAGGGGGGACCAAGGGGTGGCACAGCCGGGCTCAAACCTCTCCCTGCCCAGCACTGCTAAAATGAGTTTCCTCCCAGCTCACAAAGCAGCTGCTGTCAGGGCCAGAGCATCAGCACCTGCACCTCTCCTCTGGCTTTCTGCTCACCCCGAGGACAAGGAGGCTGGTGCCTGGCCTTGCTCAGAAGATGGAGAAAAGTTCTGGGATTGAACAGCTCTGCAGAGCCCATCTCCCAGGCATGGAAGCCCTCAGCCCACACAGACAGGGGAGCACTGGCTCCCACCTTGTTGGGCTCCCCATTTCCCCGCAGTGACATCTGCTCCCCACCCTGAGAAGGGCACCACAGCACCTGCCCAGCAGCCTGTGCTCCACCCATACCAACACCAGCACCTCTCTACTCCCCAGAGGGTGCCTGATTTCCCACCTGACCCTCAGCCTCTCCTGGGGCACACAAGAGAATGACCGCAGTGGTCCCCCAGCTTCAACCCTCCCACCCCAAGCCCAGCATGGTCTATTGGGGCATGTGAGTGCAGATCAGGGGTCTACCCTATAGTGTGACATGTCAAAGGAAGGAGTGACATGGCAGCAGAATGACACCACGAGTCTCTTGCTGGGTCCTCCCAGCCCCTGGACAGCCTCTCCAGTTCACCCCATCCAAGCCCAGCCTGACCCCAAGCCTGCACCTCAGCAGCCCCCTCACCCTGGGAGATCTCAGCCTTGTTTGTCCGCAGGACAATGTAGAGGAGCAGGGTGAGCTGCGGGGTGTTCTCCAGGAAGGTCTCGAAGAGGCGCAGCATGCTGATGTCGTGGGAGAGGAAAGCCATGTACCTCTGCTCATTCTCCTCTGCCTTCGCCCTGCATACCTTCCAGCCCACCTTCAGAGCATAGAGGCACCTGTGTGGGGACCCAGCTGGTGGTGAGGGGCCACACAAGGCACCACACGCCTTGGTCCCCAACGCTGCCCTGACAGGTCAACAAACTCCTGACAGGACAACAAACCCCACTGATTTATGTCAAAACCCCTCCTTCCCCCTGCCCAAACCACGCACACGATGCCCAGCCACGGGTGAAGAGCAAGTGTAAAACTAAGCATCGACCGCAGCGGACCTTCCTGGATCATTGCCTTCCCCCGGCTCGGCCGCCCCGCTTCCCTGAGCTGCCGGGAGCGCCAAGGCCGTGACGAGGTTTCGGGGCGCTGTTCCGTTTGCCCCGAGGGCAGCGGCACCAGCACCGGGAGACAGAGCGGAGCCGAAGGGAAACTTCAGTGGCAGGGACACAGGTGGCTCCCACCGACAGATTTCAGCCGGCTCCAGCTCGGGGCTGGGCCGAACCGCTCTGCGCGGGAGCCTCTCGGCCCTCTCGACAGCAGAGGCACCGCTCACCCCCTCGCGGTGCCCGGAGGGGCCGGGAGGCCGCTGCAGAGGGGCACCCGGGGGGCCGAGCGATGCCCGGGGACGCGCGGGGAACGGGGTGCGGGGCTGCCGTACCTAAAGAAAAAGCCGAGCTGCAGGAGGTGGAGGGCGGCGAGCAGCGGCAGGGGCACGGCGGGGCGCAGCGCGGGCGGGTCGGAGCGCAGCCAGAGCCAGCTGCAGGCCTGCGCGGCGGCTGAGGCGNGCTGCGCCGGGGCAGAGCCGCCCCCGGCCCTGCGGCCCCGCACTCGCGTGTCCCTCCGCAGCCCCTGCCCGCGCTCCCCTCGCGGCTGCCCCCGTGACACACAGTCCTGCCCCCGCCGGCCCGGCGCGGCCGGGACACGATGGGCTGAGCGAGGTCTGAGCCCGGCAGGAAGCGGGGTGCAGGTGCCGGGGTGCTCGGACGGGAGAGCGCTGCTCGCACACTGCCCCTCTCTGCCTCCGGCTGCTCCCCCAGCGCGGCACCGTCGCTCGCTCTGGCCCCGCCATAGAGGGTCAGGGCGGGCTGCGACACGGGGGATGTGCAGAGAAACAGGAAACACAAATCCCCGTTCTCCATCTCAATCCACCACCAGTATCAACCCGTATCCTGTTTTTCTGTTACGCTTTAAAAATGGTTTAAAGAATAAAACCTTGTTTCATAATTCATTTGAACTTCAGCTAAAAGCACAGCATGCCTGTATTTTGGCACCGCACAGCGTGTTCTGAACTGCAAGAGACCCACAAGGATCCTTGAGTCCAACTCCTGGCCCTGTACAGGGCACCCCAACAATCCCACCCTCTGCCTGAGTGTGTTGTCCAAACAATTCTTCGCTCTGGCAGCCTCAGGGCCGTGACCCCTTCCCTGGGGAGTCTGTTTTGGTGGTAGAAATGGTTATGGCCCTATGTGGAACACTGATACATGTCGTTTTCTTCAGTAGTACAATTACTTAATTTCTTACTGGCTAAACATTCACTTCATCTTGGACCTTCAAAGCAAAAAGCTAAGGAAAAAATAAGGATAGTTAAACTGAAAGTATGAGCTGTGCTTTTACGCCCAGGTTTTGTCAAGCAGACGGTTTTCTTCTTCAAGGCAGAAAACCTGTAGAGTCACACGTGATGCAAGGTGTCCCAAGTTAACATTTTATTGGAAATGTTCAAAAGCTCTAGTAACAAGATCAGCTCTAGTACAAATATAGATTTAAATGCAAGAACTAAACAATAAAAACAACTTTTCATGATTGCTGTACACTAGTGGAAGATTACTCTTAGCTACCCACTTTGTGAAGAAAATGGAATGGAAGCTGAGTTAGGAGAAACAACTCTAGAAATAAAGGACAAATCATAAAGAGGCTTTTCTTTCTAGCAGGCACTCTCTAAGGAGCCAAAACAAAGTGAAAGCTCAGAAGCTTTGAGGAGTTTCGTTTTCACATGTCTGTTTATGCTTTCAGTCATGGTCACATGGTCACAGCATAGAATCAGGTCCAATTACCAGAATCACACACGTTCTGCTCGTCCTTGAATTCCAAGGAGTCAGCATTCACAGAGCAACCAGGACTTTCCACAAAGAGCAAAGGTCACCCTCCATGTAACAGAGCTCAGCAAGGTGTCTTGAAACATGGACAAAGATTTGCTTGGAACTAAAATCAGAATGAAGGAACGTTACTCAGCATCCGTTGACTTATAGTGATCATCATCCACCGTGGAGTAGATGTGTCCCTCGCTGCTGAGGAATTCCACGGCTTGCCTTGAAGAAAAACCCTACAGTTAGTAACTAGTTAGCAATTAAGTTAGCAATGGGAGGTAAGTCACCACCTTTCTGCCAGGTAATTCCCATTTACAGATCCCTCAGCCCCACAGTTCCCTCCTGGCAGCTGCCAAGGGGAGCTCCTGGTGCCTCTGTCCCGTGGGCAGTGTAAGTGACACAGGAAGTTTCTCCAAAGCCATGGCAATGTGCTCCCCCTGAGGCTCAGACTCTGCCTGAGCTCCACTCTACACTTCCCAGGTAGTACCCACCACTCGGCTCCAGAGGGGACAGAACATTCAAAGGTCAGGGAAGTTAATGACTATTTTTGTAAGTCTCAAGAAGACGTTACAAGAGACAATGAAGTAGAATAGAATAGACTATTCCTAAATTTTTCATCAGTGTGCAGAGAGCAAGGCAGTCCTTGAACAGGAGAAATGCTACTGAGGCACTGCAGTACACTGCCACTGAACGGATAAACAGCTAGTTTTGAAAACAGGGAGCAAAGCAACTGGCAACAGCTCATTCAGGGCAGTGAATCTTTCAAAAGCTCTGGCTCCTGTGCTGCTGGGACCACTTGAATTACCCACCCTGATTCACAGGTGAGTGTCTGGGCTTGTCCACTGTCCTCTCTGCCCTGGAAGGATTGCCTGGATTGCCATAGCATCCTTCATTTCTACACACTTACTTGATCGTTGACATACTCATACTGTGGAGCTGAAGTTTCAAGTCTTGTAGACTCATCCCCTCTGGGACATGGCAGCTTTTGATCAAGTTCAGCACCTGGAGGAGCAAGAACCATCACACTACATCACATTGGAGGAGCCTCTCCTGCCACTGCCGTGCTCCCAGAAAAGCTGCTGGCACCCACCTGGCTCTGGTGCGCCGTGAGCCCGTTCACTGGCAGGCTGCCACCTCCTCCGTAGCCCCCCACGTCACCTATCCCAGTGGAGGAAAACAACTGTGGTGCTCTTGATGCTGACTGCAATTATGAGAATAAAAGTGCTGCGGTTACTCAGGCTGCCCAAGCCCACAGGTTAAAGACTCACTGTTATTTCTAAGCCAGTAAGTAAAAATAGCTTCTTGTGGAAGTGGATTGCAACACAGTCTCTCTCCAAGGAAGCCATGACTCCTGTTACACCTTCAGTGCTGCCCAGCTTTAAGCTTTCCAGCCCCATAATTAGGCAATTTTCTCAGTGAAAGGTCCCTCTTTGGGAGATCACCAGTCACCCAGGAAGGGCCATGATGGAATCAGGATCTTTGTACGTACCGTAAGATTTTTTCTGAGGATCATATGTGCATTGACAATTTCTAGTATGTGTGTGGTGAACTCATTCATATTTTCCAGAGGCATGATCTTAAATGCTACCAAGCTCTTCTTATTCTTTCAGAGGGAAAAAAAAACAAACACAAAACAAAGAAAACAATTTACAGCACAGCAACACGAAGATGCCCAACAGCCAACACAGCCATTCCCTCCAGGAGTGGCACAGCAGTGGGGAGAGATTCTCTGCATGCAGCTAGTCCAAAACGTTCTGACCTACCCCTTGTGCTGCTTTTGGCTGGGGTACAGTAGCATGGGCTAGTTTTGGACTTGTGCTAGAAACAGTGTTGGTAAAACAGGGATGTTTTAGTCATTGCTCATCGACCTTTGCACAGAGCCAAGGGCTTTCCTGCTTCTCACACAGCTCCACCAGTATTAGGCTGGGAGGGTACAAGTAGCTGTGAGGGGAAACAGCTGGGACCCCCACTGCCCCAAGTTACCCAGACCAGCCAGTGTCATGCTCAGTTACAAAACTGGTGAAAGAAGGAGGAAAAGGCAACTGCCTGCCCATGGGAAGTGTGGAATGAATTCCTTGTTTTGCTTTACTTATTAAACTGCTTTGATCTGAACTCATGCGTTTTCTCACTTGGACCCTTCTGATTCCTCCCCATCCCACTAGGAGCAAGCAAGCAGTGGGGGAGGGATGTGATTTTGAAAGACAATGGAGACAGACACCTCTTTCTAACCAACTGGGAATTAACTGCACCTTGCCTTAATGCATGCACCATTATTCGAATGTTTAAACCACATGTGCTACATGAAGTGCTACAAGAAATCTCCCCATGAACCAGAACTTGGTCTAAGCTTGACAGTACCAACACCCCAGAAGCTGGTGGCCAGAACTCTGCTCTGCTGGAAAAACACTGATGACGAGGGCAATTTTGAAAGGATTCTCATTTTAAATAGTCCTCTGCGTTCAGGAACAATTAGAATGTTATTAAATACAACTCTGGCAGAGACATTGAAGGATTTGTCCAGAGGCCACAATTAAGTGGATATTCTAAAGCACCCCCTAGCACTGAGCCAGATCACCAATCCTTCACACCCCTGCTCCAGCCCCACGGCCAGGAATCACACACAGGTAACATGATCTTACCTGGAATGACCGAAGGTGACCAGCTACTTTGACATAAGTTCCTGGAGGTACCACAACATTCTCACCTCCTGCCTCCTAGCAAAGAGAGAAAAAAAGAGAAGCTTGCTGATTCATGTTTCCATTTCTCAATTATCACAATAAGCAACTTAGCAAAGCAGGCTCATCTCAAGCAAGCAGCAACAACGCACATTCCCATGTCCAGTTAGAGCAGTTAGAGAAACGTAACTGTAAATAAAAAATAAAGAAAAATATTGGTGTACGTTTCAGAGCAGTCAGAGTCAGTTGTCTGCTCTGCTCTGTCCACTTATGAGAGATTCTCACAGTGCAACAAGAGGAAAGGAACCTCGAATAGTAAAAAATTAGGTGTTGAATCCCATAATCTGGCTGGGGCAGTAAGGCAACTGAACATCTGCCTGATTACCCTCCCAAAACTGCTCAACTGAACTCAGCTATACTAAACAGGCAGACAGTCATACACAACACCAGTGACCTCTGCTAAAGCAGCATCTCCCTTGGATTTCAGGGACATGTTATCCCTAAAATACTTTTCAGAAAAGCCACATCTTTTGGATTAAAAAAGCCCTGTGGGAAGTAGGGAGTTGGTGTTGATCCATGATCCTTACTGGCTCCTTCCAGCTGAGACACTGTATAATTCTACAACTTTTCTCTACCCGCCGCTCTCGAAAGCTGCTAAAGAAGCCTGCTCATAGCAAATCCAATGCTTACATCAGTGTCAACCCACTGCCTGACGTCCATCGGGGCTGCCGTCATGTCGTCCACTTTGTAGAGGATATTGGTTGGCGCCTTCTCCGCGTGCCGGACGATGCCCACAACGGTGACCTGCGGCGGAGGGGGAAGGGTTGCCGGGGCCGGCCGCGGGCCGCAGGTCCGCCCCGGCCGCAACCGCCCCGGCGCCCACCTGCGANCCGTCCATCTGCGAGATCTCCACGTCGCAGATCCGGAAGGTCTCGTCGACCTGCCCGGCCGCTAGCAGCTGCGACACGGTGCAGGGCACGATGTTCTGCGAGCGGCTCCGCTGCAACGGGCGCAGGGGCCGTCAGAGCCGGCCCCGGGCCCGGGATCCCTCCCGCGGCCCCCGCCCGGCCTACCTGCTTCTTCTCCGCCTGGCCGCCGGCGGGCGACCCGAACCCGCCCGGGGACTGAGTATAGCCGCCCGGGGGCCCCGCGCCGCCCACGGNCTGCGAGATCTCCACGTCGCAGATCCGGAAGGTCTCGTCGACCTGCTCGGCCGCTAGCAACTGCGACACGGTGCAGGGCACGATGTTCTGCGAGCGGCTCCGCTGCAACGGGCGGAGGGGCCGTCAGAGCCGGCCCCGGGCCCGGCATCCCTCCCGCGGCCCCCGCCCGGCCTACCTGCTTCTTCTCCGCCTG
>VZTG01008772.1:152153-198048 GCA_013397845.1 Melanocharis versteri | reverse complement strand
GACCCCGGGTACGAGGCGGCGGCGGCAGCGGGACGGCCGTGCCCCTCGGGCGACGGTCGGGCCGGGCCCGCCGGGCCGTGGGGCAGCTACCTGTGCGACGCGCCCTGGAGCCTGCTGGGCTCCGCCGCCCGGGCCATGCGGGGCCGCCTGGCCACGCCGGACTTCGTGCTCTGGACCGGGTGAGAGGGGCCGGGCCCGCCTAGAGGGACACAGGGTTGGGTGGGAGAAGGGCAGTGGTCCCCCTTTCCATGGTCCCTAACCCTTTCCGTGGTTCCTGCTTTGAAAAGGAGAGGGGAGAATGTGCCTCGTAATGCAGAACGGGGGTTTGGAGGAAAGCACAGCCCCAATGAAGGCTCTCGACACTGGCAAGAAGCTCGTGGCAGTGAGGTGACAAAAGGATCACAACTCATTGTCCGTCCTCTGTGCAGCCTGTCCAGCCGTGTCTGATTCCACAGTGACTCCGAGTACCTGGAATGCCCAGGGAAAGGAGTTGTGGGCTGTGTGTCCGTGCATCCGGCGCTACCGGTCAGAGCAGTGGGAGGAGAGCACTGTAAACCAGCTTGCAGCATTTCTTCTGGCTGCGATGAGGCACCTGGGAGACCCGTCTCAAGAAGGGACAGTTTTGCTTTAGGAGTCAGAGGAACCTCCCCAGTGGAGGCTGTTCTCTCCTGGTATGGTCTCCGGGGGTGGGTCCCCTGTCCTATGGGAGGCCTCAATAGCACTTACAGATGGTAAAAGCTTTATTTTGTGTGGTGCTTGTGTATATGGTCTTTCTTCTGATAGTGCAACCTCAGCTTGCTGTAACCTCCAGTCCCAGTTTGCAGGGCTGTTGCCTGTCCCATGTTTTCATTTTCTGTCCCTGCAGACGCCTATTCCTGATTAGATGTGGTTATTGGTCCTTGTGACCTTCTGTTGAGTATTCTTTTTCCCTCCAGCACTTTTCTCCAGTCCTTTTTTCATGATTTTGAATGTTCTTCTCTCTCTCTCCAGTGGGCTTGTGGACAGCCCAGCATTATCTACAAACGTTGTAAGCATGTTAATGCAAACACAGACGTGCAGCAGCCCTAGATTGCTGCCTTACTGGAGGCATTCCCTTGTTTCATGGTGATCGCAGCTGTGCAAACAGCTCTGCTTCGTTATGGCAGATCAGATGCCCTCAGATTGCAAACTGCTGATCCTTGCAATGTTTCCAGGCAGCTTTAGTGCCTGTGACACACCTCGACGCAGAGGGAGCCTCCCCTTCACACCCTCGTGCATAGGGGTTTTATGGTAAAGCGAATTGTAGAATCACAGAATATCCTGAGCTGGAAGGGACCCACGAGGATCATGGATTCCAGCTCCTGGCCCTGCACAGACACCCCAACAACCCCACCCTGTGCATCCCTGAGAGTGTTGTCTGAACAGTCCTTGGCTCTGGCAAGTTTGGAGTGGAGCTCATTCTCCCTGTGAGCAATTTCTTGAAACTCCCTCAGAGTCTTGGCCAGCCAACATAGCACTGACTTCTGCACCCAAAAGCTTAAACTCTCTCTTCTAGGAGGCACTGAGAGGAGTTGGCAAATTTCTCTGCCTTGCTCATTGCTGTAAGCACAGGCCCTGTTAGTCCCAGACAGCAACAGTGCTGCTTCTCTTTTTCTAGAGATGACACTCCCCATGTCCCCAATGAGCAGCTCGGAGAAGAAAAGGTTCTGCACATTATAGCAAATCTGACTTCTCTGATAAAAGAGACATTTCCAGGTAGGATTTGAGGGGATGAGAAGGGGAGCAGGGCACAGAGACTCATGGGAAGGGCTAAGCAGGATGGAGAAATGACAGAATTGGGACAGGGAAACGCACAGAAGGGCTGTGGTCACTGGGACTTGTTTGTCCTCTTCCCAGTGGCCTCAGTTCTGCTGTGCCATACAGCGTTGATGCATACTCACGTTTTGGGTTAGCTCACTCAGGAGAGAGGAAAAGAAAGGTTTCTATCATTAGTCATTAAGGCAGAAAAGGCTGCAAGCTACCCTCAGACATAACCTGTGTCAGCAGGGGGCAAGGAGCCTTACTGCTGGTGACAGCTCAGTCACTTGGCTGTGGGTGGCTTGTCCCAAGGGCACGTCAGAGCCGTGTGGTGCCCCCGGGCAGTGTGGCCCTGGGGGCAGAAGGTGGCTGGCCTTGGCAAGGCTCTCTTCCCAGGTCTGGGAGTGCCTCAGGGAGCTTGGAGGAGCTCTGCAGCAGTGACCTCCCCTGCACCTCCTTTGCTCTGTCTCCAGGTACTAAGGTCTATGCAGCGATGGGCAATCATGACTTCCACCCTAAGAATCAGTTTCCTGGGAAGGAGCACAGGATCTACAACCAAACAGCAGAACTGTGGCAGCCCTGGCTGGATGATGCCTCCCTTCCTCTCTTCAGAGCAGGTCTGGCACCACTGGCTCATGTTTAGAGCACGCTTGGGAATATGAGGAGGGGTAGGAGAATACCATGAACAATTTTCCTTCCTTCTATGCTCAGAGCAACAGTATTCATAGAGGATTTGCAGAGTTAGGGTCCAATTTAATGCTGATTTCTGTCTTTGAGTTCTGCTTGCAAGAAGAGAAATTATTTTATACTTTAGTCTCTCCTGCCATTGTCAAGTTACTGGAAAGAATGTAGAGTGGTGACCTGCAGAGGGAGGAAAAATATCTCTGAAGGTAGCAGCTGGTGCAGGCAGTGCTGGGGCTCTCCAGAGGTGCCCAGCTCCTGGTGCTGCCCGTTGTACCCATTCAGGTCTCCCTTCACCAGGAGAGGCACGAGAATGACAAGAGACACACAGGGAAGAGTCACTCCAAATCCACATCCTGGAGTGGTCAGAGCACTGTTCCAGGCAGTGACCCTGCTGTGGCTATTGCTAAGGAGAGCAGAGACATGTGGAAACAAAAGGATCTGGCATCACAGCCACCAGTGTGACCAGACCTCCAGCTCTTTTTCCGTTGGTTGCATTTTTCAGGAGCTTTCTACAGCGAGAAGCTGCCTGGCCCAGGGATGAGGGGGCGGATGGTTGTCCTCAACACCAACCTGTACTATGACCAGAATGATGAGACAGCTGGTGAGGAGGATCCTGGAGGGCAGTTCCAGTGGCTGGAAGAAACATTGACCAACGCCTCTAGAGCAGATGAAATGGTATTAAAAAGCCTGAATAAACAACCTGGTCTTCTCCCCAGCCCGGGAGCTCTTCCCACTCTGCTCCCTCTGGGTGCAGTGGCACCTGGCTGGTGCTCCACGGGCAGTGTGGGCTCTGTGCTTAGGGCAGCTCTTGCTTCTGTAGGTCTACATTGTGGGACATGTCCCTCCCGGCTTCTTCGAGAAGAAACGGGGCAAGCCCTGGTTCCGGAGGGGCTTTAATGAGCGGTACCTGGGGATTGTGCAGAAGCACCACAGGGTGATCGCTGCCCAGTTCTTCGGGCACCATCACACAGACAGCTTTCGCATGTTCTACAGCCACACAGGTACCCGCTCTGCTCACCCAAGCACTTATGTGACAGCTCTGCCAGCTCTCAGAATCACTGTCCATGAGAGTTTTCAGTGGCTGTCGGCTGAAAGCAGCTAAGCCTGCAAAAGCTTCTGAAATGCTTTGGGCAACAAGAGGCAACAGTGGTTCTCACCTCTACCCCCAATCTGTATCTCCTTCCCATTCACCCTCAAATGTTGTTGTTTCCCCTCAATGCCTGGCAGCTTCTTGCCTGTTCCCTCTTTTGAGGGGTTTGGGCATTGCTGAGGGAGCAGTGCTGAATCTCTGTGTGTGTGGGGTACTCTGGGTGAACACCTTTGCTGAGTGTGGTTCCCTGACCAGCCTCACTGCAAGAGCCTTTGGCAGCATTGGAAAGCCCATTCCTGGCTGCAGCAGCCCTGTGCTCAGTCCCCAGTACTGTTCCACATGTTAATCTTTGTGTGTGTGGTGGTACCAGGAGCAGGTGACAAAGGTGCTGTCGGCAGCGCAATCTGCTCTGGGTGCTCACTGTGATGGGGACAGGGTGTGGGACAAGCCACGCTCTCCAGTCACAGTTTGCTTTGCATTTCTGTGAAGGTACTCCAATCAATGTCATGTTCCTGGCCCCTGGAGTGACTCCCTGGAAAACAACATTACCTGGAGTGAGCAATGGAGCCAACAACCCTGCGATCCGGGTGATCAACTATGATCAGGACACCCTTCAGGTCTTGGTAGGGGATTCCTGTGTGCACCACACTGCAGCTCTGGAACAACTTTAATTCCCCCTTGTAGTCGGAATGGGCTTTTCAGGATTTCTCAGTCCACAGGAGCTGACTGGCTGTGTGGGAGAGGACTCTGACCCAGGATATTTCAGCCTTGTATCTGGCACAAAGATTTAGTCAGAGCGTCAGTGAGTCAAAGCATGGCCTTGGCAGCCAGTGTGTCCTGCTGGGATGAGTTCCCCAAGGCAGGGTCGGACAATTTTTGTGGTGTTCTTCATGTCCTTAGCGAATTTCCTGTGACACTTGCTTTGCTCCCCAGATAATGTGGATCACAGAACTACTCTTTGAGTAATAACAGACTTTTCAGACCCTCTCCAAAACCTTTAAACCATCTGAAAAATTATTTGTGTCCCTCTATTTGCTAAAATGATACATTTGGAGTGGATCTGAATTGAGGTGAATTGTAGGGCCAGTTTCTGTTTCCCATCTCTTGTTTGCCAAGAGATGGAGGACGGGTGCTTATGCCCTCCTTTGCTGTGGATGAAGCTCTCTATAGTTGCTCTGTTTACATGTTTATAGCATAGAAGTGAATACGCTGTTCAAGGCTGGGGAGCCAGTGAAGCAGAGAGAAAAAGGGCAAGAGATTGAGAACAGAAGTTGTGAAAAACTTGATTCTTTGGTTTGTTCACAGTTGAGAAAATAACTGCTCAGGAAGTAACACTCCTCCAGCCCTTGCTTCTGCTGCTGGACAGTGTTGATAGTAACTAAGTGATGTCTGAAGCAGGCCAGGCTCAGAGTTTCTGATGTTTGGAGGTCAAAGTCAAGCAGAGCAAAGCCACCCCTTCACCCCTTAGGAAACAGGCTCCGTTTGGGGTGGGTTCTGGAGGGTCTCAGCTGAGGTGTCCCCAGGTGCCCATCTCAGTAGGAAGCCCCGTCAGGGGCAGCTGGGCCCTTGAGGTGGGGGGTGCTGCAGTGGGGGCCAAGCCCAGCCCAATGTCTCACTCCAGGGCCAATCTTGTCCTGATGTCTCCCCAGTTCTGTTTTTCTCTCCCTCAGGATATGACGACTTACTACTTGAACCTTACTCGTGCCAATATGATGGCCTCATCATGGGAGGAAGAGTTCCCAGTGTGGGAAGAAGAGTACAGGCTGACAGAAGCCTTCCAGGTCCCTGATGGCTCTGCACAGTCCATGCAGACGGTGCTGGAGAGGATCTCGAGGGACCCGCACTACCTGCAGCTGTACTATGAGTTTAACTCTGCCAGATATGACCTGGAGCTGTGCGAGCAGGAATGCCGTGTGGATCACCTGTGTGCCATCAGGGAAGTTGATTTTACAAAGTACGATGAGTGTGTGAAAACCAACAGCTCTGCCTCTGCTGCCAGCAGTGTTTGGCTTTTGGTCTTCTGCATGTTCTTAGGATTTCTCAGTCCTCAGCGAGTGCTGTGATGGCCAAGAGCAAGAGAAAAGGAGGAGGGCACGAGATCACACTACACTGCATGTGAATTGGTGATTTTGGCATTGAGAACTTGCTTGGAAACCAGGACAAAATTGTTGATGTTTGCTAAAAGCCCTGTGATGCTGATTTGAAATTTTCTAGACAAGCCTGATGTGTGACGGGCAATGTGTTTGAGAGCCTTGTTGTGCCAAACTGACTGCAACAAGGAGTCTGTCTCCCCTCTGCTGGGACTGCCTCACAAATCAGATGAAGATCAGGCCTCCCTGTGGACATAAACTGGCAACGGGTGAGGGTAGGAAGCTGCCAAATGTTCCAGAGGCTGCTGCCAGCATTCCTTACGTTGGCACACACTTCTGCAAGTCAGCACAGCTGGTGACTCAGGAAGCCTTGTCGTGGTGGCTTTGTCCCGCAGCAGCCTGTGGCTTATGAGCAAAGCCAGGTGGGGTGGCAGTATCTGGACTTCAGGAAACTTTGGTGTTTCAGTCCTGAAGATGAGGTACTGATGAGTATTTGCGCCTCAGTTGTTGAGCATAAATAGCTCTCTTCACTCGCCTCCACTGAATTCCCTCCCTCGGCTGGGCTTGGCAGCTGATCTGGGCCACTTTGCCAGTGAGATCCGAGGTGGTGATTTACAGCCCTGGGGTTGCCAGCTGCTCTGAGACCCTGGAGGGAACCAGAACACAGTGCTGGTATTGGACACCAGTACAGGTGGAGGGGTGCAGGGTGAGTGCTCTGTGTTGTGTGAAGGTGGCTCTGGGCTCTCCCGGGGGTCTGATGGGAGCGGGGAGAGCCGTGCTATTTTTGCTGGGATTGGTGTTTGCCCCGGAACCACCTCAGCATGTGTGGAGCGATGCTGTGGGTGTTCAAACACCCAGTTAAGGGCCGGGACCTGCTGCGGACCTGCTGGCGCAGGGTCTGATGTGTTGGTGCCTCACTGCCCATGGGAGCACACCTCACTCCGCTCCTGGGCTGCAGGGCTCGCTGCCGCCGCCCCTGTCCACCTCTCTGTCGCCCGAGCACCTCAGAGCACACGCAGTTCTGAGAGGGAACGGCAGGAGACAGGTGCTAGTTGCCGGTGTTGCCTGTCTTGCAATCCTCCTGTTTGCAGCGGGAGGACCGAGCTGGCAGGTCCCAGCCGGGCCGCTTTGAGCCCGGGTTCGTTCTGAAGCACGTCCGAGCGCGGGCAGGGGCTGTGGAGGGACACGCGAGTGCGGGGCCGCAGGGCCGGGGGCGGCTCTGCCCCGGCGCAGCAGCACCGCTGCGGGAGGAGCGGGCAGGGGCGGTGCTGCTCCCGGGCAGGGGCCGGAGCGGCTCTGCCCCGCCCGAGGCACCGCCGGGGGCTGCGGGAGCCGGGCAGGGGCCGGAGCGGCTCTGCCCCGCCCGAGGCACCGCCGGGGGCTGCGGGAGCCGGGCAGGGGCCGGAGCGGCTCTGCCCCGCCCGAGGCACCGCCGGGGGCTGCGGGAGCCGGGCAGGGGCCGGAGCGGCTCTGCCCCGCCCGAGGCACCGCCGGGGGCTGCGGGAGCCGGGCAGGGGCCGGAGCGGCTCTGCCCCGCCCGAGGCACCGCCGGGGGCTGCGGGAGCCGGGCAGGGGCCGGAGCGGCTCTGCCCCGCCCGAGGCACCGCCGGGGGCTGCGGGAGCCGGGCAGGGGCCGGAGCGGCTCTGCCCCGCCCGAGGCACCGCCGGGGGCTGCGGGAGCCGGGCAGGGGCCGGAGCGGCTCTGCCCCGCCCGAGGCACCGCCGGGGGCTGCGGGAGCCGGGCAGGGGCCGGAGCGGCTCTGCCCCGCCCGAGGCACCGCCGGGGGCTGCGGGAGCCGGGCAGGGGCCGGAGCGGCTCTGCCCCGCCCGAGGCACCGCCGGGGGCTGCGGGAGCCGGGCAGGGGCCGGAGCGGCTCTGCCCCGCCCGAGGCACCGCCGGGGGCTGCGGGAGCCGGGAAGGGGCCGCCCGCGTGGCACGGGCTTTACCCTGCGGGGATGCTGGGGCCGGCCCCGAGGTGCAGGAGACAGGGGTGGCTGGGGTGACTCTGCCCCGTGAGAAGTGTGTGCCAGCATGAGGAGTGCTGGCAGCAGCCCCCGGGACATGTGACAGCTCCCTACTCTCACCCGTGGGCCGTTCTGGGGCCAGCCTGCCCACGCCCGCCCAGTGTGGGCCCCAGCAGTATTTAAGCTTTAGTATTCACGGCTTCCTCCTCCGCTACTATTCTGCAACTGTGCTTGAAACCTTTCCCTGATGTTTGTCAGATTCAATGACAAGAGAGACAGCAAAGGTGATGTACAAGGGGGTGGAGAGCAGAGATTCACGCTCTTTCGCTGCTTCTCTCTTAAAGTTCTGGAAAATTCATATACAGCAAAAGACAATAACCAAATTCACCATCATTGCTTCTGAAAATCTGCTTCTCTCTTCTGACGGAGGCAGGGGAAGCATCAGGCTTCATTTCAGGCACCAATCGTGATGCTGGCATGTCAGATACCTCTTACTGCTTTACAGGTTACGGGACCTTTGGGGAAGGGTCATTTAAAAAACTGCAACCCAAACCCCACAGGTGTTGATCCTGAACTCGCTCCAGGCTCTTACTTCACACTCTCTCCACTATTCCCTCTCCTACACCCAGCAGGTAAGGCCCAGAGCCACCACACAGCTCCAATGGGTGAGGACCTGTACATGGTGTTGAGAAGTGAAAGCAGAAACATCGCTCCCCCTTTACCTACCACTGCTAGATTGAGAGTTTTGAGATCAAAGAACCTACAGATGATCTGACTGTATCTCCCTGCTTTTGAAAAAACACATTGTAAACAGCAATTGACATCTGAGCCCAGCATCAGCCATTGCACAGCCCCAGGTCCTTGCCTTGTTCCAAGCTATGTCTTGCAGTCCTGTAGTCTCTCCTGCTGCCACTGAGGTTTCAAAGCCCTTGGTGTAATTGCACACTTCACCTGGCCACTCACCTGTTCTGCACTGGAAGCTATTCCTGCTCTCCTGAAGGGCCCCAGGGAGATCTCATCTCACCCCAACAAGTCCTGCTTTCAGGCCTGTGGGCACAGGGGCTGATGTGTTGGTACCTCACTGTCCATGGGGTACCTCACATCAAGCTCTTGGGCTGCACCCTTTATTTATGTATTTCCAAATGAGGGAGGAGGGGGTTACAGTGGTAACCCAGGAAATTCTGCAAGGACAGATGTTCCTGGACACTACTACCATTTTCTTTAGCTCATTGATTCAGCTGCAAACTAGTCTCCACTTTGTTCTCATCTCTGCATTCCCAATGCAGAGGGCTTCAGATTATTCTGCAAGTTTCCTCCCTTTTAATCCTTCATTTAATACAGGAGATTAACACACCCACACTGACAGTGTCAGACCACAGAGGGAACACCTTCACCTCTTCCAGCTATTTCAACTGTGGCAGGTGAGCAGCTGGCACAGGAACTGTGACCTTCAGCCTTCTGTCGACACTGCAGTGCAAGTGCACCTGCCCTAGCTGCTGCTGCACTGGGAAGAAACTTATGTACAGCCTAAATATTACTGAATTCAGCAAAGCTGGGGTGTTCCTCTCAACCCTACACTGCAGTCTCTGTGGTTACCTGTACCCAGTTTGCTGTTTGTCACTGCAGCTGTCCCCAGCGAGCCCAGGGCAGGCTGCAGATCCAGTGACAGGGGATGGTGCCCTCAGCCTGCCCAAGGCCACGCTCTGTCAGAGGAGCAGGCTGGGCAATGAGAGCAGCAGAGCTGGGCTCTGGAGTACAACTTACAAAGAGGATTATGTCGAAACCAGATAAAACTTGACTCAGAAAACAAAAGCAACCACTGTTCAAAATCCACTGTTAAGTGTCACTTGTGTACCAAAGTGCAGCACAAGGCAGCAGAGCAGGTCTCAAGCAAAGCAGGTGGAGCAGCTTTAGGAGCTGCAGCCTGAGGCAGCCCAAGGACAAGGCCTGCAGGGAGAAGGGCACTTTGCCATGGCAGGATCCTCCCATGAGCCACAGCACTATGGGCATCTCAGCTGTACCAGTGCAGACTGGAACGAACACACTACACTCTCCAACCTGGCAAAATCTGCATTTAATTTACAACATAGTAAAGGTTACAGGTAAAAAGCTCAACAGAAGTGTGAGAAGGCCTATTACATATTACACAAGTGTACAAATGTCTGTACAAAGCCCCTCGATGTTCCTGTCCCCTCCTGGCCAGCCGTGGGCCCTGAGCTCTGAAATAATAAGAGCTGGTTCAGAGTCTGGGAGGAGAAGAGCTTTAAAAAACAACGAGCAGTGAAGTTTCCGTTGTCAAGAAAAATCTTGCAAAGAGCCACTTGCAAAAAAAACCCCAAAAACCCCCAAACCCAACCCCATTCCCCCCAAAATAAAACAAAAAAAACCCCCAAAACAAAAAGGAAAAGAAGGAAACCTGCTCAACTTTTGTTTGTCCTGACTAGTCTTACCCTAAAGAGTTGCCTTCAGAAAGCAACTGGCTGGGAAATGAAAATCCTACAGGCCAGACTAAAGAGAGGAAGATTTCGAGTCATTGTGGGAGCACTGGGAAGCAGAACAAATGCCCAATGGCTGAATCATCAATGGCAACTTAAACACAGAGCAGCGCAGCTGGATCATGGAGCAGGTGCTGAATCCACGCAAGGAATAGTCTGAACTGGATGTGATGGTGTGAGGAGGGAACTGAGCCATGGCTCTTGTGAGCTGGGCAGCTGCTGGCTGGCACCTCAGGGACATGATAGAAGCAATCACTGTGGAGCAGAACTCACCCAGATTTGGAGCATCTGTCCGAAATGAGTCTGGTGCATCCAGCACCCCAGCTGACTGGAACACAGCACTGATCCAGCACCCCACCTGACTGGAACACAGCCGTGCCCCAGCAACCTGGCACTACTTCCCCAGGTAGCTGCAGTCCTGCACACAGTGAACAGCCAGGTACATGCTCTCGTTTTGGTGCACATTTCCTGGATCCCCCTAACAGCAAAGGAATGTGACTTGTAGCTGAACTGCATTAGAGAGTGTACAAAAATCCAGAGTAAACTTAAGAATAACAGAGCTCTGGCCTTACCTTGTGTAAAGTACAGCCACAGTGTCTGAATATGTGAATCATTTTCAAATCTAAACGCAAGGAACTAAAGGGCTTGAGCAACAACCCAAGTCCACTGGGAATTCATATTCTGGCTCTCAGTAGCACTCAATTCTCACCTGCTGTTCCCAGCAGCCAGAATATCTGTGTGTGGGGAACACGCCAGTCCTCCCAGCTTTTTGTCTTGTTGAATCTCATATACCCTAAGCTTACAAGTTCCATTTGCAAATAAAAATGAAACCATTTAAGTTACAAGGGCCACCAAGTCGAAATGAAACTCCACTGTGTTAACTTCACCCTGAGTTATCCAGGGGAGTCACCATGGCACAGTGCAGACAGTGCCTGTTCCTGCAAGACACTCTGACCCTTTGCACCCTGTATCCATCCCAAAAACCCCACTCTGCAGCATGGGAACAAAGCTAAGGAACCCACCTGTTGCTTATCCATCTCAGCTCATGACTCATGGGATGCTCTAGTGTTTCATGTGGAAATTAAAACAAGCTGTAGCCAAACTAAAAATAATAATAATTAAAAAAAAGAGAATGCCCCACATTGGTGGGGTTTTGAAAATATAAAAAATAAAAGCTGACCTATATTCTGCAAGTTTTACAACACCTACCAATGGGATTCTGCAAGGCTTGGCCCCACAAACACTTCCTCCTGACAGAGCTGCCCTGCTGTGAGCATGTCCAGCAGGAACAGTGTCACCACAGCGAGCCCAGCACTGAAATACATGGACCTGCAGGGTCATGCCATAAGTAATAATTAAATTGTGTGACTGCCCCTTTGACTTGTGGATCCAAACTCAGCATAAAGACCTCTGGGACAGTGGTGGCTAAGAAAAGGCTGTAGGGGTTTTGGTTCAAAAGGAGATGGGAGCTGTATTTTTTTTTTTTAACAGACATATAAAACATTTGAAGACAGATCTTTAAAGGATATTTCACTCCTCCAATCTTGGTATTACATCTGTTAGGACACTGAAATTTTAAAAAGACGGTAACGCACATGAAAAGTTTCTGGAGTTGGTAACTCCTACCTCCCTCAGCCCAGCTCAGATCAGCAGGGATGGGGTCGGCTTCTTGCCCGGCCAGGCCTCCTTGGCATATTTCTTCTTCTTGGGTTCATTCACAGCTTCAGGGTTGAAGACAGCGGGGTTTGGAGCTGGGTTCATGTTCACTGTGGAGGGCACAACTGGAGTCAAGTCCACGTCGGGGGCGAGGTTGGGGTAGGGCATGGGCAGCCCCCCGATGAGCGCGGTGCCGTGGACGCTGTGGGACTGCGAGCCTGCCTCGTTGTGGGTGGGGGGCAGCCCCCCGTACAATCCTCCGCTGTAGGGGAAGCTCTGCATGCGCCGCGACGCAGACTCGTCCGTGGTCAGCGGGCCCGCGTTCTCCAGGCGCTTCTTCTACAGGCAGAAGCAGTTAAAGAATTATCCACAATGCATGAGAACATCAACCTGTTTAAACTGGGTGCTAAGAGCATTTTCCCCAAAAGGCACCTAAATCTGCCACATACAAAGTGCTTACACACCACATCCCAATCTTTGTCCTACAAGGTTTTTTTCTGGGTTCCCTTGGAAACCACTACAGTAAACTCTTAGAGGTGCACAATGCAGAGAGACAAAAGATGACACTCAGGTGTAACTTAGATGAATTCTGAGCACCTCTTCACCTCCTGTACACGCCTGCCAGTCTGGAGCTTGTCCTGAACAAAGATCGAGTAGGTCACAGAATGTCCTGGGTTGGAATGGGCCCACAAGGCTCACTGAGTCCAACTCCTGGCCCTGCACACGACACCCCAAGAATCCCACCCTGTGCCTGAGAGCACTGTAACACAAACCTTCCCTCCTCCGCAGAAAGGAACTGCAACTTCTAGATCACTTGGGTAATTTTGCTCCTGATCATTGGAATCTTCTCCTGCAGTCTAGGTTTATGGAATATTATCCTTCTCTACATGATGTTATTTAGTCTATACCAGCAACAGGTGAAATTGCTGTTACACAGTGGCTTATAAGCAAACTCTCATTTTTCACTTCTATTTTCCACATTTCCCACAGTTTTATCTGATGCCTGGAACTAATGCACTGAATTTCTAGAAAGTGTTTCTTTTTGTGAGAAGAAAAAAATCACCATTGACCCCATGTGTTATTAAAGAAAAAAGCTAAAGAGTTCGAAGGGAAATGGTCAAATTTGCTAAAAAAGACAATTGTGAAACACAGACATGACTTCTGCTTAACAATGAAACACTTTCCACGTGGGAGCATTCTGTTTCTAAGGTGCAACTCATAAATCACAAAGTGAGTTCATCAATGTAATGTGCTAATGAGAAAGTTGGGAGTCACACCCCGTACCTTCACAGGGACCACTGCTGTCTGTACCATGTTCCGGAACCGCCCCACAGACGGGTCCACGTCCTCTGCAAAGCAAGAACAGTGATGCCTTCAGTGAGTGCATGGGAAAAACAGAACCTCTGTGGGGTAAAGGAATCTATATATATAGAGAAACTGGAACAGACTTTCTTCTCCCAAAGTCAGCGCTCCAGCAGCTCCCAGTAAGCACAAGTGCGACCAAATAAAGGGAGGAACACCCAGTAGCTTTGTCTCCAGGTGGCTCATCAGTCATCCTGGCTCTCCCTCAAATGGAGAATGAGAGCAGCAGGATGGGTGGTCTGGGACCAGACAGGCTGGAGTTTGGGCTGAAAGCTGCTGCTGACAAGGCACTGCTTGTGCTAAAGGCACAGCAGCTGGTCCCTAAAGTCCTTAGGGGGCCTTGAAGCAGGAGTCAGAAGCAGTCAGTGTGAGTCTCTGAAAGGCCAGAAAAATTATCTTTTTTTTGCGATGAGAATGACTGGTGTTTGCATTATGATGTTCTGAGCACTGAACTGCATCACATTATAAACCAAAATGGTCACTCTGGGTGCCAAAGGAACCACCTCCACACTGTATTTCAAAATGCCTGCTCATTAATTAGCTTCTCTTATTAACAGGAATATTATCCAAATAAAGTATGATTGATAAGAATGCCACTAATACAGAACAACTGAGGGAGAAAAAAAGACTAATTTGGAATTGGATACATCTTCAAATGCATCAGTTTGAATGAGGATTAGGGATGACTTGGTTCAGATGTGCAGAAAAGTAGCAAAAACCCTCTGAGCTTGAGACATCCCAGAGGCAACAGGTAAAGAAGGCACTGAAGGACAGATGAAAAGCAAACAAGTTCTGTTCCCACTGAGATTCTAAAGAAGGCAAAAAATGTAAACCACCTTCCTCCTTTTGGACCATTGACATTTCTCCAGTATCTGAACAATGTAGTACTGAACAATGAAGCCGAGTTTGATATCCCCATCAGGCTCAGAGCATGCAGTTACTTTACAGGTAGAACAGAAGAAACAGAAAGAGGTCACAGACTTCAGTGAGACATGGCGGCAGCTTCTATGAAATAGCAGATCCCAAATATTGACTGCCAAATTTATTTTCTCTTTATCCATATGCACCCAGGAGGAATCCCTATGAGCATACTGGAAGGAGGTCCTGAAGGGCATCCACTGAGGATTAAAGTAAACTCCTTACCCGGATTGATGATCTCATCGTCATCACTGAACGTCACTCTGGAGTTCTTCCGTTTTCGCTTTGGCCTCTGGATGTCCAAGTTCCCTTCCTCAATGGTCAGTGTGGAGATCCTTTTGTTATGGGCTGTATTAAACTCTGTCAGATTCTAATAGCAAATTTAGAAAAAAAAAGAGTTTAAGCAACTAGTGTATGAAGTCTGATTTAATCACATGGCTGTGCACATCAGAAGACCACAGGACATTGTTTAGTTTCAACTTCAGACCCCAAGGAACAAGCAGAGGTTCAGGGCTGCAATGAGCTGCCCTGAGAGGCTGCGGCATCTCTGCAGAGATATTTAGAATGGAGCACAATCCTGGGCAGCCTACTCCAGGCGGCCCTGCTTGAGCTGGTTGATGATTTGGAGAGGTCCTTTCCCACATCCACAGTCTGTGAATGCCACAGACACTGCTTCTCCCTCCTCATTAGCTAACTTAGGGAACAGGGCAGCATTCACAGGTATCTGGCAATGGGAATAGAGTGGGAAACCTTCCTGGCCTGGGGCAATGTTAGCTGGAGAGCACGTCCCTGGCAAACCTTGGTAAGACGACCACGGGCATAGTACGATTATTAGGTCCATGATTCTGGGATGCAGCATGACCACAGGTTAATCATTGCAGATGAGATGGTCTGGACAGCAGAAGACACCTCAGACTATCTTCAAAGCCAAGAAATTAAGAACCTGAACCTAAGGAAGTATTACCCGGGGAAGTTGTTTAGTCACCATTCCTGGAGGTATTTAAAAGACATTTAGACATGGAACTTAAGGACATGGTTTAGGGTCTTGTGGGCCTGTGTGACAGACTGAAATGTCAATGGCTTAAACAATTGCCCATTTGCAAACACAGTGGGTGCTTTGCTGACATGCAGGAAGGAACATCCCGGGCACAGAGGGTGTGAGCACCAGAGGAGGACTATGTCAAATCAACCTGTGTTTAGCAACAAGCTGGGTTGTGAACCAGATTAAGGGCAGAGGCCAATGAGAAGCAGATCCTGCGAGGTGGGATAGTGCTTTCTATCAGGGCAATGCCCTGCCTTACAAAACGGCTCAGTTGTAAAACTACACCCTCCAGCTCTCTGACCCCTCCCCCTCTGGGGAAGGTACTGGGACATTCCCATTCCCACCTAGAGCTGAAGGTTTTCTTCCCTCTGATGCGGCATAACTGGCTCAACTGCGCTGATGTGAGAGCCAGGGTCATGTATTGGAAGGGCCATAAACCATCAAAGTCTGCTGAGGTGCCTCCAGGCTCATTTCTGGGCCTTTCACCAGAGGGCTGCACGAGATCCAGTCTTGCAACAGACAGTATAAAACTTCCCCTGCCCAGGAGAGGTACATGAGTGCTCCACCTAAAGCATTAAACTCTGTGTTTTGAGGGCTTCCCTCAGCCTCACAGATCAAGACTGCAACCATCACTTCAACCAATGGACATCAAGTCTTGTTGCTGGACCCACGGGTGGTGAGATCTTTCTACTCATATCCTTTCTTTCTCTTCGTTATATATTTTCTTAAGTATCATTTTTATACTTTTATTTTTCTATATTATTATAGATAATTATGACCAAAATGGCCACCTACCTGCTTTCCATTGCAACCTAATGGTTCTAAAATAAACTATATATATATATATATTTATAAACATCGGTCATCCAGTGTTTTCACGCCTATCTGCCCCAAGAGATCCGTTAACAAGAACCTGAGTTAACCTCATCTTCAGGGGTGGGTCATAACAGCCTGGCAGCGTTAGATTTATGGACCTGATGATCTTAAAGGTCTTTTCCAACCTAAATGATCCCGTGACTCTAAGCAAACGAGCAGGGAATGCTGTCCTTGCTGGAAATGCCATCAAGGCAGTGTGCCATCATACTCACGTCCAGTTCTGTCTCCTCCTCTGGCAGCCCCAGCAAACCCTTCAGCTCCTCATCCTCACCACCCATCTTCTCGTCCCCTTTCACTGCTGACGGCAGCGTCTGCGGCTTTTCTCGCAGAGTGTACGCACGGGTGGAGGCTCCAAAGGAAACCGTGGAGTCAATGGGGATCTGCTGGGGTTTGTGAGCTTCCAAACGGATGTGACCCAAGAATGTGCCATGTGCTGAGGACATCAAAATGCAAAATAGGCTGTTGAGCCTGGGATCATGGTATTCCAGTTCAAGTCTGAGAATCTCAGAAACTGTAACAATTGTTCCAAGGTACAAAGCACTGAGGTACTGCTGAAAGCATCAGCTGTGTAGACCCACCATCTCACAAACTGAGATAACACACACCGGAAGTCCTCAAAAAGTCACTGGAAATAAATTACAAACACCTTTTACTCTCTGTATTCCTGCAGGTCCCAATGTACTATGTCTGGACAGTGCAAAAAACCACCTGACAGGTTTTAGATCTTGGGAAATCACCCTCAGAAGAGAAGGCTTCACTAAAATTGTGACGGGAAGGCCAAGTCACTTTCCTCCTCTCCTTTGGCCTCTTACAAGTTAGAAATGTTTGAAAAACCCAGTGAGGCAGCTGTAGGCTGACTGGAGTAAACACTCCTTTGCCCTAACCCTCGTCTTTCCCTATGGTGCAAATTCCAATTATATCCATTTGCCCACAGTGCAGACAACAATGGAAAAGGAAAAAGTGTCTCAGATTCAGAATGTTTAAGCACTGAAGTATAGCTCTTCTGTCTGGTTAAATGCCACACTACTTACTGCTGTTCAGATCTATGAGGAAAACCCTCTTGAGATGTTTGTGATAGACCAAGGCAGCATGGACCCGAGAGCAAGACTGGTGGTCAATGGTAAAATCACACAGATCAGGATTTCTCCCAAAGAGATAGTATTTCTTCTCATCAATGATGAGCTTCTGAGGTAGAATATCAAACAGAGAAGCATATTAGACTCCTAGAATCTTTTAGATCTTCCTGAAAAAAATTCAAGAGCGTGAATAAATAGAGCAAATTCAAAACAAAGCATCAACAGCTCATCAATATTTCAGTTTAGTCTGGCACTGTTAAATACATAAACCCAAGTCTGCTCTTTATAAAATCAGAACAGCTGAATATGGGAGAGTCCCAGTTATTCCCTTCTTTACCAGCCAACACTGGACAGTCTGGGAAGGACAGTCACTCTTCAAAGCATTAGACTACCTCATACAGGAGATTTTCTCTGACATCTGCTCCCAGAGATTTTAACACATTCCCTGATGGATGACTTCAGGCTTTGTCTAAGATAGGAACCCGTGCTCAGTGATCTCTGGTCCGACACAGGATATCGAAATTATACTTCTGTACAGAAATGGACCTACAGGAGATTTCAGACCTCTGGTATAAAGATGCAAAACTATACTGAGTATGTGGTGTGATCTGAATCCGTATTAGTCTATTGAAGTAAACCACTAATTTCAGGTATTTCTTCTTTATTGATCCTCGTTCTAATCTCTTCTTTAAAAAAGATCTTACAAACCTTAGTATCAGTTACATAAAACATCTCTATAAAGTGAGGGACATGTTGACAAAGTCCTACAGTATTTATGTTACCAGACTGTGTTGTTGAAGGAACTCACACCTGAATGCTGCAGTGCTGAGCAGGGCATGTGCAGAACCTTCTCACTGGATCCCACGAACTTAATCTAATCTGTACTTTCCTGCTCCAGCTGCACAAAGCAAAGTCTGGCAGCGCATTACATATCTGTTAACAGGCTTCTCCTGCTTTCTGAAATATTTATCAAAGCCCACATGTTTCAATAGCATCATCCATGGAATGCTGATACATCTCCCATTGAAGAAAACCACATCTTGGTTCAGGAGAGCATTGCTTCCAATGAGATGGTCTGAGATGAACTAACATTCTGCCTGCTTGAGCACCTGGATTTCTCCCCGCCTCCCTGCATTCCCAGCTATTCAATCCTCTCCTTGATCCCACTGCCATGTGTCTGAGCAAAGTTTTTGACTTGCAAAGCCTTTTTTTCCCTTATGTTCATCTTCCCCCATTTGAGTGGGCGAGATCAATCTGCCTTTGGTCAGAGGCATGTCCCAGTTGCTCCACGGAAGCACCAGATTCCAGGCACTGGGGTGGGTGATGCCAAGGATTTCCCTCTCTGGCAGCAGCATTCCAGCCAAGTAGGTGTTTGCTCCTCACCCTGCCAGGTACAAACCATCGGCTCGGTTACAACCAGCCAGTGTGTGGCCAGCTCCAGGGGGCTGGAATGGGCGTTTTCTGAGCTGTCAGGTGACACAACGAGCATGCACAGGGTCACTCACTCTGGGGCACCACCAAGTCATACAGAAAATAAGGAGACAGATTGGAACAAGACACAATATTTATACTCCCCTGCCTTATCTGCAAGGACAAAAATCCCATCGTAGACCTCAGTTTCTGCTGCAGATCACCTTGCAAATCCCATCTATTCACCTGCCTGCCAACTATAGTTTTAGCACTACTACAGTCACATGTCACTTACCCACTGTTTTTTTTCTGATTTTTTCCCTGATACACGCTCTATATTTTCCAGGTTGGATTTTCCAGCGTTCTACTGAGTATCTGTCAGCCCCCATGCTGCAAGTTCTCATCATCTGGTATTCAGTAATGAGCATTTATTTCTGCATGTTTAGAAGAATTAATTGAACAACCTGACTCCACACTTGTATACATCACGACAATTTTAAAATTGATTGGTCCCTTAGGTAATACTCTGTTAAATATCTTATTCCCCACCAACTCAAGGTATACAACTTAAGCACCAATTCATGACAGTGACTGCTTTGTGAAATCTACTGACCAACATATTTTGGCCTGTCATCTTAGAAGAAGATCATTTAGCTGATGAAGGTGTGTATAATTATCAGCTCTGACATGCACTACTAAACCAAATAACTTCTAAACCTCTGGCCAGTTTCAACCAGTGCTACAAGATTATTAAATTTCAAGCAATTCTGTGAAAACAAACAGCTAGATAGAATGATAACTCCATCAATGATACACAGCATGGCAGAAAATCCCAAAGAGTGCCAATACTTAAGATTTCAACCACAAAAAAAAAAATCTTTTTGAGTCCACATCTCATTTAACAAGGCAGCAATGACAGCTCAGTTGGCAATTCACCTCTAAGTACATGATCTATTGACAAATGAAGTGCAAATGCAAAATGTAAGTGATTTCAGAATCTTCACAGACGAAGAGCTTAAACTAGTATGTAGTCTCCTCAATCCTTTCTGGTGGAATTTTATTTCATTTTTTATTCCACCTGTAAACAGACCACTTCCTCCCTGTATGCTCTACATGCCAGTGTGCCCTTGTGAGGCTTTTCCTTGCATTTCTTAACCATAATTCCACGAGTCTTACTGACACTTTCCTTAAGATTAGAGTTGTTTCATCCAGCTGTTGATCCAAGAACACCCTAACCGTTTGTTACACGACATCTTTTGAGGAACCCTGGTTAGGTTTTCTGGGGATTTAATTTCCCAGCATTGGATTTATATCCCATATTCTGCAGTTCCTTACTCACTCGGTTTAGCACTTTGACTCTTCCCACTCTCAACACCTTTGCACTAGTGAATTCTATGATTCCACACTGTAAAAAAGATGAGTATTAACTTCTTCTTTTATTGCAAATTTGAAAGTAAGTCCTATATAAACACAGCTCTGATAATAAGTGGAAGCTGACTTATTCCTCCACAAACAGTGCTCAGCTCTGCAAGCAGTTACCCCGCTATTTCAATTACCATAAAAACTGATCAAACCATTTCTCATTCTCGCCCAGCACTGAAACCAAAAGCATGCTGTAAGTTTTCATTTGCACCTGTTACACGCAAACAATACTTCCCTGGCTGGGCAGCACTTCCAAGAGATTTTGCAAAGATACAAATTCATGTAAATATTGCAACAAATCATCAACAGAGAAAATAATTTTATTGCCTTTAATTCAAGATAATGTTTCCAAAATGTTCTGTGCCCCTGAGCTATAACCCAGTGTCTTCCTTCACACACTGAGCTTAAACACTGCATGGCTTGTTTTGCTGTTGCACTTTGCAGACCCAGCGATCACAGGGTGACCCTCAGGCCTCTGCACGAGGCTGGGACACTGATGGCTCGGTTAGTATCAAGTGCTCAGTAACCTACAGGATTTAACAACGGTCTTCCTTGGTTACTGCTGGCTACCAGAAAAGACAAAACTGAAAAACTCTCTGCCACCTGTATTGAACAGGGAAACACAAGGATCACATCCAGGTGCTGTCTGCCTTGGCACTGCAGGATCCTGCAGGAATCTTTGAATTAGTGGAGCTTGTTGGCAATGGTACCTACGAGCAGCAGTTTTTTCTTCTAGGCAGAGGAGGAAGTGAGGACATGTGAGTGAAAACATGGTGGGGCACCAAGGTCAGTGTAAAAGAAAGAGGGGGAGGAGGTGCTCCAAGCGTCAGAGCTGAGATTCCTCTGCAGCCCGTGGTGAGGACCACGGTGAAACAAACCGTCCCCTTGTAATGCAGGAAGTCCACGGGGGATGCAGAGATCCACCCGCAGCCCGTGGGAAAAGAGCTCACGCCAGAGCAGGTGGATGCCAGAGAAAGCTGTGATCCAGTGGGAGATCTGAACAGAGAGAGGACCCTTGCTTCCAAACTAGAGCAGCCTATCCTTAAGACTGCACCCCATGGGCGAGTGACACACGCCACAGCAGTTTTGAGAAGACTGTGTCCTGTGGGAGGGAGGCCACTGCATAGCAGAGAAAAGCCTCCTCTCCCTGAGTGAACAGAAGAAGATCTCGAGAGATGAACTGACCAAAACCCATTCTGCTCTGCCTCCCTGCGCTGTCGGTGGGAAAGAGGGAGGGGCTTGGGGGGGAAAAAAAGGTGTTTTAAAGGCTTATTTTACTTCTCGTTATCCTCCTCTGACTCTGTTAATAATAAATTTACTTTACACCTTTAAATTTGAGCCTGTTTTGCCCTTAGAGTGTCTTTTTTCTCCCAGTCCTTATCTCAACTCATGAGCCCTTTGTTAACCCAGCTGTAGCAAAAGAGGATATCCTTATCACTTTTGTGGGTGCCTGGAGTTTGGCCAGTGTCAAACCACGACACCCAGAAACATTTCTGTTTCAGTCAGCTTCAAGTTAGGAGTCTCTAAACAGCTGAAATACATCCACTGGTTTGGGTTCTCTCTGTCAACCATGGTAAAGAGACTTTTCTTTATTTATTACTTTCAGTGTGATATAAGACAAAATATGAAATAGAGAATGAGGTGGTGCTGTAATAAAAATAACTCACTGTATCTGTGCTGATCACAACATTGTTCACAGATCCTGAACGTTGGAGGAAAAATCAAATCAAACTGTATTTCATACTGTAGGACACAGCAGCACCCTTGCAAAATGCAGGATGCCAGGTTAATCTGACTGTAGTGCAAAATAAAAAAATAAACTGACCAGACAGGTTTCTCAAACAAGCAGTACAAAGGGAAGAGGTTTAACTGATGGAAGCCCTGCATGGCATGAGGCTGCCTTGCACAGGCAAGGGAAAAGTCACTTCATTCATTGTTTCAGAGCAAAACAAACTGATTTGAAGATAATGAATACATGAGAGAAAGGAAATACTTATGAATAAGTGTAGAAAACGATGGGGAATGTTCTACTGCTGGTGCCTATGTACATGATACACCAAGTCCATCAAACCCTAGTTCCATACCTCAATGAGTTTGTCTCCTTTGACTACGTCCAGGTGTAAGCCGGGTGGTGGTTTCCCCGCCCTGGAAAATAAAGAAAGGAAAAATATAGTATCAAAACATATAATAAAAATTTTATTAGTATTAGAGCTGCTCGAGCTACAGACCAAACCTACACAAGTGTAAGCATAAGTATTTTTGGGAAAATATGAAAATCCATAATTTTTTTTTCCTCCCTGCAGACTCCTTCTAGCAGAAACAGATTGGGCATTTACAGTGCTCAAGCCCTGGATGCTGCTGTGGTACCAATGCCTTGCCCTGCACCACACAGGATCCTCCATCTCTTGGCAGCAAAGGACCTTTTTCTGCTCAGATATCTCACAATCTGCATCTCTAGTACTTCCTCACAGATAACACCTCTGCTGCTTGTCTCTAAGGCTGGAGCAGCTTTCCAGGCAGCAGCAGTGACCTAGTTCTTGGCTGCACTGCTGCCCTGCTGAGGAGCTCCACAGAGATCATGTTCCCATTCTGCTCAGTGCACGAGCCAGCCCAGGGAACAGTACAATGGGCAGTGATGTTCTCAGGGTAGCTGGAGAAGAAAGCTCGCTCACTGGTAGCTGAAGCTGTTTGAAGGAGTTAAATATAGATATTCACATTTCTGGGGTGTGCCTTACATATTGATGGTTTCTTCTGTGTTGCAAGGTCAGCTCCCCTCAATAATTTCATATAAGAACACAGTCTCCTGTTATTTCTACTTCATTTCTTTCCCAAGCATTTTCCTTTCTTGTTTCCAATCCATTACACCAGCCTGCCCAGATCTCTCTGACCCTTTCTGAATCGATCACTTGGGACTTTCACAAGTTTTCTTGTCAGGCCCTTCTCAAAGACTGTGGATATACCAGCCTTACTCTGATCAAACAACAGCTACTTCGCCAATTTTTTTTTCTTTCCAAACAGGTAAACCTTTCAAAAAATTCATTCTACAAGTCTCCTTCTTAGTCTGGCCTCTGCTTTTCCTTTCAGTGATCTCTTCCTGGATACTCAATGGTCAGCCTGTCCTAACACATTTTAGCAACTTCTTCCCTGTATCTGTCAGGTCACAGGACAGCCCCCAAGATCTCCAGCACAGTTGAATCCTGTCTCATATAATATTTTGCTATATACCAGCTCTGCTTTTTCATTGCTCCCTCTACTTTTAGTTTCACCCTTGCTCTTATTTTTACTCTGCCTTTACCCTCAACTTTATTTTGACCAGATGAACCAAGCCCAGCAGCATTACAAGGTAATGTCTTCAGCTATGAATCAAAGTGCCTGAAAAATCTACCTATTCTCTGGCTTCTTTTGGACTGAGAATCCTTTGTAGGCAGTATTTCCCCCATCTACCTATTCTTGCAAAACACTGAACACAGGAAGGTTGTAAATACTGCTTATGATACCATGAAAACAAATTCACAGAAGTAATTTCTGATAGGAAACTCCTTTGGAACATTTTAAGTCAATGTCACAGTTCAGGCTGCCCAAGTTAGATACTTGAAAATTCTTTTAATGAAAAAAGTAGAAAGACTTTCCAGTTTTATATTCAAAACTAATTAGCTCCAGAGTGACCAAAGATCAGAAGTAATGCCTGGATTTGGAAGTATCAGTCACCCTTCACATGCTCTGCCCCATCAGATCTCTCACCTCATGGATCAAAGAGTAAAACATGAAAGGAAATCTTTGCAAAAATTTCCTAGAAGGACGTTTGTTAGAAAGCTGGCCCTATGCTGTTACTGGAGAGCAGTTTTTTCCCCTCTTATGTCCAATGTTAAAAGAAAAAAGTCCTTTTCCATTAACTAATGTGCTAAAATATCCACTAATTTTCCTACGCTGTTCTGAAGGATGAAGAATTCCTTGAGGTCAGCGGACTGTCCTCTCTACAGAACACACAGGGCCCTTAGCACTGCCCCAAGGCCAATGCTCTATCACAACTTGGCTCCAGTACAAGTGCTTGTATTTGAAAATGAGAAACAAGCAGCTCTTCTGTGCCTTTCACATGGTGCATCACAGTCCCCAGGGCCTCCCCAGGGCCTCCACAGGGCAGCACCCTGCACGTGACCTGAAAATAACACCTGCAAATGCACTGATCGTGATGGTCACTGCTTGAGTGGGTTTGACTGAGACACAAGATGCTTTTACTGCCTCCTGAATCGCCAAAGCTTCTGGGGAGACGTGACGCCTCCCAGAGAATTAACAGAGCTCACAGGCAAGGGGAATATGAGCATTACCAGTATCATTAAAGGAATTCTTTGGATCAGAGAAAAGATGAGAGGATATACCACACTAGAGCTTTTCTTCTCTAACAGTGAGCCCAAGGAACTCAAAGAAGTGTCAGAAAGTAAAGAACTGATAAAAGGAGGGACAAACTGCAAACCCCAGGCAGCTTCAGCCAGGCACTCTAAGAGAACTCAAAGACCAGTTTTGTACACTTAACAGTTCAGCAACCTACTGCTTAAACCACCATTAGTCAGAAACGCAGATATCAACTGATGCTGCTAATTTTAAAATGTATTTCAGGAGTGATTTGGAAACGACATACAGCAAAGTCAGGGTGCTCTTAGAAGCATTATTCCTGCTAAACTTCCAGTTGTAAGAAACACAGTTTAAAAAGTTTGTGGTTCAGACCGGATGATTACAGACTTTTCCTGAAAAAAAAAATTGCCCTGTGTTTTCTAGAAGATTTCTGATTAGAAACGTGCCTGCTTCAACTGAACAGAGCATTCCATTTGGATTAAAGCATTTGCCCAACTTCACCTTGGCACTGTGCACCTTTTCTTGTTACAATGCAGTTCCACACAGAACCAAGTTTTACTGGCTTGTTTTGGTTCCCTTGGTTACTTACTCAGGAACAAAGTCTCCATGGAATACAGTGAAATTTGGAAATTGTATAAAAATTTAATTCTTGAGAGCAAGGCCATAAATATTCTATTAGAGAGAACTTAAAGTTTTATGACATCAAAAATTAATTTAAATGCCAATGAATTAAATAGGAAAATTAGTATTAAGTAGTGAGCAGCAATGGAACAATTGTTTCATAAGATTATTCCTACATTTTCAGAGTGAGAGCATATATATTGGAAGTGTAATTTACATGCAGAAATCAGAGGAAGACAGGACTGTAATGTTTATGTCTACCAGGAAGATATGCTTATTCTGGTGGCTCGATTTCCATATAATTTTTTTATCACATCCTTTAATTTCCATTCTAATTTTTCTTATTCTTTCTCTTCAGTTAAAAAAAAAATCCCCTTTTTAAGTAAAGGCAACCTTCATCAAGTACAAGTAACACAAACTACATATTTTCATGGACATCTTTTAGAACAGCACTGACATTTCTCTACCTCATACATAAAATCCCAGAATGGTTTGGGTTGAAAGGGACCTTAAAGATCATCTCGCTCCACCCCCTGCCATGGGCAGGGACACCTTCCACTATCCCAGGCTGCTCCACACCCAATCCAACCTGGCCCTGGACACTGCCAGGGATCCAGGGGCAGCCACGGCTTCTCTGGGCTCCCTGTGCCAGGGCCTCTCCACCCACCCAGGGAACGATTCCTTCCCAACATCCCATCTAACCCTGCCCTCTGGCAGCGGGGAAACCACTCCTCCTTGTCCCGTCCCTCCATCCCCTGTCCAAAGTCCCCCTTAGGCCCTGGAAGGGGCTCTGAGCTCTTCCTGGAGCCTTCTCTTCTCCAAGTGAACACTCCCAGCTCTCCCAGCCTGGCTCCAGAACAGAGGGGCTCCAGCCCTTGGAGCATCTCCATGGCCTCCTCTGGACTTGCTCCTACAGCTCCACGTCCTGTGCTGAGACCCCGGGGCTGGAGGCAGCTCTGCAGGTGGGGTCTCACCTGAGCAGGGTGAAGGGGCAGAATCCCCCCCTCCCCTGCTGCCCATGCTGGGGGATCAGCCCAGCACAGGGGGGTGGTTCTGGGTGCCAGCACACACGGGTGGGGTATGCTGAGCTTCTCATCAAGCAACACCCCCAAGTCCTTCCTCCTAAGGGCTGCTGTCCATCCATTCTCCACCCAGCCTGAATATGTGCTTGGGACTGCCCCAAATTATTACCCATCAGGTACAGTAGTAGTGTTTTCATTTGTTTTTGAACAGTTGTGTGTTACTGGTGACTGATGGTCACCCTGTGCTCAGACTATATACTTGTGTATCTGTTCTTTTATTTCTGAATATAAACTTGTGTCCTTTTACTTCTGAATAGTTACTTTCTGGCTTGGAGAAGTTCATGTTCTTAGTCTCCATTTTCCACCATACACTTCTGCATTTTGTCTTGTTTTTACTGTCATATTATACCAAAAGAACTAGATAATTCTCTGGTCTCTATGCTGATCACACTTATGTCACTAACAAGTACTGTGGTCACTTTTGTCAAGGTAATTAAAAAACCCCAACACCAACAGGGTCAGCCCACAGACTCTATTCAACTGCTATTACCTCCTCAAAGTAAAATCCTTATAAATGCATGGCTCTTGTATGAATCCTCTACTGCTTTCTAAAACGATCATTTCCTGTGTGTCCTGTGAGAAACAGTGTTGAAGAGCGATGGTCCATCTGACAGCCTTTGGCAGACACAGCACCTCTGCCTTCCTGCCTTGAATAATTAGTCCCTTCCCTACGTGGCCAAGCAGCTGGACATGGTGACACTCAGGATTTCCCACAGCAGCTACATGCATGGATTTGCTGGCCTTAGAGAAGACATCAACTGCTTACAATGATCAGCAATTAAATATTTACAAGGGGTACCGCTGAACAAAAACAGGTTCCAGCATAGATTTTTAAAAGACTTCAACACCTAAAAGCAAAGAAGTCTTTCTTCTGTACTAGAAACAGAAAATTGTGTTTCCCTGCTTTCTTCACCTCATGCTCCACAGGCCAGGCCACGTCTCCGTAACAAAGATAAACCATTTCGGAAAAGAAGGACAGGGCCATTAACACTTTGGAATGTGCCAAGTAAGAGAATTGAAGTTTTACAAATCAGGACCTCTTCCACAACTCAGATTCAATCCTGACATGCCAACAGAGTTACAGTATCTATATCCAGCTGAAACTCAACAGCCTGACTGAAGTAAGTCTCTACAAGAAATTTTGAGTTGTTGCTATTAAGGACATAGACAGGACAGCCATAATTCTATTGTGTTAGTTTAAAATTAGGTCAATTATTTGGGTTTCTAAACGTGGACTCAGAACCTAAATTTAGCCACTTCCTAAAAATTTTGGCCTCTGTGACTACTGTACACACCTTCATGTCCAACTTCAAGGTCAGGGTGGAATTTGCAGAACTCTGGAGATCATACTCTCCAGAAATCCGTGTAAAAGCATTGCCAGGAATAGCCAGTTCTTGGCCAAAGAAACTAAAGAGAAACAATTGCTGCTTTCAAACAAACTATTTCTAACATATGTCCATTCCAGGACAAACCCGACGTCTCCACTACTGGTGTGTCAAGATAGGGTAAAGACAGAATCACAATTCCAAATACAAGTTACACCAGGACAAAAGGACAGGCAGGCAGTATCCATTAAACATCTGATGGTCACTTCAAAACTATACACCAGATAATCTGTACCTCAGGGAAATCACTTTTACTCCCTAAAGCCAGCTCAGAAGGTTTGCAAAAGTCTTAAACTAAGATGTGTAACCATTACCTAAAGACATTTTCTGATCTCGTGGTATGGCTAAACTTTAATCTGCAAGGAAGTACTGGCATCCTCTTTACTCCAACTGTAAAAGCACAGCCCAAATCTTCCCTAATGTGTACAGAAGAGTTACAGTACATGCATTAACACGTTCTGGCATCAGCAAGTACCATTCAGATGGCAACCACTGCTTTTCATCTGTCTTAAGTTTAGCTGCTGGAAACACAAGGAAAGAAAGAATAAATATTTTATGGATTATGAAGAAGTAATATATAACAGCACAAAAACTAAATCAAAGCTACAACTTAAATTGGATGAAAATTGGGAATTTCAGTGCAGAAGTCTTTTCTGGAAATGGGGTACTCAAATACTATTCAAGTTATAGAAGAACAGGTACAAGGACGTAGGTAAACCTCAAAAGCAAGAGCAACAACTTAAAGGCAAGGAAAAAAGCTTCTCCTTTTGATTATATCTAAGATGTATTTTGCATATGATTGGTGCTCACAGGTCCCAGCCAGCTCTCCTTAGAAGCAGAAAAATAAATAGATAGGTAAAGACTGTGATTTTGATTTTAAGAGAGGTCGAGGAGACTGAAGATAATTCACTACAGAAGAATCTGCTTCTAACTGTGAAGACTCTTGGCAACACCATACTTTTGGTCGCCCAAAACTCTTGGAATGAAGCCCTACAACGCTGCCTGTATAGGAGATTTCTGGTGCTTGTGTAAGACCAGGCTTCCTGCAGGATACCTTTACACGCTCTGATGTCAGAGCTTTGAATAACACCACTATTGGTCCAAGCCTGCTCCTTCAAACCACCTCCACTCTGGAGAATCCGACCTGGGAAAGGCCCACCACTGATTCCACAACACACCTGTGCACTCTTTGGTTGGCTCTGAAAGGAACAAATACTTTAACACCACGAGCCGGAATCTGCAGCTCAGCAGATGTCAGAAGGCATCCAGAGCTTTAGCATGAAATGTACACTACTTGTTTTGCAGAACAGGAAAATAACCAGAAATAAATAAATCCACCTGGTAGGAGAGCTCCTTGCTTCCACGGGAGGGGGGGATGGTTATCACCAGCCAGCATCACCCAACACTTCCCATTCTGGGTTCACTATTCAGCACAACACAAACACTGTGACTGGAAGCTCTCCAGTATGGCTGCCTGCTAGCTCACTTTTTTATTTTTACTCTTATGAAACAACAGCTTTTGGCTTTCAAAAGAAGCATTAAGGAAAAACACAAAGCTTCCACTGGTGTTAGCTGCCATGTCTGCACGTTCCAATTGGACAAGATCAAACTGCATCAGGCACTCCTTTATTTCACAAGTACAAACACACAAATTGCCCAACTTGCTCCCTAAAACCATTACAATGTACAAACATACACCAGAGTTCAAGAGAAAATAAAAAGTTTCCTTACAATGTAGAAGGAGAGAGTCCAGACAGGAACTTTGCTGTACCCAAGAACAATTTTGGAATATTACTGTAAAAGGACATTCAGGTTGCAATAAGTGAATTACAAAAAATCTTAAAAATGTGAGAACAGAACAGAACCTGGCACCCAAACATGCCCCCCTTACTCCTGGGTTTGGATCATCTCCCAGGTCCCACCTCATTTCTCATCCAGCACAACAGACTGTGCTTCAGAACCAAACCAGGGCAGGAATGCAGAAACTCTCTCTGTCAGACCCTGCCCTGCTGCAGCTAAAGACACAAAACAGGTACCTCACAGTTATAGGTGTTACAGTTCTTCCCTCCCGGCGGGATTCCTTTGGGAATTCTTCTGCAAGCCGCTGAGACTGAGCATTTCACAAGTTGTACTTCCCCATTCCCCAGCTCCTCCATCTACAGCTTTCAAAGGTACAAGTCATTCCAATTTACCATGGAATGTAACGCATACCGTGATCATTGTCATATAAAAACACCAGGAAAGAAAAAAATAGATGGTGTTTCGAATTTCAGCTTGAATATCCAGAGTAAGTTTTGGCTTTATCTGGTCTACTGTGTCATCATCTTATGGAACACCATCCTGTCTCATGTAAATCGTCATTACTGTGTGTGTTCAGCACAAATCAGACCCTAAAATACATAAGGAATTCTTTTCCATGAGAGGCTTAAATGGCTTTACCAACTGAAGCACGCACTTAAAAACTAGGTCTAAATTAAAACGCATTCATGCACTGAGCACTATCACAAAGCACGGAGAAGCACAATACAGCTGAGGGTGCAGGGACAGCCTGGGCTCTGCAGGGACAGGCAGGGCTGGACCACAGAACTGCTCCAGTTCTCAGGTGCAGCGGTATGCTTGTGCGATTTAAAATACAACGGTACCTATCCCCAATGCTCCGGCACCCAAGAAAAGCAGTAGAGCCACGATCTCTTCAGTGATGCATCAAAACACTCAGAACAAACGAACAAGAGTACTCTGATCCAAAGGTCTACTCCCGGCAGGAGGGCAGGCAGGACATTTTCAGGGACCCCTTTCGCACGACACTAACTCAGCCAAATACATGGTCGCGATGCTCTCCTCCAACACTTCACTCAGCCCCGACTTCTTAACTCAAAATAACAAAAACCCCAGGCTAGTTTCAAGCTGACAGATTGATACGTCCCTCGAGCAGGATATTTGATTTCTACCACATCACGTATTCTGTCTGAGCTCTTGGGAAAAGCCCCGGCACCCCGCGGAGGGCCCGGGGCCCCCCGCGGCGCTGGCGATGGCAGCACCCGCAGGGCCGCGCCCAGGCCTGGACCCCGTCGGCCCGGCCAGCACTCTGCGACCCCGGGGAGCGCAGCCCCGCGACGCTCATCCCCCTCGGCCGCCCCGCCGCTCACCAGCTCGGGCACTCGAACAGAGACCCGCCGCCCGCCGAGGCCGCGCTCGCCGCCATCNGACAACTCCGGTACCAACGCTGTAATGCGGAGACAACTCCGGTACCAACCCTGTAACGAAGAGACCACCCCGGTACAGCCTCTGGAACCCGGAACACCCCCAAGTCCTTCCTCCTAAGGGCTGCTGTCCAGCTTCTTAACTCAAAATAACGCGGGGACAACTCCGGTACCAACCCTGTAACGAAGAGACCACCCCGGTACAGCCTCTGGAACCCGGGGACAGCCCCGGGACCAACCCTGGAGCGCGGGGACAGCGCCTCTGGGCGAGCAGAGCCCAGGGCACGGCCCGGTACGAGCACACCCAGCCGAGCCGGTACGAGCCGAAAGCCGCCTCTGTCCCGCGTCCCCCGGCCGCCGCAGCTGCCCCCAGGCTGTTGCCCGGAGCCCGCACCCCGAGCGCCGCAGGCACGGCCACGCTCGCTCCTGCCCCCGGCTCTCACGGCAAGCCAGGCTCCCCAGAAGGTTTGCAAACCCAACTACCCAACTCCCGGAGGGGTAGAACACATCCCAGAGCCAGGCACACCGTGCCAGAATACCGTGGCAACAGCCACAGGAGTTTCTGACGGTGATTTTTCAAGCTCGGGAACATTAGTCAAGACTGTTAGAAACAGTGTCTGCAGCAGTTCTACTGCCACGATCAATGATGTACAGAGAGGAGAAAGGACTCAAGCAGTTACAGAAAACCCTGAGCTCAGCAGCCTGTACCCGCCTCCTCAATTCCAGTTTCCAGAGGACTAAAACAGGCTAGAAGAAGGATACAAATAATGCCCCCCTTTTAGGCCTGGTGAGGAGCTAAGTGCTTTTGTTCTTATATGGCAGTGTGACACCCAAAGGACTCTGCCCGGCAGCAGGCATGCACAAATCAATAGCTTCTACCATTTCCAAGGAAAACTTCAAAAAGGGAGCAGAACAACACAGAGTGCCCTTGCTTTCAAGTCAGATTCTATCGTACAGGCATGCAAATGGCTCCAAGTTCTAGCAAAAGGCAAACAGTCAGAGCTGACCCAATGCTGCTCTGAGGAATGAGATTCACTTTTCTGGGATCAGCTGTTGTACAGGACTCTGCACAGAAGTATTGTGTATGTCCTCGTGAAATGAATTTTGTGTTTTCAGGTAGTTTCATTCTGAAAAATCAGGGACCACAGAACTAAAGCTGCAGGAAACACTACTGTACTAATGTAAAGTCTTCTACTCTGCTTAGAGAAGGAACTGCAAACACACCTGTGCTGATGTCTAAACTGCAAGAAAAATGAACTCTGACAGAGGCTTTTAAAAGTGTTTATTGATGATTATTAGATGGAATGATGGCGCAATAGTGCAAACCACTGTGCAATTGGGAGAACACTCCCTTCCCAGCTTTCACGTTTACTTTATTATAGACGAGACATGGAATAAGGATTAAATACAAAATGGGTCAGTATGCTGCGTTTACCACCCCCCATTGGGCTTTGGACAGATTACTGTTCCCTCAGTGCATGTCAGTTCAGAGCTACATCGAAGTGGGGAGTGGCTGCTTGTTCTGCCCAACCCTATGAGCTGGAAACAGCAATCTTCTTCATTTGCACACACATCCTCAGTCTGAAAATCCTAGCACTTCACTCAGCCAGTTTCTGCACTTTCTGTTTCATAAAGAATTCAAAATACCAAATGTTCACAAGCCACACATAATATTTACTAAAACACCACAAGTGAGCTTCAAGAGCACTTCTTCAGAATCAAGATTTCTGCTAACACTGTTCACTAATCTTGCTAGCTTGTAAACTTAGGTGCCCACTTCCTCATTTTTAAGTGTTTTTCTCCCTGGAAGCTTCTAAAAACAATTGGGAGTGAGCAGCTAAACATTTTATACTTAGTGCTTGAGTCAGCATTGGAAGGGATTTATTTGTCTACTAGTAAGCGACCAGCTAGTTTGTCTAAGGAAGTTGCACTGTTAGATTCTAAGTCAAAGAACATTCTGTCCTCAAATGATGCATTTCATGAAAAAACAACCCCAACCACACCCAAAAAATTAAACAACACAGTTGTGAGTCTCAAGGCTAAACTGACCAGCACGTAAAGGTTCAAATTATCATCCACGCATACCCTCCTTGCCTCTTAAATCTGTGACAACATCCTTTTGTTCAAGAGAATCTAGAACCACAGCCACTTGGAGACAATAAAACCATGGGGCAGATACTGGAGACTTTAGAAACTGCTGGATTTACATAATGTGACTTGGTGGTGTGCTGTCTTTGAATGTCATTCTCATTCCAGTCCAACAAAGTTACCTACATACACAAAATGTTGAAGTTGTGCGACTTGTCAAAAACAAGACATCTCCAATTATTGATCACACTTCAGCATACAGCTGGGACAGGGGATAACACATTACAGAAAGCAAAACCACAAGATTTTAATTACATAAAACAATATAATTTGTGTATAAACTGATAAATACTGTCTCCATAGTTCACTAATTCCAAATACTAGTTATCTGCACATTAGTTGCTAATATCTATTACTAGAAGTAGTTCCAACTTGTGCTCTCTCAGGGTGGTCTATTCATCTCCGAGACTAATCAGCCTGTTTGCTCTGACAGAAAAAATCTCAGCAGTGAGACTGGGTTCCATGGGAAGATTTCATTTTACCTTCCAGATAATGAGTCCTATGATTACACAGGCCACAGCAAGGCCAAGAATCAGGATACAGATCTTCTTACGGGATTTCTTCTAATAAGAGAAGAAAAAAAAGCCACTGACACCAGGAACACTTGAGGAAAAAGAAAGGCTACCATTTATGTACTAACTTGGATGAACAAGAGCACTTGATACCCACAGTTATTTGAGAGAAGTAACCAGTGTAGTCTGAACACTTTTACCTGTTCCTTAAACGCCATGATTCTACAGATTAATGTTTTTAATTTTAGGAGTGCAGTGGTCTAAAAGATGCAGTTAAGTCAAAATGTGGCAGGTTTTGCTTCTTTTAAGGACAATACAAGCCTCAGAGAAGGCCAAACCTTTCTAGCTATTTAGATTTTTCAGGTAATCCTAATCAAACTCCTAAGCAGTTTTCTGATACAATCTCCCTTTGGCCATTTAGGCTTGGTGTTGCATTTCTACAGTTTAAATGATTTCATGTACAGTTACTGGACTTGGATTTTACAGCTTTGCTCACTTTATTCATCACAGGAAACTACAGTCCATCCATATACACCAAATATTTTTAACTTGGCATCTAAGGATTTGAGGATAGTTATATATAACCACTTTCTCCACCCAGAAAAAAACCCACATGCAAAACATGTCCAACAGCTCCCAAACTTAGATTTATAAATACCTCAGAACTTTGGCAAGAAAGCCATGGAGAGAGAGAATACTACTATATGTTGCCAGATGGTAAAAGCAACATTCCCACCCTTGCACTCAACAGCATTGGAGTTTTATTGCCTGCCAGTACCTCCCACTTAACAGCTTGGAAGAGTCCAGTATTTATCTTGTATGGAAACCTGAAGTCCCAGCAGTAATGACTAAAGCAGAACCCTTACCCCCTCACAGAAGCTGGACCTACAGGGACAAGGATGATGAAAGGAACCTACAGAAAACACCGGCTATCATACAGCAGTGAGAGCCACTGCAAGAGATTTGATGGGACAGGGAGCACAGACTGTGGGAGAGAAGCTCAGCAGTTGGACAGAAGTGTTGCAAATCCTGGTCACCAAAAGCTACCCAAGTCTGGGCATAGATTTTTGCATGTCAGTGTCTTGGCTAATATGTTTACAAGTTGGATACAACATCAGAATTTGTTCTTGTTTCTTCCGCTAACTCCTAACAACAACGAAGAGAGGTAAACACTCAGGCTTGCAGAGTTGTGAAGGGCCAGACTCTATCTACTTAAAGTAGATGGTGAATTTCAATACCATGTTTTTGACTCAAGTGCTTTATATATTCCTTGCAGACAATTTTGAGTGAATGCCAGCTTGCACGAGCTGGTTTTAATAACTAGTCTGGTGTGCTGCAGTCCTCAGTGTCTTGCTCTGCCTGTTTCATTATTGCTCAACTATACACTGACAATCAAGCACACAGAATTTACCTGGTAATAGGCAGCTCTCTGTAACTGCTCACTGGCTCTTTCCACATGGACTTCTGCACTTTCCACATTTGCCTCTATGCTATCTATGGAAAAAACAGGAGAACTCATTGTAAAATATTTCAGAGCTTCAGTGTTGAAAAATTACAACCAGAAATACTTTTAATGCAAAATACTGAAAAATGTAATCCATGTAGGCAAAACGTGTAACTGAACCAAAAAAAAACTTCTTATTATCCAAATGCACTTACCAATCATATCTCCTTGGTCATGAATCATCATGGCTAAATCCTTAAATATCTGATTGACATCCAAAATGTCTGCCTGAAGACAACAGTTTAACAAGTTACAACAAACACTGGGTACAATTTTTTCTAATCATCACTCCTAGTACCTCTTCTGACCATCACTCGAAGGGTCAGAATAGACACCAGCATTCACAGACTGAGGTGACTTGATGTTACCACCTGTGCAACTTGGTATTAACATGGGAGCCTACAATACTCCTGCTACTGAATATTTGTTTCATCACACCAGCAATCAGTGTGAACACTGTAACATGAGCTGCTCCTGCCGTTGCTGAAGGATCACCAGTCAACACTGAGGAAAAATATACCTCCTTCAGCAGGAGCAGGGAGATTATCTTGGCATCAATCCTCTCTACGAGGAACTCTATTCCTCCACCATCAGCTCTCCTCAGCCTATCCCATTCATTAGCACTGCACAACTCCTTTGATTTATCTCCCAGTACTATTAACTGTGCAGGATTGACTGGTCACCTCTAATTGCCTGATTGCGCTTTCTCTTTCTTTAATGAGTTCAAGGTCCTGTTCAGTTATTGCCACATCTTCTTCCTGAGACTGCATCTGATTCCAATCTTCGCCACTGGAAAGAGAGGGAAAGTCAGTGTCTCTCTGACTATAGGTACTCCCAGGCTGCATTTCATGGCAAAATGAGTTGAAGAGTTTCCTACAGAACAACCCCCAGGTTCTTAGCCCTGTCACTGTGTACAAGGACAGGACCGATTTCTGACAACAGTCACAAATTGGAACAATTGAAAAAAGGGACAGATCAGGCAATGTGAAGAAACTGGAAAGCAGTTACATGCATAGCACACTCTGTTCTAGAATGCAACAGTTATCTACATCATTACAGAAGAAACTTGCCTATTTCAGTTCTGCTTTTTTAAAAAAATACTTGTACCTTCCTTGCTTCTCACCATCCCTACGAAAGGGAGAAATCAGGGTGAAAATTCTGATAGGGAGCAGCCTGCAAGCACATTAACAGAACAGAACACTTGACAAGCATCTGGATTCAAAGATTCTTGCCTATCTGGCACTTGGAGATAAGACTAAAGTGTTTTAGTATTTTAATTCATTAGTCTAGTAGGAACTTGGAATTAAATTACACACCAAAAGAGATATTAAAACTCAAGTAACTCTGCACCCTAGTCTACCTCTCTCCTGATGAGCTGGTTCTTCACAACTGCTGAAGAAGTTACATCAATTAGAGTGGAACCAGCACCTATAATACAAGGCCATCTGTATGTTCAGCTTAGAACGTTCTTCAAGGGCAACATCTCCATCTTTTCAATAGAGAAGTGTGCCAGAAAACATTGTACCAGTCCAGTGTTCAGTACAACACTAAATAGTAAGTTTTAATGTCTTAGAAGTGCCTAAAGAAATGAAAAAAAAATTACACGAGTAGGTCAGACACAGCTGACCATCCCAGTAATTCAGCTCTGAGATGACCATAGGGTTTGCAGATCTCAAAAGCAGAAGTTTCTGACACATAGCACACAAGAACAGCTTTGAATGTGGAACAGCTGCTGTGTGCCATCATCCCTCACTGTGCTAGGAGCCTCTGGGTCCTACTGCTTTAGTGTGCAAGGCCTTAAAAGCCATCCCAGCACCTGCATAACTGAACACCTGGGGTTTCACCCTGGCTCAGGGTGAAAGCTCAGGGCTAAGGAAGGGACACACACCAAGCAGCTGACCAGATGAAGGACAGTTTGCAGAGGGAGGATGAGACAGGTAAGCAAGGTCTCTTGATTCAGAAAGTGAAAGGATTTACACAGACAGAGACAACAGATTTCACCCAGCTGACACATTAATCACAGATATTTCTGGAGGGGCTCAGGCTCTCTTTACCACACTGTAGAGTTGATGTAGCATTTTGCAAAGCCATCTACCACACAGGCACGCTGTTACTGCAGAGGCAGTACAACTGTCTGACAGGTGACAGTAATGCTGTCTTGTGCACATTCTGGGATTAGTTTGCCAGTGCACAATGTCCAGGACTTCTGAATTTTAGGCAGCCTCATCTGCTATTCTGCTGTAGCTCCAACTGGGCTGCTAGAGAACATCCAAACCCACAATATAAATATGCAGCTCTCTGTGGAAAGAGTCATAGTGAGTGAACTCTTGTCTAGTAATCTTGTGTTTACAGGCCAGAACACCAGGAGCTCCAGCTGCCACATCCTAAGGACACTACTATTTCCCTCAGGGTAGAAATCACACAATCTGTACTTAAGGAGGATAAAATACTGTCAGATGCATTTTTTTACATAGTATATTATGTGTGCTTTAATAATTGCTTTTCAACTCTTTTTGCTTTGCATTCAGCCAGCAGAGCCTGGCCCGAGTTACAGTAATATATCACACCATAAAAACTTTAGTTCTACATAGTGAAAACCTCAAGAGTACAAGAAGTTATTACCTATCAAATGAAACAAGCTGTTCTTCTCTGAACTGCTCATCAGCCTGGAAGAGATAAATGAGTCACTACTCTTACAGACTACCAAGACTATGCACAAAATCACCAGCAGTTTCTTGAAGACCAAGGCACATACTGTCCAAAGAGTTCTTGGAGAATGCCACTGTCACTGCAGCTTTCAGATTTAACTCAGGTTATGTAAGATTAGTTTTAGCTTCATCTTTAGATTTAATTTTTAGATTCAGATTGTCTCTGCAAATCAGAGGCAACTGAATGATTGAAAGCAGCCAGTCCATGTTCTCAGAGCAGCTGTCAATGTTTGTAACCTCCTTTCCCAACATGAAGCAAAAAATTTAGAGCATAATTCAATGGATAAATGTGTTCCCTTGCAGAAATTAAGAATGCAGAGCTAGCAGAAAGCCCTGAGGCAAGAGGAGAGAAATGCTTTTACTGGCCATTTTATTATGAATTCTCAGTAGCCACAGGGTTTGTCAAAACATAACAGTGAACATACATTGGAGATATTAGCAGGACAGAAATTGTAAGAATATAAAGCAACACAGTGTGAGATTTAAGATGCAATTTAAGGCGTGGTAAGCTTCCACCTGAACTCTTAAATTTTATAGCATAGGCCTGACATCAAGTGAAGAGCAGCCTGCAATGCTTTGCTATTCACTATACTCTGACTCCCCATCTTATCTGCAACATTTGCAATTACCAGGATTCCTTCCCTCCTCCACACTGACACTGGAGCACATTGAAACGAGAGATTACTTCCAACATCTGGAATAGCAAAACTAGTGCACCAAGGCCTCAGCTGCACTCAGGTGTCAGTAGACAAGTATGAGGTTGGAAGGCAAGTACAAGATCTTGCAGAAGACTCACAGTTCACTATACCACTCCAAAATTCCCATAAATACTTACAGAGATACGGGAGCCAGCTCTCGCCCTTGCTACAGTCTCTTTTTCCTTCTCTGACACTCGCCTCTGTACTGCCTGGAAATTATTTAAGGCTGTGGAGAAGTCATTCATTAATCGTTCTTTCTGAAGCCTCTGTTGGCGCTGAAGAATTGAAACACAAACAAGAGTTTAGACATTCGCATTTATTACAAAATGACTGTCAGAGTCTTAAAAAACCATCATAACAACGATGACAACAACAACAATGAAGAATGCTGGCATTCAGTGGTCTGGAGCACTGGTCAGAACAAAAAGCCCACCGTGTTTTAATTCCTTAAACCAATGCTCCATGCCTTGCCAACTGCAGAACAGTTTTGTGCAACAAGGCTCTCCAATTTCAATCTAGTTTTAAAGCCTGAGGTACACCGTTACTTTTATTCTAACCACATTCCAATAATTCACCACATTTAACTACATACCTTTTGGTTACCTACAACGCCTTTTCCCTCCATTCCTTCACTTAGCCAACCTCACACTCTCATCATATTCATACAACCATCATATTGTCACAAATAAATGAAGCCCCACACTACCAGAGCTAATGATAACACCCACTGTCCCAGTCTCCTAAGCCGTCTCTCCCAACCATGCCACACAACAAGCCTGTTGTTATTAGATCAGATAACATCCTTAGTCCTGATAACCATTTCAGTTTATCTTTTCTCCAAATACATTAGTTGCAATAATCCTTTTCATACTCATTTTACAATGCCAATTTATTTAGCCTCCATACGACATCTCCTTCGAGCATTGTGACGTTCCAGTGATGGCAAATAAGAAGTTGTGGAAAAGCTTGTCCCAAGGACAACATTAGGTCAGTTCTTATGTTTTCTGATAGAGAGATTTGCAACAGCTGGCTCAAACTGTGGGATTTTCAGGACTGTAATCCTGCAATGAGCTTGTACCAATTCAACAATAATTTCAAGGAGATAAATATTTTCAATTACATTTTTTCTATAATAAACCACTACAGCAGCATCATAATACACTGAAGCTTCCATCTGAACCCTCTGGAAGCAACAACCCTTCTGCCAGAGCATATCCTCAGCGTGCTGATTTCAGCTCCTGCAGATTTTGACTGAATTTTCCCTGGGCTGCATTCAGTGAGACGCACATGACAGGATTTTGTTCGCCACAGAAGATAATCTGAAAAATATTTGCTGAACAAACCAGCAAAACATGGCCATGCTTCCAACTGGCATATAAACCTTAAATACAGAATTAAACCAAGACAACATCTGCTGACCCACATCCTCAGATCATCCTACAACAGCACCCCAAAAGCAGGCAGTGGTGAATTGACACCAGAGGACTGTCCCTTCCCTTTCCCACAGGGAGCAGGAACTCAAACTACTATTTGGTAAGAGAAAATAATAGTCTTTGCCTCATCATATTTTGCTTTATGCAAATANCCCCCCCCCCAATAAATCACATGCAAGGGAAAGCTTTCTGGCATGCTCACATTTCACACTGATAGGCAGTTTGCTCTGAATTCTTATCCTAAAACACTACCTTGCACCACCAGGCACTTTGTAAACAAGATTATTTTTCAGAAATTTACTCAGAAAACCAAAATTGCACACTGAGTTCTCCCCAAACATTCAGGGCCTCTTATTCTCATGTGGGAAAGTTTTACACCTATTTGCTCCTGGGAAACATGGTTTTCTCAGTGTCATTTGAGCAGCCAGGATGCAGCCAGCTTAATGAGTTTCTCTACTTCACCATCATCCTTCATTGCAAAAGGCTTCTGTCTCTTCAGCTGTGCCAGTACAGGCTTTGCGATGTTGTGGTCTACCCTAGTTTCATGAAATGAGTGATCTGGTAATATGTCCAGAAAATTCTGCCTGCCTACCTGCTCAGAAGCAGACAGGGGAAGTGGCAGAGACCCCAGCTCCTTTAGATATTCATTGGTCTCTTTGGCAAGGCGGTTTGCGGAGTGCTGCAGCTGTTGTCTGAAATAGAAGTTCAAAAGCTAAGCTTACAGAAGTTCAAAAGCTTACACAAGATCTACATAAAAAGCAGCCATTGAGCATTTTAGCATCCAAAATGATGACTAAATAGGGGTTCTGAGATCACACAGCTTTACAGGTTTTTTTCAACCTAAAGGATAAGAGACGTACTTTGTTTTTTTAACATCAACTTGACTCTGGACCACATTTTTTAAAAAAAATTCGAGTAATTTCTTTGCTCCCTGCTAACTAGTATAATTCAGTAGCTTTAAAAATATCTTTTTCTCCAATGGCGTAAGAGAGAAACAACTTTACCCAGTGAATATAATCCCTCTTTTAGGGTCAATTCCTTATGGTACTAATTACTAACTAACTCTTCACTTGACAACCACCAACTCCATTGGTTAAATGTACATTTGATAAAAGTACAGGGACTCTGATATTAACTTCTTCATTTTTGTGAAAAATAGTGGTCAGAAAGAAGAACAATCCAGCTTCTACTTCAGGAATTGCAAGGCTTTCCCTTGAGCCTTTATGTTTTCCAACAACATTGCAATATGAAGCTATTGTTGTGAAGTATCTAACAGTAATATATAAAAACTATACTGTAAACTAGGAAGAAAAAATACTGAAACCAGAAGCAATTTTTGCATTCAATGGGTACAAGATGCTTAAGTGAAAGTCACTTACTTGGCCCAATAGACACACAAATCAAGGCACTCAGGCTCCATTATTGTATAAGCTGTACATGTAAACCAAACAAACTATCCATGCATTTTGGCAAGTTTGTATGGCAGCTGACAATTTGTGGGGTGCAACCACTCTCACCCCAAAGAGGAGAGATTATGCAATTTCTACAGTGACGTTAAACGGGAAAGCATTTGTTTGGTCACCAGTGATTGGTTCTTTAATCTAGTGATTAAATAGAGATTGAATCAATGGAGCAGCTCAAGGAAACAAATCCCTTTTTCTCCCATTTGGACTCTGATCTCATCCTTCAAATGTATCTTCCACCAAAAGTCATGAACTTATCCAAAAATCGCTATTATAAAAACCAGGATAATTGTGCATTCAGAGATTCAAAGTACTGTCAGACGAAGAGAGAGTGGAAGAATGTACTTTCAAGTTTTCTTTGATGACCTCAGAAATTATTCTTTCCATAATGTGCTATTTATGTTCCATGAGTTTGTAAAAGATGCATAGACACAGAGAGCCCCTGTACAGTCTCTCCAGGGGTCAGTTTGAACTACACCTGTTTTAATGTCTTCTACATTATCCCTCACTGGCATATTATTCTTCTGAAATTACATATGACATTTTGGCTGCCATATATGATTGCTAATCGTTCTACTGCCTAAATCCATCTGTACTACCAGCTACTTTTTCACCAATTATGGGGCTCCCTTACCATTTTTCCTTCCTAGTCTCATGTGAGGACCAAATACCTGTTATGGCATTCATTTCTTCTGAGCTATGAGTGAAGCTACTACGACTACTGCTCTACTACTTTTAAAAGAAACTATAGAAAAACTATATAGAAGAACAATATAGAAAGAACTGTTCCTACCCAGCAGCTTTGAATGGCTTCTCCAGAGCCCTGCAGAAACACCTTAGTTTGTCTCGTAAACTACTTAATGCAGCTAGTCATTCTGGGTTTGTAGGGCTGTATTAAATTTATCTAATAAAGCATCTCCCCAAAGATGCTTTCCCTAAGAACACAGACAGAAATGAAAGAACATCTATACCAATGTTTGCTCATTTAATACTCACAAATTTTCCTGAAGCTTGCTGGAATCCTGCTTGGTTCCCAGCTGGCTCATCAAATTCTTTATTTGAGCAGCTGAAGATAAAGAGATCACAAGATGAGTTAGTAAGACAAATTCAAACATATTTTATTCCTTCTTGAATGTATTCTTTTAGCTTTCCCTAAAATAAAGCTAAAAGCTAAATTTATTTAAATGTCTGACTTAACCTAGTAAGGCAACACTTACATTCTCTGCTTTAAATATATACATGTATCTTATGGGTGGATGCCAAGTGGATGGGGCCAGACTCCTCTCACCGGTGTCCAGAGACAGGACACGGGACAACAGCCACAACTGAAACACAGGAAGTTCCATCTAAATATGAGAAAATATTCCTTTGCTGAGAGGGTGACAGAGCCCTCTCAGGCTGCCCATAGAAGCTGTGGAGTCTGCTTCCCTGGATATATTCAAACCCTGCCTGGACGCCATCCTGCACAACCTGCTCAGGGGGAACCTGCTTTAGCAGAGGCTAGACCAGATGAGCTCCAGAGGGCCCTTCCAAGCCCACAGTTCTGGGATTCTGTGAAACGCAAAGTGTATTTTAAACACCCCCACCAACACATGATCCAGCCTAACAAACTAACTTTCAGACAAGAAAGTGATACTGAGGCACAGATACCCTGAAGAGAAGTCAGTGGAGCTAAAAGCTTGTGCACTCCTCTTCCTCAACCTTTTTAGACCAAGTAACAGAGCTGTTTCTACCAGCCTTGCTATTTCAGTATTCTAGGCTATCATTGCTGCAGAATGACCTCACTATGCCGTGTTGCCACTTTTACATTATTTTTAAGTTACTTAAATTATTAGTGCTCTGTTAAAAAAAACCAAAAAGAAAATGCCAAGCATTGCTTGTTTCGAAAACCCCCCCAAATCTGAATTTTTCTACTCACGATAGTCCAAACCTTTCACAATACTGGCACAAACAATCTTTCAAGAACAACATATAGCAATGTGCACCTCACAGTTTGCCTTTTTCAATCTGAAATAATGTTGTAGCACAGAGAGATATTTTAGACCTCCTTCTCCCTTATCTCTGATGTTTCCCTACTATTTTCTTTGTGTAGCCACGCATGATCATGAAACCACACAATGAATCACATCAAACCACTAGCCTACCTGAAAAGCAAGTACATTTTCTCTCCCCACTCCCTCTACTTTAGAATGCTTTTCTGACAAATCATTACTGAAGTGCTGGGCTCAGCACTTACAACAGCAGCACAAAGATTGATTATCCCAAATCAATCATGAAATCTATGCTATCACATCATGCAGTGAGAGGCAAGACCAAGGAGGATCACCTTAATACAGTTCCACAGGCAACTGAACTGAACTGAGTTATCCCACGAGTTTAACAAGAGTTTCTTCCAATTCAGAGACACCCTCCTGTGTAACTTCTGCTTTCACCCTGGAGCCTCTGCAGTGGATTAAATGTGTTGCTGGAGAAGCACCAGATCCCTACAATGGCCACTTCTTTTAAAGGGATGTCCAATGGCTCATAACAAGGGCAGCTCAGCTAAATCTGCAATGTGAATTAATCAGTAATTAGCCAGTAATTAGCTTTTACATCCACCAAGTGTATTCTCACCTAGAATTTCAGACTTGTATTAGGTTATACAGTGAAGAGTTGGTTGGCAACTCCTCGTATAACTGAGCTTGGCTTCCAGCAAGCAAGACTGCACATATTTCACAGCTGTCAGACACAGGAGGGTCAGAAAAATTCACAGTCAAGCTGCTGACAAACGGCACACGGACTGCACTCTGTGTGCAGATGCCGAGGACTTGGCAAACAGCATTTGTGCCATAATGTCCAAACACTCTGTGACTTATTTTTCTCCGCATGGGGAGATTCTTGCACAGTGCCACTTCCAGGCCAGGCAATGTGCTGTCTGTCCTGCCCTGAGCCAGGTTCAGCAGTTCGCTTTGCTTAGTTTATTTCAGCCAACAGCAACACACAGAGTCTACAAAAAATGAGACGAAAGTGTCTGGGAAAGGAAAGGAAGAGGCTGGAGCTCTTTATTCTTTAGATAGTGGGTATGCACCAACACACAGAGGCCCCTCAGTCAAAAGCCTTCTGTCTCCAAGCCCTTTTAATTTTGGGCTGTAGAGCCTTCCACATATCTGACAGCTAAGATTTCTTGAAACACTTCAATCTCTGCTCTAGCTGCAAGTCTGTTACATTTTGTGAGCAAACAACAGTTTTGCCAGCTCAGGCCACCGGTTTTCTGTACATTTTGTGTGAAATGCTCACTCCACAGAGACTCCCCAAAGAAGTGAATAATACTCAGTTGTGCATACTGTTTGCCTGCTCTTTTCCTCATAGCGGAAGAAGAAATGAGGACAGCCTTAAGGCTTCAATATATCTTTTTCTTTTAGGCTTGAATGGAAAGCTTTTATCTAGTGTGTAATAAAGTTAACTACTGTAACATTATGTCAGATGTTCTGTGTGTTCCCACCCACTTCAATAGAACTGTAAGGCTATTTGTTTGACTTGAGATAGGCAGCGCATGGAGATAGGATGGCTGCAGGTCATGAGACAGCGGGAAGCCTGTCCTGTGAGAGAGAGAAGCTGAGCTGCTTAAAACAGGAAGCTCAAAGAAATCCCGTGGAAGGGAGAAAGAAGGAGTGTAAAGGGGAAAAAAGGGGGAAATCCTCAACAAGCCACGCTATTTGGCAAACTTTGAAGCAATTCAGCAATGCCTACACCAAGGAGAAACGAACATGACTGAGCAAAGCATTTTCTTTAATATAAATAGCTTTGTATCATCAGAGGAGTCACCAACTTTCTGAGGAAGCAACATGTTCAACTGATCTTGCTCTTAAAAAGTTGCATGGACACTTGAACAATTAATGTATTTTTTAGCAAAGGCTGTATCCTTAGGAAGGATTATACCAAAGACTCTACTGAATGTGACTGCTTTAATGAGCAGCATTTCAGCGATCAGTACTGAGATTTCCGTGATTATTATACAATACCGATAACTTCCTCTAACGACAACCACGCCACCAAGAGACCACAACACCGTGTCCTTAGGGACATCCTGCCCGGGAGCAGGACGCTGCCAGCACAGCGAGGGGGAAAGCCGCACGGTCTCATCCCCATCCGAGATCCCTGGGACAGCAGCGCGGTGACACCTCGGGCTCCTGCTGCCGCCGGAGCCCCTCACTGAGGGCACCCAAAGCCAGCGAGCGGCCGGACTGGCCGGGGTGGCAGTGCCGCGGGGGAAGGGGAGGCTCGGTGACAGCGACAGACATTCACCGAGAGCGCCCACAGCGTTCACCCCGCCTCGCAGCCCGGCTGGGCATCACCGCGCCCGGCGCCTGCCGAGTGCCCGGCACGGGGAGAGCCCTCCCCGGGCACCGCTGCCCCGCACCGCTCCGGGNGGGGAGAGAGGAGCGGCGTGAGGGAGCGCGGAGTCGGCAAGGGTGGGAGTAGACCTGGAACATCATCCAGCCCCACCGTCCGCCCAGCACTGCTACTGTCACCCCAAACCACTAAAACATCACCCAGCGCCAGACCTCGACGCCTCTTGAATACCTCCAGAGGGGTGGTGATTCCCACACCTCCCTGGGCAGCCGCTTCCAATGCCTGACAGATCGTTTTTTCTAGTATCTCATCTGAATCTCTGCTGTCTCGGTTTAAGGCCATTTCCTCCTGTCCTTTCACTGCAGGCACAGCAGAAGAGACCAGCATCCACCTCACTACCTCTTCNCCCCGGGGCGCTGCCGGGCCGGGCCGCCCCGTCCCTCCCCGGCCGCGCACTCACTGTACTGCGCAATGCGCTGCACGTTGCCGCTGCATGTCTGGATGATGCCGCCGAAGTCCCGGGGCGGCGGCGGCGCCCCGGGGCCGCGCGGATCCAGCGGCCCGTACGACATGGCCGGGCCGGAGCGAGTGCCAGCC
>VZTG01008772.1:140616-152141 GCA_013397845.1 Melanocharis versteri | reverse complement strand
TCCCCCACCTCCCTGGGCAGCCGCTTCCAATGCCTGACAGATCGTTTTTTCTAGTATCTCATCTGAATCTCTGCTGTCTCGGTTTAAGGCCATTTCCTCCTGTCCTTTCACTGCAGGCACAGCAGAAGAGACCAGCATCCACCTCACTACCTCTTCTTGGGGAGTTGTAGAGAGCGATGTGATCCCCCTGAGCCCCCTCGAGACTAAACAAACCCAGTTCTTCATAAGACATGTTTTTCTAGAGCCTTCACAAGCCTTGTTGCCCTTCTCTGGACACGCTCCAGCACCTAAATGTCCTTTCTGAAGTGAGGGGCCCAGAACTGAAAGCAGTACTCAGAGTGTGGCCTCACCGGGGCGGAGTGCAGGGGCAGTCACCTCCCTGTCCCTGCTGGGTTCTTGGTAGAGGACGAATGAGCCCTACGGGGTGAGGGCTGCAGTGACAGCCTGGACTGGGGTGAGCAGGAGCCGTGCTTCCAGTGCTGAGCAATCCCACCAGCAATAATGCAAATGCTTTATTTTGTTTTGAACCAAGAACAAGCTGCTATTTGATGGAAGTTCAAACCAATTCATGGCCAATGGAACCCACTGCTGTGGGAAGTCACTTGGGAGATGCTTAGCAAGAGGATGGGATGACAATGAGAGCAGAAGATAATCCCAGAGGGGCTTTCAGCAGCTTTCAAAGGGCCACTTTGCTGCACACATCAAAGCTCAGGCTCTTGCAAGGTGTGTCTCATAACAAATTGCTGCTGCTTCTGGCTGGAGCAGCTGGTTGTGCTCATGCAGACAGTGCAGTGGATTTGGCAGACCCCAGACTTCCTGCCGCCAGACAGTTTCTGTGTGCCTGTCCTAAGAATGTGGTCAGTAGGTATTGGTATTGCAGGTGGTGCAGGATTTTGAGAGTCTGTAGAGCTTCTAGGAGGTGGCTGCAGAAGAGATTTTTGGAGAAGGATGCTCCTGGGTACAGCAGCGTGGGTTATTGAGCACTTAGTGCCTGTGTTACCTGAGCACAGGGACAATGATCACAAGGCTTTTGTGAAACATGGACTCAGCATCATGGAGCATACAGGAAACTGGAATGGAGGGGACACTAAAAGGTCTGAGCCTGCACAGAAGGCCTGCAGCAGAGCTAGAAGGGAGAACCAGTGTCACCTGAGTTCCGATTTAGACCAAATACCAGTAATTTTCTCACAACAGGTGCACAAATTTGGTACTGTGCCTTTGTAGTGGCTGGGCCATGCTTCTGGTCCCTGCCATGTCCAGCTTCCCTAGATCCAGGACATACAAAGCATCAGAAAGCAGCTCCTGGGTAGTTTGAGGCTTTGAGTAGTGAAGTTTTGAGTAGTGAAGTGCCAGTGCAGGAGCAGAGCCCGGGGCAGAGACCGGTGGCCCATGTCAGGCTCTGGTCCAATGTGTTAAGGAAACTTTCCCGTCTGCCCACCCAGATGCCACTCCAGGAGTCACACTCATACCAACCTGCGACACAAATGGAAGTGGGAAGATGGGGCATGGGGAGCTCATGGGGCAGGAAAAGAGTTTTGCAGGAGGAGTTGAAGTGACAGCAGTAGCTGTTAAGGGAATCCCTATGGCGCTGCTGTGCTTACGAGGTGTGTTCTGCTTCAGCAAGGAGGATTCCCAGGGCTCTGGCTCTTCGCTCTGTGTTCTGAGGGTGCCCAGTGTGAAGATGTCACCACCGTTACACACAGCCCACACATCCTCGCATCTCTGGAGCAAACAGTGTGGCCGTGGGAAGGATGGGGCCAGCACCTGCTTCTGAGAAGGGACCCCAGTGTTGTGAACCCCAGGACCCCCAGCACTCATCACCCAGGTCTTGGCACTGCGCCCCTGAACTCCGCACCCAGCACTCAGCACTTGGCACCCCGCACCCCGCACCTGACACCCTGCTCCTCGCTCCCCCCCTCCGCGCACCCCGCGTCCTGCACCCAGCTCCCCCCTGTCCCCTGTCCCCTGTCCCCTCTCCCCGCTCCCGCAGCGCCGGGGCCGCACTGGGCAGTGGTTCTCGCCCGGTGCCGCGAGAGGGCAGCAGCGCCCCCTGTCCGCTCCCGGGTGGCCCCGAGGGGCCCCGGGTGGCCCCGGGTGGCCCTGGGTGCTGGCGACTCTTCCTGCCCACGCTGCCTCTGTCAGCACCACGGCTCATTAGCGGTGCCTGTACCAGGGCGAGGCCACCACCGATGGCTCCCAAGCAATCATTCCGCAGCACCTGAGCGTCCCTCCTCATTTGGGGACAGCCGTGCTGGGATGGGGAGGACAGGCTGATCACACCCTGTCTGTACTCTTTTCTGCTTTACACTGACTACTGCAAAGAGCTGACTTCAAGATGCTGCCGTGGCATTGGACCCAGCTATATACAGGGCATTGCTTCCCCTCCATCCCTACCAATGGCAATCCTCTCCTGTCCCTTCCAACCCCTTTGCACTGGGCATCTGAGTAGTCCTGGGTTCCCAGGGATGAAGACAAAAGGAAAAGTCAAGGCGTGCTTTCCAGAAAGTGCCAAGATTCCAGAAACTGTGTCTTCACTAGAGAGGTCTGAGAGCTATTTTGAGTTAGATGAGTCCATAAAGAAGTTCCTGTGGGGCTCTGCTGGGCTGAGCTGCCCAGTGCTCAGAGCAGAAGCTGCAGGGTCCCTCCCATTGCTCTTAGATCTGTTGTTGCCAGTCTCACACTGGCAGAGTGTTCACCTGTTTTTCCTCTGGGATGCCACGTATTTTAGCCTGTAGTCCAGCTCAGGTGATTTGTGGAAGTGTGGTAATATTTTTTAATGAGAGGCTGTGCCCTCACACCCTGGGCACTATTCCAGTGTGCTCAACCCCTCTTGAGCATAACCCAGGTCAGCAGTCCAGAAATGAGGGCCCTGATTGCATATCCTGTGTTAATGAGCCTGCCTTCTGCCTGGTGGCTACGTCAAAACTGCCACAAACATTTCTGTGGGGGATGTGACTCAGGGTCTCCTGCCTGCCTCCCTGTTGGCTGAGGGGACCCCAGCTGTGCCCTAAATGCTGGAGCTTGCTGAGCACATGGAGGCAAGTTTTGCATGGGAAGATAAGGAGGGCTTTTTTCAGCTCTGAAAGCTGTTTATTCTTTACAGCGTACTGACACCAGAACGGAAAGGGCCTTTTCCTGAAACTGGCTATTTATAAACAGCTTGCAGTGCCGAGCCTTCCCTTGCAGGGGGGCAGGGACTCTTGCAGCTTTTATTTTGCTGCCTTGAGCTCATCCAGAGATCCTTCAGACAGGAGTGAATAGAGCAGGTCTTGCTGCCCATCCGCTGGAGGCATGCTCCAGTACCGACAGCTTGTAGTAACTCTTTGGAATTGTCAAACTCCAGTGAGTACCTAATTCAGCCCTAAATCCCTTGGCTGTGCAGTTGGTGCTGTTCACAGCCCTGAATTCTTACAAAGGCTTTGCAGGAGAAATTGGCCATTTGTGGCAGTCGTGCCTTTAATGTGTGACACAGCTGGGTTTGTCCAAAGGGACACATCCCTGTGGTGCACAGGCAGAAATCAGGAGCACTTGTAGCTCTATCTTTCCAAAATTCTGAATAGTGAACACTGCGTTCACTGCATCCACACACTAGAGGTGGGATTTGGCTGCTCCAAGATGTCTAAAACACAGCCTTGGAGCCTTGGCTAACTTTGCTTTTCTGTTGTGTGAGCCAGCACAAGCAGGCAGTCAGGACAGCCACAAACCCATGGCTCAAGCACAAAGCAAATTTATTCTGATTACTGAGCTGTCCCAGGGATCCCCAAAGCAAAACCCAGGCAGAGCTACACAGACTTGGTCCGTGCTGGAGGAACACCGGTCTGCTGCTTACACTGCTTTATCAGGGTTATTCCCAGCTGCAAGGTCAATTGAGCATTTACAATCCTCCTCACCAGTCTTCTTTTAACCCATTCCTCCCAACACCTGTGAAAGGAGAGAAAGGGGCACCTTCAAATCTCATCTCCATGAGAGATGCCTTTCTCCGGATTTTACCCAGTTTGTGTTGGGATGCTGGGCAACACTCTCCCTCCCTCCCTGTTTTTTGCTCCAGCAAGCCAGTGGCTGTGTGGGCAGTGCTGAGCCCTTCTTCCTTCAGGGACACTGGGATCCTTTTTTGAACCCTGCCAGAAACTCTGAGGAAGCTACAGCTAAGTTAAGTTATTAAAACTACTGCTCCTTCCCTTAGCTAGCTGTGCCCTCTTGACAAACCAGGTTTGCTCTTGGCACTGCTCACAATACCACAGCATTACCTGTATTCTCCCACCTCTGGGGATGTGATGGCTTTTGGTTGTGGCTCTGGCACAAAAGGCCAGTGTGTCTGGCAAAACCCCTGGCACTAGGGTTTGGCTGAGAATAAAAGAATTAAATAAAACCCTCTGTCTCCTTCTGGAGTTTGTTTTGTGCTGTTGAAGAAAGGCAGAGGTGTGCAGAGGGATGGGGAGAGGATGGGGCAGACACACAGCTCTTCAGCCAGGCAGAGAGAGCTGGATTTCCACGGGGTTCTGCACACCAAACACAGCTGAAGTAGTGAGGCTGGACCGTGGCTCAGAGCCAACAGCGTGGGAGATCAGAAAACTGTTGCGTTGAGGTCTCTTCACCCCCCTGGTATTTCAGTGGTCATGAGCAGGTCATGAATGTTTGTAGCAGGCTGAACTTGCAGAATTCCCTGGAAATGTGAACTCAGGGATATTTCTGGCAAATCTGGAAAGGAAATAATTATCCATCCGGAGGCTGCAGGATGCAGCACAGCCCCTGCACGTGGAAAGGTCCCACTGCCTCTGAGCTGCACACATACAACTGACACAGGACTTGGCTGACTTGTCAAAACTTTCCTCAACTCACTACAGTGTCTTGCAATCAACTGAATTTTGTATTTACAGTTGAAACAGGAAAAGCAGGACTTGGTCCATACCTTGGTGTAGCAATTATGAAGCAACCTAACGGCAGACTGTAACCAGCATCTGAAAATCGGGAGTGTTGTAACGTGCTGAACAATGACATGCCCCAGAAGAGCCCCTCAGCATGCAAATACTGCTGAGATGGACCACAGTGTAACCACTGGCTCTGTAAACAACAGCATGTTATCAAAGACTTGAGATGCAGATCCCTGTTTTCCCTCTTCTTCAGGGTAAAGGCTGATCTGGGAATTGGGCTGGGATCAGATGCTTGTGAAAGCAGTCACTTGCAAAAGCTTTTACTATGGGCTTAGTCCTATGTCTCTTGGAATATCACTTGGATTTGGCAAACACCTACTTTCCCTAATCCCTATTCATGCAGAGACACGTGGAGGCTCCTGGGAATCTCTGCTGCACTAGGGACTTGGATTCAGCAAAGTGGGAATACTCCCTGGGAATACTCCACAGTGAGATCCTCAAGGGCCTCCAGCCTGCCTGCCTGGCCTTGGAGAATGACATAGAGCCCCTTGCATTGCTCTTTCTGACTGTGATGTCCTTCCCCACAACCCAGACACCTGAGAGATGAAATAGCAGTCAGCAAGCATGAGCCAGAGCCTTGTCTGTGTATCCATACACTGAGGCCTGAGCTGGCTCCTCTGGATGGTAGATGGTCTTCATTGAGGATGACCCTGGGAGTTGTTCGAGCTTCTGAGGAAACCAAGGGATAGTACTGGGGCACAGTTTTTAGGAACTGGGTATTTGGGCAACACTGGCACTTGTATTTTAGATGTGGAGGTGGCCATACACCACCTCCTAGGCCAAGAGTGAGAGAGAACCCTACCAATACATGCAAACATGGCTACAGTACAGCATTAACCCTTGGGAGAGATATCTGGAATCTCTGCACAGGTCTCCAAATATAGTAGGTGCCTGTGCCAGCCAGGAACCAAGGGAAAGGGAGAAATTAGGAAAGAAATAAGAGCAGTACAGCACTGAAACAAGGTTCCAAACAAATCCCATCCCCTCGAGTTTTCAAAATCTGCCTGGACAAAGCCCTGGGCAGCCTACCATGTCTGAATGCAGTCCTGCTTGGAGCAGGGGATTGGACTGAGGGACCTCAAAAGGTCCCTTCCAGTCTAAATATTTCTGTGGTTCTGTGATGAATATTTGAAATACAGAACAACCAGACCTAATTATAGCATTGGAGAAATCCGTGACACATCTATCTACAGCTTAAACCAGTGCTGTTCCCTCCCCCATCCCATAAAGCTAGAAACAGGGCAGAAAAAGGTGATCACGGTCTACAATCTACAACACACAGTGATTCTTGGACAGGGAGGCACTCAGGAGGGAGCATCTCAGGAGCTACAAAATCATTACTAATGTGGAGAAGATGAACAAGAAATGATTGGGAATTTGGGGGCACCGAATAAAGTGAGGGGGCGGCAGGTTTAAAATGAAGAGCTTAGAGAGCTTAAGCTTCTTACAAAGACCTTGATTTCTTCCCTGTGGATTTCATTGGCACAAGACATCACTGAAGGAGAATGTATCTCTGAATTAAAAAAAAACCCCAAAACCAAAAACCCCCCCCCCCCAAACCCACCAAGCCTCAAAAAACCCAAAACAAAACAAAAAAAACCCCTGTTTCTGAGTCAGGAACCTTTGATTCAGGAGATCTTTTAAGCCACAGAGCAGTGGATTTGGTCATACAGAAATGTTCAAGTATTCCCAAGTGTCCATGTACATACTGTCAGAAAGAGCTCCTGGCCTCTGCTAAATTTGCAGAGATCAACAGATATCTCCCATCACACCTGGGGAAAATAATTCCCTGTCACCTCCTTTCACTTACATTATGAACTTCTGTTGCCCATCTTCTTCCTGACTGAGGAGTCCCAAGCTATTCTGTGGCTTCTTTTGAGAAACATTACTCTGCCTCAGTTGTTTCTTCTTTCTCTACCGTTTCTCTAGTTTTACATTACCCTTTTTCTATAAACAGAACAGAATTTTTGACAATTCACGATCATGGGCAGTGCACAGGATGCAGCTGAATTGTCTGTTTGATTTTATTTTTTATTAATCTTTTAATGATTTTCTAGCCTTCCTTTTATTGTCTGGCTCCTCCTGAACAGCAAGCTGAGATTTTTCATAGAAACATTCATTGTAACACTAAGATCTTTGCTGAGTGGCCGTAGCTAGTTTGGAGCCCAGCACCCTGTGAAGTCAGGGAAGATTACCCCTCTAGCCATCATTTTGTACTTACCAGGCATTGCTCATGTTATTGCCTGGGCACTCACTGATAGCACATCCTTCACCAGCTCTGCACCAGCCTTTCACCTTTGCAACTCTACATCACCCTGCGCTATCAACAAACTTCATCACCCCAAGAGCACATGGTCAGGGATGTGGAGAAAGGCATTGTCTTTCTGTGCTTTCACACATGCTCCCAGAGGCTGCCTCAAGCCCTGGACATTACACAAATAGCTACAAAACCTATTTGGAGTGTTACAGAGGATCCAGTCTAGGTGAGGGGACACAGTGGGGTTTGAGAACCTTCCTTCTTCCACAATACAGAAAATAATCTCCTGGTATCTCAGAGGAGAGGTGCTTGTCTGTAAACATGAACTCTCCGTGTGAGAAGACACTTGTATGTCCTCAAAGCTCCCAAACTGACAGGCACTGTCATTCAGCAGCAGTGTGCAGTGCTCTGCAGTGCCTGTCAGCCTCTGCCAGAGCTTTGGAGATCACCCTGCTGCCCTCCTGCCTGCTGTGGGACAGAGAGCTCAGTGTCAGCTGGATGGGAAAAGCAGAACTCAACCCTGTTGTATTTTTGGTGACCTTTGAGGAACTGGCCTGCAGACCCAGGTAGCTGGTTTGCCCCATTGGCACCTCTGTCCACAGTGTGGGGCCAGTCACCCTGCCAGGGGACCCGGGCAGGCACGGTGCAGCACACAGCTGAGTGGAGAGGGACACCTGAGCTGTCCAGCCTGTGGCTTGTGCTGCTGTAGCAGGTCCTGTGTGCCTGATACAAGGCATACAGAGCCTGCAGCACAAAGGTGCAGGGGGCAAACTGCACCTAAACTAAGAAAGCGTCACAGAGGAGGTGATCACAGCACTTGTCCAGTCCAGCCCAGACAGAAACAATAGGCTTCTAGCAGAAATGATAAGTCATTTTGGCCTGGGTTTTCTAGAAAATCACAGAGCCTGACCACACTTTGTTAAAACAGAGTCTTTTGGGGAAACGAAGGGATATTCAAGAAGCATTGAAATAATGTCAACAGCCTGCTGGGACAGACTCCCAAGAAAATCCTGACTGTGAACCCCCAGTCACTCCACACCTCTGGCATTATCAGTTCCTGTACTCTGACTTAAATCATCAGCACCTTGCCCAGTGCACTGCACAGCCCCCTGAGAGGATGTATAGACATGTTCCTCTGGCCATCAAATGCCAAGCGCTTATCACACAGAAACCTGTTCCTGGGAAAGCTCTGCAGAAATTGCTGAGTTGATAGTCCTCATTTGTGGGCTGGACACATCTCCCCACTTTTAAGTGGGACACTGTACATCACAGAGGTGTGTACCCCCCCACAAGAACTGACAGCCTAGAAAATGCTTATTGTGTGGTTGAATTACTTTTATTACTTTTATTTTATGTTATGCCAACTCTTCACTGCTTACCTACAACCTGCAGCTGCACAGAGACAACAAAGTTCTTCCAGGTCTCCAACAGCCTGAGCAGGGCTCTCCCACCTTCAGCAAAAGCCCCACCAGTTATTTTTTGACCAGCTCTCTGGGCTGTACAGGCATAACCATCAAAAGGATGGGACTTTAACAACTGGTCTTGAGTTGTGCAAGGAACAAGGCCAGGGGACATTGACAGACAGTTCAAAGTGGTTCAGCCATTCCAATACTAGCATCCACAGACCCATTAATACAGGGCAGGAAAGGAACGCTTGGGAATATCTCTCAACTCTGCAAAGGAACTGGCTGAAAACCCTTTAAAAAGAAAAATCTAAGCCTTGGAAGAGTAGGAGAGCAAAGGCTCTCTTGATTTTTAGAGCCTCTCAGCCAGAGAGCTGCTAGCAGAGCTGTAGCCAACTGTCAGATGTGCACTCAGTCCGGAAGGAGTCACCACCCAACTCCAGAAGATGTTTAAGTCCCTTCCAACCCAAACCATTCTATGATTCTATGGCCCAGGTCAGCCAGCAAAAGCAGCCATTCCGCAACAGAGCAACACCATCCACATCTGTAATTTTTCCTCAGTACAAAGAAGGAGCATCTCATCCTCCTTGCCACACTTCAAGGACTTAGTTCCAAGCATTAAACTAGAAACCCAATCCTTCCAACTTATGTATCAGGTGGGGGACACAAGTGACCGGGCCTACGGCACACCAGCAGGAGCAAAGGCAACACTTCTCCCAGTGGTCCACACTGCACCAGTCCGGAGACGGGCACTGAACAAATGTACACGGGAGATATTCCAGCTTTTATTCGCAAATCCATCTGTACATTCCGACTCGCCGAGTGGCAGCTGCCAGGGGCCGGCAGCACCAGGGGGCAGCAGCCACCAGGAGTCACCGCAGCTTCCCCAGCGCCTGGAAACAGGAGCCAGCGGAAGAAACCAAACCCCGCCGGCTTTTACATCTCACCTTCTCTGAGCAAGGGAATTGGAAATCGAGTCATCTTTATCACATTTAGAAAGGTGTTGGATTTAGAGTCCTGCGCGTTCAGCATAACGATCTTGAGTTGAAGTGACTATGCTGCAGAGCAGCTTGAAAACTATCCCAGGCTTGCTTTTCCCAAAGCCAGCATCTTAAAGCTGCAGTACTCTCCAGGCATCTTTCCCAACAGTCCCAAAGCCAAATAACAAAAGAAGCCCTTGCAAATAAATAATCACAGGAAAATAAATAAGATTAAAACTGAAATATACAGTTACATGGTCTTTATTTGGTTTCAGAGGTAGAAAAAAGTGGAGCCAGACTGCAGCTTTAAGCCTCATACCTGAATCAACCTCAAACACTTGGTAAATTTTACAGCTGATTAGCAGTACAGGTCCGAGATCTGAAGTTCCACGGTGATGAACATTTAGGCACAAACGCACACCCTTCCCCAAAGCATACTTTATTTTTGCAAGTTAGAAAAAAGCCTGCTATGGGGAAGTGCCCCTTCCCGAGCTGAACAGACATGACTGAAGACCTACTTACTGTCACAGTAAAACATCCCAACAAATAACTAACCCCACCCATGGTTGCAAGGGGAAACTGGTTCAAACCATGCACCAGGGAGACAATTCTCTCTCGGGATCCTTCAACTCCACTGGCACCACAGAATCCATGAGCAAATCCAGCTACCAGCAGGGCTGCCAGCTGCCTATCGCTTCTTGTGCTCCAAGCCTAGTTGAGGAAAGTCGTAAGTCCATTATTTCTACTTAAGCCAGAAATCCTGTAAATATCATTTAGAGGCAGTTCTACAGCAGGAGCTCTTGATCTGCTCTCTGTTTGGGGTGCACCAGCCCCCTCTCCAGGAACTCCCACACAGAAAAAACACACAGAAGAGAAAAGCAATCCATTGCAAGCCAGTGTCCGATGATTGTCCCTTTGGGAAGGGCAGGAATCCAGGACAGGGCAAGGCAGGGGAAGGGAGGAGGACGGCAGGTGGGGAAAAGTTAGAAACAAACTCAAAACCACCAAGACACAAGGAGGAGCTCAAAGCCCCTCAGCAACTGATGGCACTGGGTTGCTGTTTGCTAACAAAGTCTGAAATGAAGTCAAACTCGTTCTGTCCCAAAAATAACTCTGGCAGCTCCTGAATCCGGTCCAACCCCAGTTCGAGGACAAGGGATGTCAAGACCTCCTCATCTATGAGATCAGTGTCCATAACATTCAGTGTCAGCGCTGGTGAGGGCATGTGCTGCATGCCTGGGTGCTGGCCCGGCCCCACTCTGTACTGCTGGGCACCAGCTCCCATGGGCCCGTTGCTCATGCCCAGCGGGTGGCCCTGGTACTGGGTGTTGAGTTTTTGTAGGTGCATGCTGGCCATGAGCTGCTGGGTGCCCACCGGCCCCATGTACTGCTGCTGCTGACCCGGGCCATTGAACATCATTGCGTTTTGCATCTGGTGGTGGCCCATCTGTCCGCTGAGGCTGGGTCTTGGCCTCATCGCCCCGTCCATGCCAGCCCCTCCGTAGGGCATCATCTGAGCGGCGGCAGGCAGCGTCCTCAGTACATGCTGCCCATGCTGCGGGGGTCCCTGCAGCCCGCTCACCCCCATGCGGTAGCTCTGCAGCCCGGCGCCACCGTGGCTCATCGGCATCATCATATGCTCGGCCATGGCTCCAGGTCCCTGCGAGATGACAGCGGCTCGGGCACGGCTCCGGGGGACGGCACCCCGTCCCGCTCCCGCCGACCCGGCTCCGACAGAAGATCCCGGAGAGCTCCCACCTCCGCCCGGGGGAAGGCACCGCTCCGCTCCCTCCGCTGGAGTCCGCTGGCGGGGGAAGCTGCAGGGCCCCACCGGGATCCGGGCTGTGCCTGCGCGGTACGCACCGGTCCGGGGCTCCGGCGGGCAGCGGCTCCCCTCTCCGGCAGCGCCGAGCTGGGCTCAGCTCCCCGCGGCTCAGCTCAGCCCGGCTCGGCC
>VZTG01008772.1:105909-140421 GCA_013397845.1 Melanocharis versteri | reverse complement strand
CCCGGTGTTTTGTTCCCATGAAAAACAACAAAGCCACCAGCGGGACGAGGCTGGGGGATCCCATCCCATCCCATCCCATCCCATCCCATCCCATCCCATCCCATCCCATCCCATCCCATCCCATCCCATCCCATCCCATCCCATCCCTCTGACACCGCAAACGGCACACTGTCAGCTCTCTGGAGCCACCTCTCCAGTGCCTTCGTCCTCACAGTGCCACGGCCCAAGTGTTTGTACCCGCTACCACACTGGCTGTCTGGGCCTCAGGTCTCACTGCGGAGCTTGTGCTGAGCTCCCTGTGTATGCTGAAGGATGCATCTTTGTCAGGTGCTCCCAGGGCCAGGGTTAGTGGCCGAGAATAGTTGGTGGCATCACCTGTGTGGTTGGTTACTCAGTCGGCAGCATCTTCCTAGCAAGGATGCACCAACCTTCCAAACACAGATGGTACTAAGGGTATTGTTACCCATGGGGATTTGGTGGTATAATTGTCTGTAGCAGTATCTTTTTCACCTCTGAGGTGAGCTTTATCTCATGGGGTCCCAATGCAGCCCACACGCCCTGCTGAGCTTTCCTAGCCAATTAGATCACCATGGGCCTAGACTACAGCAGCTCTGGTGCTCTCTGCAGGACGCGGTGCTTTCCAGTAGTGTATGAAAGAATAGCAGTGATCTTCCTTATCTGCTTTGTGTTTTGAAGGAACCTAGAGACTTATGTTTAGAAGATATTAGTGCTGCGTAGTTACCTGCTTGGAAGGCAGGGAATGACAAAGTTCAACTTGCTTCCCCAACTTCATCCTTTGTCTCTGTCCTCTCCCAGACAACCCTTAACCACAGCATTACAGGGCATGGCTCTGGTAGTGACAGACAGATCTTTTCTGCTGGCTTGGAGCAGGTTGTTTCATGGAGTTTCAAGTGATCTGCATATTCATGGTGCTTGCAGACCCTAGTGAGCAGAGGAAAGGTTTAAGTACATACTGCCACGAAGGGACTAAGTCAGGCAGCATGGGCACCTTAGGTGAGTTCTGAGCCATGGTACTGACCCAAAGGGTTACTTATAAGGAGTATTTCTGTATCAAAACACTTTAAACCAGCAGCTCAGAGCAGATAACACTGGGGAGCCTTCAGCTTCAAGATGCCAGCAGCCAGGAATGGAAAGTCTCTTCTCTTACCTGGACAGAGTACAGGGCCATAAATCTCCCAGACATTCTGGGAGTTGCTTTTGTTTGTGCCACCTTCTGCCTTGTTAAGTGGCTGGGATAGGTTTCAGGTGTTGTTGGTGAGTCTCTAGCTGATGAATCAGTTGGTTAATTGTTCAATATAATTATGTAATGATTGTTTTTTGACTCTAGAGATTTTGACAAATGCATTTTTAGTACTAGTAAACACACGCTCACATACATATATCTGCCTGCCTACAAGTTCACACGCAGATGCACACCCAGGTGAGGAATAAATGCTAGGGGAGTGTCTGCTCTTGTCTTTTCAGAGGCATCCAGCCATGAAAACATCTCTCACTTAGAGGAGAGGTGAGGTGTGTCCTGCAAGACCTGGGCAGGGGCAGTTCTTGGACAGGAGTAAGAGGTGGGAAAGGGCTCTCCACAGCATTTGCGTTACCGAAGACCCCAAAGGTGGTAAATTGCCCTTCATTTTGGAAACAAATTAGCAGATAAGAGAACACTTGCTAAACACAAATGGGAAGGTCCCATCTATCTCTATCCTCACTCATGCCCCTTCTCCTGCAAGGATAAGACCAATCAGCTACTCATACAGTCTGAACATAGTTTGACCAGAAATAGAGCTGTGTGCCAGCTTTGTGCCATTGTCCTTAAATGTTTCCCTGGCATGACCTGGGGTGTTTGAGTAGGACCAGTGCCTGCAGGAAGGGAAGGGCACAGGGGGATGGAAGGATGGGAGGCATTGCGGTGGGCAGAGGTGTCCACAGATCCACAGCCTCCGTGTTTGCCATGTGTGTGCCAGCTTCCTGTGCTCTGTGTCCTGAGGGCTCCCTGTTCTTGAACCAGTAATATTTTATTTTACAGAGACCAGCTTAGATGGGCCTGCTGCAATTCCCACTGCCCAGCTGGTGGCTGAGGAACAGAGCTGGGAAAGGGCTGACCAGTTCTGGTAGCATCTCTCTAGCTGCTCTTCTTGGCCCAGAACGACCAGTGGGTCCTTCTTGTGCTGAGGTCTTGAGGATTAAGGACCCAAACCGCTGCAGCCATATTTACAAACACTGTGTGTGACCCATCTAACCCCAGGCGTGTGTCCCTCCCCTCTGCCCTGCCATCTGTCATCAGCCCACGGACAGACTGGCCTTTCTGGGAAAGAAGATCAACTGCCAGATCCAGCCCTTGGGCTGTTGGTCAGTGAGCCCTGATTGAAGTCACCACATCAGCCACCTCCATCAGTGTGTCATTCATGGCTTCCTGACATTGGACTTCTCCAGTGTCTTGGGGTGATTTTGTGATGATACTTTATTCCCTAATCATCTGCTTTATGCCCAGAAATGGCTGCTGTAGCTTTGATGGACCCAGGGCTGGGCTGGGGAGCCTTGGGCTCCTGTGTGGTTTGGTTCAAACCCTTTCTCCCTGAGTGCTTGGGCTGCGGTATGGACCGGAATGCTATATTCTTCCTTTTGTTAGATTAGTTTTTGCTAGCTTGAAGCAAGAAGTTGGGTTTTTTTCCCTTGCCCTAGCGTGGAGGCTGTACTGGGAATCCTCTCCATGGCTTTTTGGTTTTTTTTCCTTGAACAGTTTTGGCTTTGGGGTCTTTTTTTTCGGTCCGTCCAGGAAGCCGGTGGGGGGCTGCCCTGACCCTGAGACCTCGGAGAAGCTGAACCAACATGAGAAAGGACACTAAAACCCACCAGCTTCACCTGCTGTGAACAGGAGACCCACACCAGAAAGGTTCCCATCTATTCTGTCTGAGCAGCCGTGTGAGCTCCTGTTCCTCTCCTTCCCTGAGACAAAGGGGGGCAGACGTCATCTCTGCCTCCTGGCCACAAAGTCTGGTGGGGGGTGGGGGTTAAGGTTTTGAAATTTTGATATCTAGCATTTATTCAATAGTTTTCTGTGCCTTGTGGGCGCCCTTTTTTATTTTTTCTTTCTTTTTTGTCTTTTCTTTTTTCTTTTTTTTTGTTAATAAACAATTTGGGGTTTTTTTTCACTTTCACCCACTGGTATTCATTCCTCATTGGAAAAAGGGATTACTGGAGCCCTTCTCTTTAGAGGAAACAATAATTTCAGAGCATTTTCTCCTAAATTTGTCTCCAAACCGAGACCTCCAGGTCTCTACTGTACTGGCTGTACTGGTATCATCAGCCCTGTGTTATCAAGGGTGCATTACCCAGGCTGGGAATTAATCAGATTTTGCTCCAGTGGCACCAGTTTGCCTCAGTATGACTGGGGATGTGGCAGCACTGCCCATTTGTCTGTGTCCCAGGTCAAGGCATCCATGTGGATGGGCAGAAGTTCAGGGGTCTGACCACCAGCAGATTGCAGATCTTCTCTTTTCCCTGTTAGGAGGCAGCCTGATGCGCAGCTCTGTGTTACCTATGATTTGTTTATGTCAGATGTTCCCTCCACATATTTGGTGCCTGATCATCGTGCATTGACTGCACAGCTCCAGTGGCATTCCGATGGTAAAATCCTGCCCCCAAGCTCCCCAGGGATGAGAGGTGGCACTGGCATATGCTTTTTATAAGCAGAGGCAGAGACTTTTTTCTTGCAAGGATTTGCATGTATCAGAACTCGTTCTTGCTAATTGCAGTTGCTGATCTTGAGTACAAAATCTTTTTTTTGAAAGAGTCTGAGATGCTTAGTTCTGGGCAGGGGGTGGGAAGAACATTTTTATAAAGAGCTTTGTAGAATGCAAGATGTAGTGATGAATGGAGAGTGGGTAAAGAATTTTTTGGGGAATTACCTCAGACCAAATGATTCTCACTATGCATTTCAGTTTACAACCCACCCTCAGCTGTGGGCTGCGAGGTACCTTTGCATGGAGATTGCAGAAGGATTTGAGTAGTGATATGAGCTATGTGCTTGCGTGTACATGGAAGGATCTGAAGACCCCCATTGTTCAAAGACTCCTGGATGCTCAATTAAGTCAATGCTTGGTCCTGCAGAGCTCCTGCAGGTTTCAAAGCGATTGAGGATTGTGGATAAGTGCTAAGCCCATCTGTAAGAGACGGTCTGAAGATCCCTCACCTGTCTCATGATCATCGACGAGGACAGAGACTGAAAGACCCTAAAAACTCCTAAGGGGACAAGGGCGCAGGAGTCCTGGCCAGGNGTATTGCTGGCACTCAATAAAAGTGCATTGTTTTGATTGAAGCATAAAACTTTCCCCATTTGTGTTTCTTTTGCACTCTGAGATCAGGATAACGAATCATCACGACCCCCGCTCGTGCTAGCGGATCGTGACACCATCGCAGTTTGCAAACCTCAACTCTGAAGCTGAGAAGAAGCTGAGAAGTCCAGCAGAGACTGTGGTGCTGTAGATACTGAACCAGGAGCAAATTCTCATGGAATTTAATCAGTTTGGCTTTAAATAAGTACATCAACAAGCCAAGATTTAGAGGTTAAATTAAATATTAATCTTCTTGACACTGAGTTACACTTACAGGTGTCTCTGACAAAGAGAACTGGCCAACAGCAAATTCTTTGAGACACCCTGTTGCCAAACCTATTTCTTGTCCCCAGATGGGTCTGACATGGACAATTAAGGTGACAAGCATCATTCATTCAGTGGGCAGGATGTGGGAATCTGTGGTGCCATCAGGGCCGTGCGTGCCAGCATGGCCCAGCAGGGAGGCGTGGTGGATCTGAGCTCCCCGGGGCCTGTGAGCAGGGCAGAGAAACATCTCCTGGGAAGGTGCCCCAGACACTGCCTGCCTGGTGATGGGTCTGTGGAGTTGTCACCCCGCAGGTGATTTACAGGGAAGGACTTTGCCCAGCGCAGTCATGGTGTCGTACCATCCCTCAGTACATGTAGGGCAGGAACAGGCTTGTGCCAGCACGGAGCTTCCTTGAGCAAATGCCTCTTAGATGAGAGAGATGGGATGAGTGTGGGTTTTCTCATTTCTCTGAGAGCAACTATGGGTGTGCAGCAGGAAAGACTTTTCATTAAGATTTAAAAAACCCCAAATATTAAGGAGGAAAAGCAAAGAGCTCAGGTGTGTCTCTTCTCTGGGCACAAGTAACTGCACAGCCACACAGCAGCCACACGAGCATTCACCCAACAGCAACCCCAAACCTCCTCTCCCTGATTTCTGCCTGGTAAAAGGGTCCTCCAGGAGAGCAGAATCCAGGTGCTACATTAGCCTGTGATTCTCATCTGCATTTAGATGGAAACACTTAATAAAAAGCAGGAGGTGCGAGGCAGAGCCAAGGGGTGCAAACAGCCCATTGGAGGGGGCAAAGGCTGGGTTGAGACCAGACAGCCCCACTGGGTGCAGGGACTGGTCTGCAGCCAATGGCCAGCTCTGGGGAGCCATTAACCCTGCTGGGATGCCAAGGATGGGAAGGTTGTGCTTCCTCTCAGCTCTGTGGGAGCCTGCCAAATGTGCAGGTGGTGGGTGTGCAAGCTCCTTGCTTCCTGTGTGCACTGGTGTGGGCCCACCTGCCACTCAGCAGCATCTCACCTGCCAGGGCCACTAAGGGGTGCAAAGGTGGCTGAGGCCAGAGCCAGGCAGGAGGGGTTGGTGCTCCCTCAGGAGTGGCAGATGCAGCTGATCCCAGCGCCCCGTGTGCTCCAACCACCAAGCTGGCTTGCCCAACTTGTAAACAACTTTTTTTTTTCCCTCTGGGTTAATCTTGCTCTGTGGGGACAGATAACATCACTGGAATTTTTCCAGTGTCCTTTGCAAGAGCCTCCTGCTTTGGACTTTGGCTGCGACGCACATGAATGAGACACGAGCTTCCTCAATTGCTTTCTCTTGTTTGCTTTCCTCTGGGCCTGCTTCCTGCTCTGCTCACTTCTTCTGATTCCTGGTCTCATGGAGAGTGACCAGAGCAAGCTCAGTACCACCTTGTGCTTCCCTGGATGTCCCTGTGGGGCTGGGATGCTGGCAGGAAGCAGGAGGGGCAGTGGGGTCTGGGCTCTCCTCGCTGATGCCTTGCCGAGTGAGGCTGGCACTTGGTGAGCTCCTGCTCTGCATCCTGACTCTTTCCAGGGCAGCTGCTTTGGGTTTAGGCCTGTACCATGGCTGGGGTGGGCTGCACTGCAGCCTCAAAGGCCCGAAGGGGTTCTTGTCCCGTGGCAGAGCCAAACCCAATACAGGTAGTGTGGTACCTGAGCCCCAGCCCACGCAGCTGCCTGTCCCCACACTGCCCAGAGATTCCACTTATTGCCCCTTGAGCTCTCAGAGACCTCCCTATAGGGTCTGACAACAGAAAATCTGTCCTGCTTTGGAGAGGACTGGCAGCCCAAGCACCACTCAGCCATGGATGTACAGCCTGAGCCCGGCCCAGAGGGCTCCAGGTGCTGCTCTGAGCATGGCAGGAGCAGGCAGCCTGCCAGATCAGTCTGCCAGCACAGCCTCTGCCATGCTACAGGGCTGCGAGTGTCACCAGCTCCTGCCTCAGCAGGAGTCCTGCACGTGTCACCACTCACCTCTTCCCCGTGCTGTCACCCCTCCCCAGCACAGTTCTGTGGCTTGCTGCAGCCAGGGAAACTGAGGCACTTACCCTGTCCTGCTGCTGGCCACAGCTGAGCCACGAGCCTGCACAGGCCTTGCTTGTGCTCTGTTGGTGTTTCCCACTTCTATTCTTCCTTTCCACCTGGGAGTTTTCCAGGTTTCTCTATGGAGTCTGTGGTCCACAGACTATTAATCAGCTGGCTCTGGTGTCCAAGGGATGGTCCACTCGCCAAGTCATGGGGCTCTGCTCTTGCCTGGTCCCATCAGTCCCATGGCTGTCCTGTCCAGGTCCCCCAGCATGTTCTTTCCCTTCTAAGGACAAGCCAAGGAGTCAATCCCTCTCATGTGAGTGACCCATAGGTCTGCTTCAGGGTGAGAAGCTGCTTTGTCTGAGGCCTGGCTCACATTGCTACCCAGGCTTGTGGTCATCACTGCGTGGCCTTTGTGGATGTCCTGGTCACCACGATTTCCCTCAGGCTGGATTTGAGGCACAGGTGGACAGAGCAGGGCTGTGGTTTCTCTGGCAAGAAGCCTACTGTGTCCTGTCTCATCACGGGTCAAGTCTGCCTCTTCGTGAGTGCCCCTGCCACGCCCTGTCCCTCTGCCCATTCCTCCCAGGACCTGGTGTGGTGGTGGGGTCAGCGGAGATGGACAGCAGTGGGGCTTTCTCACTCAGGTGCTGCTCCTGTGAGACCCAGCGTTCTCGGGGGCAGGGAACCAGAGAGGCTTGGGGTTATTTCTTGTTATCTCCAGGCACCTGCATTGCTGCTATGCTGAGACAGATTAGCTGTGGCGGTTTCTCTGGTCTGCTGTTGCCTCATGCAACTGACTTGCATTTGGAGATTAGGGTAGTCGGGGCTGTGGTGGTGGGCTATAGAATGGTGTTTCTTTCATTATCATTAGGAATATCTGTTGCTGTTTATCTGCCTTCTCTTTCCTTCATGTTATGCAACCTCCTTTTGAGATGTCCGTGGTTGTTTTTCTAGGGTTGATGTAGCAACAAAACTCTTGCTGGTATTTCCAGACCCTCATGGCTATAGCATCCAATGTCTCACCTGCCCCTCTCACTCCCCTGACTTGCATTAGGATCCCCAAGTACTTTTCCACTCCAGTAATGAGTCCAGGTGTTGAGCAGGGACTACAGCAGAGCCCTGAGAAGATGCAAGCTCGTGAATGGGCTGGGTGCCGGCAGCTCTGGTTCGCGTGGCCAGGGAGGATCAGGGCGGGTGACTCAGGGCAACTGAAAGTTTTGTCCTGGGAGAGCTGCCTGGGATCCAGGTCGCTGGGACCTGTTTGTCAGGTTCCTATTTTTGTTATTCACTAGCTCAGTATTCCTGAAAACAAATTGTGTTGTTGTCACCTGATTGGCATCATAGGCGTCAGAGCATGGAGAGTGTCCTGCATGGAGAGCCTGTTTGGGTGGCTGGATCTCGGCTCTGCAGCGACTGGGTTTGGACTCTGCTGTGGCCATGTGCAGCTGTGCCAGTCCTGTGGCTGCTCCTCTTGGGCTGTGCCCCTGGAACAGCCCTGGTACTGCCTGGGGACCTGCCTGCCACCAGCTCCTCCAAAGCCGGGGCAAAGCACCACAGCCTTCGCTGTCAGAGGAGACCTTCAGGCTCTGTCATGTGTGGCTGTGTTTTGTGCATGGTGGCTGTGGGCTGAGCCTGCAGCAGGGACTTGAGAGAACTGTAGAACCTTCCTGAGCTGGAAGGGACCCACAAGGATCATGGAGCCCAACCCCTGGCCCTGCCCAGACCCCCCCAACAACCCCACTCCGGGCATCCCTGGAAGCATTATCCAAATGCTCCTGGAGCTCTGGCAGCCTCGGGGCCGTGCCCATTCCCTGGGGAGCCTGGGCAGTGCCCAGCACCCTCTGGGGGAAGAACCTTTCCCTGATCTCCAGCCTGAGCCTGCTCTGGCCCAGCCCCAGCCGTTCCCTGGGTGCTGTCCCTGGTCAGAGAGCAGAGATCAGAGCTGCCCCTCCACCGCCTCTTGTTAGTAGCTCTCAGTGTGCTCTGCCCTCAGTCTCCTCTGGCCCAGCTGAACAAGTCAAGTGACCTCAGCTGCTCCTTGTATTGCTTCTCCTCTAGACCCTTCACTGGGCTTTGGGACAAGAACCCCTGGGTTTTGTTCTCCAGTTGGCCCCCTCCTGCAGCAGAGGTGAGCTCTGCTGGCCCCTGGCTCAGGCTGTGGGCTCATGATGGTCCCTGAGTTGCCAGTGGGCTGGGGTAGGACAGGAGAGAGTCGTTGCTGTGTGAGAAATTGCTGGTTATATAGAGAGGAGAAAAGAGCTGGCAACAGGCTGACGCAAGGGCCCTTGACAGAGCCTGAACAACCTGGGAGGCTGCAGACAGTTCTGGGGAGAATGTACTTGTGGTGGGACACTGCTGTTTCCTTCATCTGCAACAACGTCTTTCTGGAGCTGGACATTTCTTCTTAGGCCAAGCTTCAGAAAAAACCTGCCAGCTAAACCAGGGATTTCGCTGATAGGTAATTTTTTCCTTAATAGCAAACAAGTCACATGAAAATACTTGTTTTATTTCGAAGAAATAAAGAAACAATTTTTTCTTGCGTCATCCATTCTCCTTTTTATCGTGGTAAAGGCTGACAGGGTGCAGGACCTGCTTCTGATCTTGGAAATACAGAAGAAAACATCTGTTGGTGTTTGTGGTGAGAGAAGCAGAGCTGTGCCTATCTCCCTGAGCAGCCCTGCTGCTGCTGCCCGCCTGAGCTTTAGTCATCTTGTCACGTCACCAGGGCGGTGTGTCAGCGGCTCAAGCAGCACTGCTGGCCTGCTGTGGTGGACGTGGAGATCAGCCGAAGCAAAGGGGTTTGTGGCCAGAGGAAGGCCAGTTCTCATGTGGACAGGTTTACTTTTTACATGAAGAAAATTGTCTGGATGCTCAAGTGAATTATTCATTTATTGGGAGCAAACTGAAAATACGTGCGATCCGAAAATGCGCGTTGCTGGCCAGTATTCACTGAAGTCCATGGGAGCTATTGGCATATATGATGTTAGGAAAACAGCTCGTGTTGCTGCTGCCATTGTCAGGATTAAAACTCCATTGCCCTTTTTGTGAACACTGACTGCTGAAGGCATCTGTTGTGTAAGGGACAAGCTGGTAGAAAGTAGATGACTGCCAGGTGGGGAGAGAAACCCTCCTCCTGCTGCCACGGCCGTGCTGTGGGCTTGTGAAAGGTGTTTGTATTTCTGCTCTGCATGGTGTTCCTCTTGCTCAGGCTTCAGGGACAGTGGTGTCGGGACAGTTGGTGCTGTGGGTATGGGGGGGTGCAGGAGGGGTGGGAGAAGCATCCCCCACCCTCCTCCCCTTGCCCCATCCACCTCTCTCTGCTGCTGGGTCTATGGACAGGGTTGTACATGGCAGGGTTGTCTCGAGGCGTGCTCCTGTGTGTCTCAGTGGGGAAGTGACTCTGAGGTTCTCCTGTCACTGGGGTCTCCCTGATGCACCCAGCAGAGACATGAGATGGTGCCAGTCATATGCTGGCATCCTTTAAATATCTCATTTCCTGATACCAGTGACCGCAAGTGCTGCCAGTTCTGGCTTTGGCAAGGTCTGAGTTGGGCTCTGCAGTTGAGAGCATGAAATGAGTTTAGGGAAAAGTTGAGGGTCTGAAATGAGAAAATCCGCATTAAAAAACTGCAGTCCCTGGGAGACACCAGTGTAAGGCTGGGGGACAGCTCTGCATGGATTTACAGGCCTCTCACCTGGAACAAAGTTGGAGGTTTTGGGTGAGATTTGGGCTGACACAACTCTTCCTGTGTTCCTGGCTGTGGCTTGGTTGTGCTGCATTTTTCAGCAGCACTGTGAAAGCATTCCCGTATCTTGGGGTGAGGCGGCTGTGTTACTGTTGTCCTGAGGAAACAACACATGGAATCGTGCTCCATGGCTGCATTTTTGCAGGCAGCTGAATCGCCTTCTCACTGGTGTAGTTATCTGATGCTTTAGGGACTTCCAGCAGCACACACAGGAGTTCATCTAGTGCTAGAGCTCTTGATAAGCAGGGAAGAAGGGCACTGGGCCGGGAAGCAAGGTCTCCTCCATGCTATGGATATGTGGCATTAATCTGGTCCACTATATCTCATGTGATGCACCCTCAGCCTTGGAGAGCAATCTGGGCCAGCTTTCAGCTTCCACCGTGGTGGCACTGCAATCCCTGCCAGCTGTGCTTCAGCCATGAGAGTCTCCATGAGAAGGTTCAAAGGGCCTTGTCCCCCAGAGCTGAGCAAAGAGGAGCAGCAGGCTGGAGCAGCCAGGAGGAGGAGAAACAGCAGGAGCCACATTTTGTCCAGGGCAGTGCAGCCCCACCAGTGTCTGTGACCTCCTCTAGGTATTTTCAGCTGGATGTTGTCAGGCAGGAGGATTTGGACTGGGCTTGGATTCGAGAGGACTGGCAAGGTCCAGCATGGATGTGGGCCCTGCAAAGTAGCCCAAGGCGGCAGAGAGCTGCTGCTACTCTCCCCACATGGGGAGCTGATCCAAGCTGCACAGGTTTCTGCAGCATTCCCAGCTAAGGTCCCCTTTCCCAAAGCTGTATGAGCAATGCAGTTTCCTCCTCAAGGTGGTGGGAGCAGGTGACACAGCACACAGACTTTGCAGGCACTCCTGGAATGATCACCATTCCCTGGAGACAACATGGGAGATGCATGTGTTCCATGGGTTTATCTAGATTTTGGTGTGTGTTTCATAGTTTCTGCTTCATGGCCACAGGGGAATGCTTTGGAGCTTGTGACTGGGTGACCCAGTGTCACTGCTCAGGAATGTGGCAGGTGTTGCCCGTGTTTTGGACTGTGCAGCATGTGGGTCCCTGAGCTTTGGGTGTGTGCTGGACCAGGTGATGTTGGGGGAAGGGGAGGAGAAGGCAGGTGAGGGGGTCTGTGCACAGGTAGCTTTTCTGGTAGCTGAATGCACTTGCTGCTCTCTCAGGGCACCCACTTAGGTGCTGTCCCCAGAGCAGTTGCCTTAAGATATTGTACCTGGGATGTGGTAAAGTCTGTGGCTGCAGCCTGCAGTGGTCTGGCCGGAGCATTGTGTTAGAACAAAGCTGCTCCAAACCTGCAGATCAAGGTCTGAATCACTGTAAAGTTCTGCACTGCTCACTGGGGCTGCCCACACTCTCTGTGATGGCAGGACTGGGAGCACAGGTCTCACAGGCAGAGGCAGCCTGCTGTGAGCTCTAAAGTTTTCCAGCTTGACAAACCCTGCTGTGGCATCCCTGCCTTGTCCTTTGCCTCCATGGGCTCCTCTACTTGGGCCAGGAGCTCATCTGTTCTCATCAGCTCTATGCCCCAGGGATTGGACGCCTCTTGGGCCTGAAGGGTCCCAGCTCTCTCAGCCTCTCCTCATATAGAAGATGCTCCAACCCCTTCATTTTTTGGCCCTCTCTGCTCCAGTAACTCTACATCTTCTCTGTATTGCAGCTTGTGCAGCAGTTTCTGGGCACTGCTTCTTGGAGATCCTGAGATCTCCTTGGGCTTCCAAGCACCTTCTCTTCCTTTGGGAATGCCTTGGAGGGTTGTGCTGCTGATGTCTCACTGTTATTTTTGCAATCTGCATTAGGGAGCTACAGCCACCATGGGTGCCCATGTCCTTATGCTGCAACCATGATCCCTGGCGTCTGCCCGCCCTGGGGCAGCTGGGTGCCCCGTGTGCTGTCCATTCACCCACTGCTCCTCACTGCACCCTCCTGCTCTGGCCTCTGAGCTGCCTGAGAAGCGTGGGGCATGCCAGGGCTTTTGTGGACCTGAGCTGTGCCTGGGCAGGAATGTGAGGTGTGCCTAGGTTGACGGGGGCTCCCAAGGCTGGGACAAAACACACCAGTAGGTGGGAGGGTCCACTGGAGACAGCTTGAGGTGCTGCAACCCTTCTGTGTTGTTCTGTGCGATGTGTGAGCAATGAATTACACTTGGAGGTAAAGGAAGTGAAGAGAGGTGGCCTTCCCCTGCTTGTCCTTTTGTGGGGTGCAAAGTATGAGCAGGTTTTGGAGCTGGTGACAGCAAGGAGCAGGAAGAGGAAGTGTGAGGAATTATAAATATCTGGCTCTCAAGGGGCAAAGCAGTGAGATAGTAGTTTCCTTCAATAGGCTCCTGGAGTGTGACACCCTCTTCCCTCTTTCGTGTGGCTGTGCTCCAGATAACAGAAACCACTGCTGATTTCCTGAGCTCACTATCTTTGTCATAAAAACCCCAAACAGCAGCAGTTTATAAATAAGGCTTAGGAAATAGAGCTGCTATCCTGAGGAGCAATGAAACCAGCAGCTTGTCCAGCTCAACACTTCAATTCTGGTTCACAACAAACTTGAGCCATCACAGAAAGAAACCTGAAACCTTTCACAAAGAGGAAAGTGGAACTGGCCTGCAAAGCAGGCCATGGAAGTGCTGTACAGTAAGGGTCTTGGGTGCCAGGGGCTGCCTGCCTCCCTCACTGTGCTTAACTCTTCCTAGAATCATAGATTCTCCTGAGCTGGAAGGGACCCACAAGGATCATTGAGTCCAACTCCTGGCCCTGCACAGGACAGGCCTAAGAATCCCACCCTGTGCCTGAGAGCGTTGTCCAAACGCTTCTTGAACTCCCAAGGTCCTCTAGAAAACCTACCTGCATCCTGGCAAGAGCCCACAGACACAGCTACCTGTCACACCTGCTACACCAGAAAACACACAGCTTCTGATTCCCTCTGCTTTTGCAACCCGTGCCATCCCAGGGCTCTAGGCTTTGTACTAATACTGATGGATAACACTCCATTTGGACCTGGGTTGTGCCTCAGCCAGATGCTGAGGAGACCATTAGCAAGACAGCAAGAGCTGAAATGAGTGCAGGGATGTCTGCTGAAGGTTTTCTCAGAGTTCACCCTGTGCCTCTGGCCAAAGGGTCAGCCCTGGACTGGGACTGCTGGGTGCTGCTCCTTCCCTGTTCTGTGGCATGGACCTGGGCCAAGCTGTGCTGCAGCGCTGAAACCCCACAAGCATGTGTGGTGATTTTTGGCTCAGTGTTGTCCTGGCAAAGTGGAGCAGATCTGACAGGATGGCTGTGAATGGGGAAGCCCTCAGGAAGGGAGTTCCTGAAGTCCCAGCACTTTGGGAAAGATATGGATGGTATGGACTGGAGAGTGTTTTGAGATGAGCAACCATCAGCAGAGCCCTGACAGCTGGAGTTGCTGGTTTACCCCAGAGAACGGACAGCAGAGGAAGGCAGGAGAAGTCTTCAAATCCACAGAGAAGGTGGAAGATGGATCCTTCTGCCACGATCATGGTGCGCATCATGACTAAGAGGCTTCAGCTGCAGAAAGGAGGATTCAGGTGAGACTCAAGGAAGATCTTCCTGCCTAGAGACAGCTCTTCGTCTTGTAGGAACTTTAAAATAGGACAATGATTTCCAACATGTTGCCAGCTCTGGCTGTGCAATTGGGCTTTTGCAAGCTGCAGTATTGACAGAACAAGCAGTTAAACAAATACTGTCTTCTGCTGTAACGTTTGTTATTGCTGGCCACAAACCACAGGCAGCTTGGTCTGGCTCCAGGAGAGAGAGCTGTGCAAATATTCCTGTGTTAGAAGTTATCTCCAAGATGCTGCCACAGCTTGGGTCTCCCAGGGAGGATGGAGGGAGAATGGTTTACAGGCAAAGGTGGATCATCTCAGCACTCTGCCAGCAGAACCTGGGGTCATGGAAAGCTGCTCCTGCTCTCCAGTGCTTCACCTTCTGCAGCTCCCAGACGCAAGCAGGAATTTCCAGACAGCACATCTGCACATATACACAGAGAGAAGGGCAGCAGGCTAAAGGAGGGTGAATGGTGTGTTTGTTGACAGTTCCGGTGAGCTAAGCTTTGAGGAATGGCACTGGCAAAATGGCAAAATCCATCTCAGTTTGAGTTCTGTCCCACCAAAAATCTTTTCCATGTTCCTTACTAGTGTTTTGGACCTGACAGCTCATTGCAGCTATGACAATGGGTTCTGCTAATCCAAAAAAAATCCTGAATATGGAGCTGTAGCACAGGTTTCATATATATTTCATGCATTGTGCCTGTAAAGTAAAATTCTCTTTAGTGTAGTCCTTCTTGGTTTCCTCGTTTGTGCCCCTGATACTACAGATGGGATGGGATGGGATGGGATGGGATGGGATGGGATGGGNGATGGGATGGGACGGGACGGGACGGGATGGGACGGGACGGGATGGGATGGGACGGGATGGGATGAGTGGAGAGAGTGCAGATGGACTTAGTCATCTGCCACCTCCTTTCTCTGAAGCAGCACGAGCCTCAGGGCTTCCTGCTCTCCCTCTGCTGCTGCAGAGCTGGGACACAGGGGAAGTAAGCAAAGAGCACCCTTCTGGTGAACTAAGTTTTCAGCCACAGCAGGTTTGTTGAACATGAGAGCCTGCCTGTCCCTAAAAATAGGTCTGATTCCAGTGGAACAGCTCAGGAAGGCTCCAGTGGACCCAGCCCATGCTGGCCATTTCCAGCTCAGCTGGGAGAGCCCATTCCACATTCATGGTGGAGGAACAAGGAATAAGTGGTTTGTCTCCTCAGCTGAGCGATGTAGCAAAGGCTCTACTTTCCTGTGCCTGAGGCAGCACTGGCTCCCTGACATGATTTTTAGGTAAGAGCAGCGCTTCCAGACACAGATTCAGCACAGCCAGCTACCAGTGGGTCACCTCTGTCTTGCAGCTTCCTTGGTGAGGGACAGTCTTGGGAAGGATCCAGCAGTTTAGCTCCTCCAAGGGGCCTGCTGCTCTGAGTACACCCAGCCTGAGCTCTGCGTGCCCCTGCATCCCTCTGGAGTGGAAGGTGGATAATCTTGGGTGTGTGCCTCTCCCAACCACAGGAGAGCTTTGCTGGGCATGCTTGGCTAGCTGTAGGACTGAGAGAAGTGGGGTAAAAGCACTGGTGGGGTCATTTGCAGTGAGGTGCTAGGAAGATCATCACCCGTTGTGCCTTGTAGGACACAGCTAAGGGCAGGGGTACCTCCAGGTCAGATGAAAATGAACATTACTGGGCTCGGAAGTGGACTTCATGTTAGGGCCAGAAGTGGCTGGGAAAAATTTCCTGGAACTGCTGTTGCCTCAGCTTATACAAACTTACTAAGAAGTCATGGAACTGGGCCAGATGAATCAGAATTCATTCCGGAAAGAAGAGTTCAGGGTTCTAATTGAACCTGTTTCAGAGCTCTTTCAGAACGAAACACTTCCAGGTTTCCTTTTGAAGTGCATGTTTTGAAATCTCAATATTTTCCTGCTGTTTGTGATAGCAGAAAATGACCTCAAGTTCAGAACAGAAACAGAAACTTGGAATTCTCTATAATAATGAATGCAAAATTTTGCTTCCAAAAATTGAGATGGAAGATGTTTCCGAAAATTGAGATGAAAGTCAAACTCTGACATCTTGAAATCCCTGGTGGAAGGAGTCTTTGCGCTCCGTGCCACTTATAGAGAAATGTCCCAGAGAGATGAACACGTGTTGCCACTTGTCAAGGAGCAGCTCTGACTCTTCTGCTTTTCTTCACCCCATGCAGGGCAGCAGGTTTGTTCTCCCGTCCTGTGTTTTGGTGGTTGCTTTCCTTGCTCAGTGCATGAGGCCAGGTGGGAGCAGTTTTGATCACACAGATCATGAGGAGAAAGGAAGAGAAAGATGGAAGAGGAGGGAGCATGACAAAAACAGTGGGAGATGGAAGGAGACACATGAGGAGGAGACAGTGGAGAAGGTCAGAAATAGTCCTGGAAAGGCTCCATATCCCATCTCTATGGTGGAGAAGGTCCTATAACCTCCTTCCAGGACCTGTGGGCTCAAGAGAGTGCTGGAAACATGTCCCAAGGCACCAAGTCCCAGTGCAGCTCTGGGGGCAGGAGGTTGTTTTTGACTGAGTGTAGGTTTTTCCCCGAGTTTGTGCACGATGCTCTCAGGGCTCTATAAATACCACAGTGCTTCCTGTGGGCTCTGTGAGGAGGAAGCTGTTTCCCCGCTGGGGAGGAGGCAGCAGCAGCCTCAGGGTGCAGGCAGTGTGTGAGTTGGGGGGCAGGGACTGGGGGGCACACTGTACCATAGCCCCCCTCTCCCTCAGGCAGGACTGGCTTCTTCCATCCAGCCCAGCTGGCAGAGCCAGGCCCGGTTGCTCCACGCTGGACTGGCTGTATTTCAGCATTTCTAGAAAGCAACATGTGGGGAAGCCACGGGGGCTTTGTGGGAGATGAGGCAGGAGGAGGAGGAGGGTGAGCATTCAGGAATTGACAGCAAGGTTCTGCTGGGGGCAGTCCCGGCCCTTGTCTGACTGAGGGGCATTAGGTGAGAGGATGCTGCTTTGAATGATGCAGGAGGTGGCACTCCTGGAGAGTGGCTTTTAGGGTGGCTGCAATGGGTTTGACTTGCTGATATGTCTGACAGCCCTTGAGGAAGCATTGCTCCCAGGCAGGAACAGGCAGTGTGTCAGGGCTGATCGTTCCCAGCCTGTGAACTGGTGATGGAAGTACCTGGTGAGACATCCACGGGCCTCCCCATGCTGTCCTCAGCAGACTCCAAGGCTGCTGGATGTTCTCTGGTGCTACCCTGATAGTGTGAAGGCTCCAGCCAGGTTCTGGATAGTCTCTGTGATCTCCTCGTCTGCTTCCAGTGCTGCCAACTCTTTGGCTTTGCTCAGCTGTTTCTGCAGTGATGTCCAGGCTGTCAGAGCAGCTGACCTGGGGCCTCAGGGAAGCTGTTGCTGCTGCCCCTGGGCTGTGTGGAGGAGCCCTCTTGCTGCTGAGCAGACTGGGAAAGGTGGGCACACTCCAGGATGGGCACTGGGCCCCACTGTTCAGCCCATGTTTGGGGATATGTCCAAATGAGATCTCTCTCTTGGGAACTGGGGTGGGGAGAAGGACTGGCCAGAGCCCCATCCCTGTGATGGTGCTGCTGTGGGTATTTCAGGCTGCACTGCCCAGGGGAGCACGTGCTGGGATTGTGGGCAGCACCTGGTCTCCTCAATTCTTTTTCCCTGCCCTTCATCCCCCAGAGGCTAGAGACATCTGCCTGGTCCATTTGTGGACACCACAAAAAAAGTTTTTGTACTCTTCATGCCTCTCCAACATTTCTCCACAATATTTTGTACCTATTGAGCAGTGTTGCAGCCTGGGAGACTGATAAAATCCTGACAGCATTTTGAGGGACACAGCTGTTTCCTCTCTAACATTTTTGAGTGGCACTGTGTGGTTCAGAGCAGGGGCAAGGAGGCTTGCAGAATCATTGAAGTGCTGGTGTCAGACGTCTGAAGATCTTCAGCCCAGCCTCACACTTGGAGCAGGACTGTCCACAGCAGGACTGGGTCAAGCTGGTTGTATCTGCCTTACTTAGTTTTGAAAAATTCTGAGATGAGGATGGGATGAAGATCTCCCTTTCCATGTGGGCTGTTAGGTTGCTTGCAGCCTTCTCTTTGCCATGCTGACTCAGCCTCCTCCTCGAGCCCTGTGCTCTGCCTCCCTAGACCTGGCCCTCCCCAGTTTCCTCATGTCCGTCCTGAACTGGGGTGCACTGCTCCCCGTATTCCAGTGTAGCCCCACAAAGGGAAGATAATCCCTTTCCTCAGCCTGCCAGGCACATCTCGTCTCCTGCTCTCCAGTTTAAGGTTTGCCATATTTGCATGGGTGTGCTCTGGGTTCTCCTACATCAGGCAGAGCCCAAGTGAGGAGGAAGCACCCAGCTGATGTTGCATGCCATTGCGAGAGGAACTTGCCTGAGGTTTTGCATTTGGGAAGCCCCAGGGCTCAACCTGAAAACAAAATCTGTCCTCACGCAAGCTCTGGTCCCCAAGGAAGCTCCATTCAGAGCAGATGCCAAGCTGAGCCGTAGCTGTCACCTAGGAAAAAGGGTCTTGGGTGGAGACACTTGGACAGAAATGAACCTTTTCAGGCTCAAGAATAGATGGCAAAGTACACCAAGCTAATTTTCCCATAATTTTTTAAGATTATGCTCTAAATTATCTTTAAGCCAATTTGAGGATACGGAGGATATTTTTGTTTGACTGGAAGTGGCAGCATTGTATTTACAGCTAAAAAGCAGACTTGACATGGGAGCAGGGATCAGGTGAAGCAGGGGGGAGGAAAGTGACAGATTTTTAAATTGAAAAACTGCCAGAATTGATATGTGTTGACAGAATGTTTCTAAATTGTAAGTACTGCATTTCCTAAGACAAGGGAATGTGGGGAAGTGGCACAGAGAGAAAAAGCTGCTCCACAGTACAGCCCTCATGGGGAGAAGACCCCTGTTCTGGGGCTTCAGTCTTGGCTATCCCCAGCCTGATGGTGTGTCCCCATGGAGTGGGAAAATTGTGTAGGATGGGGACAGGAGCCAGGGAGGTGTGAGGAAACCATCCAGAACTCTTCCACTGACCAGGTTCCCTTTGAGGGAAAGCTGAAGAGACAGAAGGGCAATTTGAGTCTTTTCTTGTGTTTTGTCAAGATCAGAGGATGGGAGGTTTTCTGAGCCCATCACTGAGGGAAGTTACTCTGTGATGAAGAGCTTTCCTGCCAGCTGAACATGTGTGCTAAGTAAAACAGCTAAAAACAAATAATGAGAGCTGCTGCAGCTAGAGTTCTCTTTCGGGATGTGGTAGCGGCACTTGCTCTGCTCTGCACGTACAGCCACATTTCTCAGACATCCATTGCCTCTTCTTTGCAGAGTAGCTAATGGCAAAACAGTGCGTGAGAAATCTGTCCTGGACTTCCACTTGCCTTGCAAGAAGCAGGATGAGCTGAGAGCTTCATTAGACTTCACGTTTTCTTCAGGAGAAAACTGAGCAGGAGGACAGACTTTTAGGTTTCTCCCCACACTCTCCAGCCTAAAAGGTCCCTGAAGCTCTTGCCTGTGCAGGTCCATGTTCATCCACTCAGGCTCTGGGTGGATTTCTGCCATCCCTGTGATTTGGGAATGTTTCTAGGAGCTCTGTTTCTTCATTCTCTGTGTGTGATATGCAAAGGACACACCATGGACTGCACTCTTCTGCAGGGTATCAGCTGGCCTGTCTCCTGGAGAGGGACCCTCTGGGAAAAAAGGACTCTGTACAGCTTCTGCCTCCTGCCTGGTGTCACAGGGCTGCCTGGTTCTTTGCAAGAGGAAAAAAAATATGTGTTCTGCCATGGAAAGGTACAGCTTGTGCTATGCCAAGGACAGAGTGAAAGGAAGGAACACTGAGTGTGGCAGGGAGGGGATGAACTGTCCCCTACACAGATCTTCTCTTTCATGCATCCATTTCACTCCATGGCTGGAGCTAATCTGAGTGGAGGCTTCCATGACCCCGCCAGGGCTCCTGCCCTTGGTGGCATCTTCCTGCTTGCCCCCGTGCCAGTGCTGGCTGAGCTAATTCAGGGAAAAATAACCTTGCAAATACGCTTTGTGTTGGGCCAAATCAGCCCCATGTGATGGCTGTTTGCATGGCCAGAGGCAGTGCCTGGTGCAAGGGAAGGGGCTGTTTCACAGGGGAGGGGAAGGCAGGTCCTGCCTCGGCAGAATTAGAGAGGTTTAAATTGCAAGAGGACTGGCTGCATGGGGTTGAGGAGAAAGGGGCAGAAATTAGTCCACAAATCCCTAGAGTTGGCTGGCATCGATCCAAGCAGTGCCTGACCCGAGTCCAGCACCCACCGCCTGTGAGCTGAGGCTGCTTCAGCTGCTGAATGACATGCACCTAGCTTGAAGGTAAATATCCTTGCTCTTTCTTGCTCGGGTTATTGGTAAAGGTCAGGGTCCTGGGGGAGTTGGTGCTGGGTCTCCCTGAGCAGCCTGGAGGTGCGGTTTGACCAGGATGCACTGGGACTGTTTGTCCTGACAGTGCGAGGGGGCGGATCTGGGATCAGGCTCTGCTGATTTTGCTCAGAGGAACAGGAGGAAAGGAAGCAATTTCTGTAAATTTAGTAAGAAAGTCCTTAAATCTAATTGCTGGAAGTGGTTAGGGAAGCTGACAGGCTGTAATCAGCTTTGTGACTCTTTTCCAGCTCATCAGCAGTGCCAGTGGTCCTCGGTTGGGCTAAGGCAGCTCTGGTGCAGCATGTGAAAAATGAGAGCAACTCTCGCCTACCCACACAGCAATCCCACCTGTGAAAGCAGCACTGCACAGGCCAGCGCAAACAGCAGGGGTGTAAAGACCTCTGGATGGGGAGCAGCCAGGAAAGTCTGCTTAGATGGGGGTGCCCAGATTCAGAAATCGATGATAAAGCTTTTTCAGAAATTATTTATACTCAGTTGTAGCAAATGGGAAAGTCAGAGCTAAAGTTAGGTTTAAATTGCAGTGACCCTTCTGGGAGATGAGCTTTCCTAATAACAGTGCCGTGGCTTCATGCTAATTGAGAATAAGGAGTGTCACAGCAGTGAATGTCAGGAGGAGTGATAGCTGTTGCAGAAGGAAATTTCTCAGGGAGCACTAGAGGCAGAAAGGTCTGTTACTTCTGAGAAAGTATTCTTGAAATGTGGTGTCTCCCTGGGATTTCAGAGAATTTCATCTGTGTCAGAGGCTGAGAGTGTGTGCTGTTTCACTGATGGGATCAGTGGTGGACATGCTCTCTGACACCAGTCACTTTTATAATGTGTATTCTCTGCATCAATGTTATCTCATGTGCTAATAAATAGTTTTCTTGTAAATTTTCAGAAATTTCCTTTTTGCACCTAGAAAACAGTTACTCAGAGAATTAGAGTATTATCTGTTCTTCAGATGTCACTCAGACACGGATGCCTTGAGAGAGCAGACTTTCAGCCTAAGTGACTGAGTCACCAGGACACAGCTGCTTTGTGAGCTGACATAGTGTGGGGTGACAACACATGACTTAATGTGATGTAATGCAGCAGAGCATGACATCTACACCTTTTATCATGTGGGTTTTGAATGCGCTTGGCAGAAGGTGAGCACAGGTTGAGCCCCATTTGCACAGCCAGGGCTGTGACGGGACTGACGCCCATGGGGAAAGTAAAGGGCTTCTTCTCATCACTGGGGAGTGAAGTCAGACACTGTGCTGGTGCTGCTGAAAGGACTTTTCTGCTTGGAAGCAACAGGTTCGAACAGCAGTGGATTGTGGATTGTGAATTCCCTCTTGCTCACTTAAAAATCTTGTCCTTAATCCCTTTATTACAAATCATCTGCTGTCCTTTTGCTGCTGAGAAACAGAGCGAGAAGGGGCAGTTATTCATCAGGTGAAGCTAGGAAAAGACACGAGCCTCTCGGGAAGCAGAGGCACCAGTGAGGTGCAGGGAAATGGGGGCTTTTCACTATCTGGCCTGTGGCTCTTTGAATTTTCAGAAATACACTGACCAGCTCAGGGACAGGCCCCTCCTCAACCAGCATTGTTTTCAATCCCTCAGTCATCGGCAGCCTGACCCTGACCTGTCCTAGCCGGGAGGTGTCTGACACCCTTCAAGCCCCTGCTTCTGTCTTTGCCAGATGGTTGTATGCTGGTTTCCAGGAAATGCCCTGAACCGTCAGGAGTCCCTGAGCCCCTTCATAGGACAACAGGGAATGGCTTCCAACTGAGACAGGGCAGGGTTAGATGACTTATTAGGAAGAAATTCTTCACTGTGAGAGTGGTGAGGCCCTGGCACAGGGAAGACACGGAGAAGGTGGAATCCCTGAATGCCTCCTTTGCCTCAGTCTTTGCTGCTGAGGTTGGCCCTCAGGAGTCGCAGATCTTGGAGTTAGAGAAGCAGGCTGAAGAAAGGAAGACTTCCCCTTGGACATAGACGGTTGGGTTAGAGATCAGCCAGGCAGACTTGACACCCATAAACCCATGGGCCTTCCTGGGATGCACCCATGGGTGCTGACAGAGGTTGTTGCTAAGGCAGTCTCTGTTTGGAACAGCTGCCTGGGGAGGTCATGGGGGTCTCCCTCTCTGGAAGCATTCCAAATGCTCCTGCATGTGTTCCTGTCTACCTGCTCTAGGTGACCCTGCCCTGGGGGATGTTGGACTGCATGATCTCCAGAGGTCCCCTTAACAATTCTGTGGTTCTGTTTCTGCAGCTATGGCTGTCCCATTCCCTGGGAGTGTTTGAGGCCGGGTTGGACGCGGCTTGGAGCCACGTGGGACTGTGGAAGGTGTCCCTGCCCATGGCAGGGTGTGGAACGAGATGAGCTTTAAGGTCTCTTCCAACCCAAACCATCCTCTGACTCTAACCCCTTGGGGTGGCTTCTCTGCTCGAGCTGTGGGATGGAGTATTTGGCTGCTGCTGCACATGAATCAGAGGCCTCCACCATCCCAGACATGTGATGCTCTGGGCCTCAGTGGTCTCATTAGTACAACCAATAATTATGTTGTCCTGTGGCTGTCAGTGATAATATTCTTGTGCTATTTAGTTTCTCGACATTCAGATCAACTGGGATTATACCAATGCCCATAGTTTTCCCTTTTATCACCCTGGAAAGTCACATGTGGAGTTTGAATTATGTAATGTGATGGGTCGGGGTTTGGTTCAAGCCAAAGCAAAACAGAGGTCTAAGAGTTGTAGGGCCAAAGGTCTGACCCCTGTTCTCTGCAGGGACTCTGGTATCCTGCTTGCCCGGTGGGAGCAGGACACAGAGCAAATGTCCAGCTCCTCCCTGGGCTGCAGCCTGGGCAGGGTGGGTGGGTGCAGGAACACGGGGGTGCAGAACGCACCCAGAGTTCAGCCTCCATGGACTGCTCTGATGAAATGTCTAATAAGGGCTTTAACTTCATGCAGTTCAACTGAATGGCAGCTATTCCCTGATTCAGGTTAAACACTGGGAAGATCTCCAAGTGCTCATGCATGGCTCAGAGACTGCTGTGAAGAAAAGGTTTTAGTCCCTTAGGGGCAGGATTCCATTAAGATGGAATTTGAAGGGTTTTATTTTGATGTTTGTAACAGACACAGGCAAATGTGGTAATTTCCCTCCATGGGAATGAAACCCCTTGGGACTGGCTGAGCTAAAGAATGAGCTTGTGTATAGACAGAGAACCCAGAGAGGATTCATCTGGATCCTCCCAATGCCAGAGCAGTTCTTGTTCTGGCTTGAATGAGAGCTGGACGACACCTCGCTTGAAAGCATCCTGCAATTTTGGATACAAAGCAACACCCAGTGTGGTGCAAGTTAAGGAGCTGAGTGAAGTCTGTGGCCGTGGTGAGTGTAAACAGGCTGAGCCACAGGGAAGTAGTTGAAAGCTCGTGCATGAGAGACCATGGCTGGGATGAGGTGCTGTGATGGGGGAGACCTGGTTATTCCCAGGGACCACAGGCTGCAGGGCACAGCATCAGAGTTACTGGCAGGGCACAAGGAGAAAGCCCTTGGGAATTGAATGAGAGTCTGGGCAGGTGTAGCAGAAACATCATCACATGGACAGGCACACTGCAAAGTGCCCCCTGGGTGGTGTCCTGCAGTGGTTCAGGATGTCCTAGCAGCAGCTGGGATGAGTGGCTGGCGTGGGGCAGCCAGGAAAGAGCTGGCATGGCACAGCTGGTCCTCCCCAGCCCTGTTACTGTCCTGTGAGATGTTTTGCTGGAACACGCCATATGTGGAGCTGCCCTGGGGTGGTTCTCTGAGGGGGAGCTGTGTGTGCCTGTGTGCTTTGTTATCAGCTCTGGTGAGAAATTTTCAGGCTGGCCTTTCTGTGGTGATGCCAGCAGCCCGATCCCAGGTACAGGTCTCTGGTAAGCCAGGGAGACCGGCTGTACCCAGTGGAGTCACTACTCAGGTCCCACAAGGTTTGGGTCCCAGGGATTACCTTATCACTCTTACGACCACCTGACAAGAGGTTGTAGCAAGGTGTGGGTCTGCCTCTTCTGCCAGGCAGCTGATGACAGGAGAAGAGGACCTAGCCTCAAGTTGCACCAGGGGAGGTTCAGGTTGAACAGCAGGAAGAATTTCTTCACTAAAAGGATGGTCAGGCATTGGAAGGGGCTGCCCAGGAAAGCAGTAGAGTCCCCATCCCTGGAGGTGGCCAAGGAACATCTGGATGTGGCATTCAGTGCTGGGTGACAAGGTAGGGAGTGATCACAGGTTGTACTTGATGATCCTGGTGGTCTTTTTCAAGCTAAATGATCCTGTGATTCTGTCTCCCATCCTTGCCACTGGCCCTTTTCAACCTGCCCTGGGAACGTGGCTCTGCCAGGAGCTGTGGGCTGCATCTCAGCTGGTGTACCAGTCGAGATGAGATGCAAACAGCACTGGGGCACTTGGAGCCTGTGCATTACCAGGCACAGCCAGAGAGAGGAGGCTGGAGGGGGTTCCAGTGGGAGGCACATCCTGGGCCCCTCTCCCTGCTCCTGCACATGCAGGGCCAGCTGTGCAAGCGGAGCAGCAGCCCCTGATGCTGCCACACGTGTATAACCCAGCCAAGGGTAATGCATGGAGGCCCAACAGGAGAGAAGGCTCCAGTTTGATGGATGGGATTGATACTTTCATTCTTTATTCTCCACTCAACTGTCAGGGCTGAGATGATTTTTCACAGTCGTGTGGACATTGCCTCCAAGCTGCAGAGGAACCAACGGGTGCCACCTGCCAGGGGCAGATCCACCTGTCTCTGGGCCCGTTGTTTGGTTGATGTTTAAGGACAGGATGGTGGGTGTGCTGTTACCCAGTGTGTCCTACTCTGTCCCCCAGGCATGGCCGTGTGTTGCCCTAAGGACTGGACACCAGCTCTGTGCTTGGACAGATGTTGCCCAAGGCTGGATGACTCTCTGGATGACTCTTCTGTGACATTAAGCCAAAATGCAAAGTATCTGTCCTTGGGGAACAGCAGATGGGTTAAGCAATGTCCTGCTGTGACACTGGGGCCTGTCACTGACTGACTTGGACAAGAAAGTGACGGAGGAGAGGTGGATTCTAGAGTGTTGTGGCTGTGCAGCAGCTTGTTTCTGCAGTGAGAAGAAGGGCTTGTAATACGAGTGGTGGTATCAGACAAGCCCCCTACTTGGTGCCACCAGATGACCAGCACAGAGAGGAGTGGCTGGGGTTTCCAGGCAGCTGTCCTGGGTCAGTGTGCCATGCCCCAGGTGGCAACCACCCTCCCCTTCAAGACTCTTGAGCCTTAGGAGACAGTCCCCAGGAGATGTTTCATGAAGGCTGACAAGACTCATGCACTGAACCTCACACCCCGCTTGGAACTTTCCCAAAGCAGTGAATTATGATTGTCCTCATTTTTAGGAGACAGAGAACCTGAGGCATTGCAGAGGGCCTGGGGTTTGTCCCCTCAATGGTGCTGCAGAATGTGGGGTCAGCCTGGACTGTGCTGCTTGGCAGAGGTTCTGAGCCTCATCCACCACCTTTGCCCCACGGTGTGACGGGACTGAGGCTGTTGCATTCCCACCTACACACCCCAGTGGTGTGGTTTGTCCCCATTGTGGAGGGGCTGGATCCTTGTGTGGTTTGTAAGGTAGTTTAGATAAAAGACCCCAGCTGCAGGGATCTCGTAGCTCTTCTGAGGCCAGCCTAATGCAGCTGCAGCTGAGGGCGAGCAGGCAGTGCAGACTGCTGCGTGTTGGTATCGGTATGCCAGCTTGAGCAAACGCAGAGCAGGAGGAGAAGGAGCTGGGAGTCAGTAGGATTTATCTTGTCTGTCTCCAAGTAGGGCAGAGTGCAGGAGGGAGCGGTCACATTTCTACTGTGCTGGGTGTATTCTCCTTCTTCCCTCAAAGAAATGAAGCCATATTTGTAACTACTGGTGCTGTGATGGGCAAGCTTCAGGGGCCCAGAACCACAGTGGACTAAGCCCCATGAAATGAACTTCCCTGGTCCTTTCTCTTTCCAAGTTGCCCTAACAAATACAGCAGCTCTGGTGCTGCTGGAGGAATGGGAGTCACAGGGCTGCTGTGGGGCCCTTGAGGGTCTTGCTGTAGGAAGCAGGTTGCCAAGCTGGGAACACGTGCTCCTGGCAGCACAGGCAGTTTCAGGAGCACGGGCAGTTGGGCTGTTTTGCTGCTGTTTTCCTTGAGCCAGTTGGTGCATGAGATAAGATAGAAGGAGGTTTCCAAGCCCTCTGCAGTGGTGGTAGACATAACCCGCAGGAAAAGACTGGAGGAAGCATCTGCAGGTGATTTTGTGATGCCCAGTGCCAGGGTGAAAAAGGCCATACAGAAGCTGGGGCCTGGCCAGGCTGTCCTGGGGAGCTGGGTAAGGCTGAGTGCTGCTTCCTGCCTTCTGAGGGTGGATCCAGCTCGTTGCTCCTTGCCATCATAGCGTGGAGCTCGTGGCACTCATCCCACAGGCATGTCCTTGCCATGGCAGCTCACTTCCAGGGAAGGCAGGGAGTGGCTCTGCACGAGGCTGAGTTTAGGAGGGCAGGACAGGGCACATTCACAAATATCACGCCTGGTTCTGGGAATGGCCTACAGTCCAGTCGGACCTGTCCCTTTGGCAAGCTCTGAGGGAGGATCTTGGGGGGGGGAAATGGTTGATCTTACAAAATATGCCATGGGCTCTTGTTCCTGGGTCACACAACCTGTCATTCAGCTGAAGGAAGCAGCTGCTTCCCTCACAGCAAGGATAATGGACATCCAGTGCTCTGAGGGCTGTTCAAAGTCCTAATTAAGGCTCAGATCTGCAAGTCCAGCTTCCTGGAAGCGTGCTGGGATTAGTGCAGAAACAAGGATGCTCCCTTCTTGCTGTGCCCTGCCATTGCTCCCCTCCAGGCCTGGAGCCATGCTGCTCCAAGGGGAGTACAAACCCATCCTGGCAGCTTATATCACCCCCCAAACAAGGGCAGCTCCATACAGCAGGGACTGGGAAGGGAGCAGAGAGCTGCAGTGAAGGGATGTGGATGGGACACGTCAGGATGTGACTCAGTTCTCGCAGGTAAGTCCCTGTGCTGTCCCTGCTGCACACATTCCTGGGAAACTGTGGGCACTGGGAGAAGCACACAGGGTGTGACTCAGACCAGTCAGCTCCATCTGCATATTTTTGCATATGATCAGATCTTTTTGGCAGTCCGTTTAGAAGGAGCTCCACTGGAGCAGTATCTTGAGTGACTGAAGGTCCCAACTTCCCTGTGGATTACTGGCCCCAAAGGCTCAACTCTCCAGCTCTGCTGATCCCAAGGAGACTCTTGGTCTCCCAAACCGCTTGAGGCCATTTTTGGGACATGTTGCTTTAACAGGGGATGAAATCGGTGGGGAGCACTTGGCTCCTCACCTGGGCTCTCTCCAGGTGCCCGTAAATGGATGGCAGATAATTAAGGTCGCAAACTGGCCTGGGCCACTTGGAGTGGTTCTGCCATTGCTAGAGTGTGAGTTCACGTCTGAGCTATGGAAACACACAGGCAATCAGCTGAAAATACACAGTGGAAGCCAAGGGAACCTATAATTAAAGGTTAAAAGTTGCAATTAATGCTGCCTATATGAGGATCTCAGCTTCTTATGGAATCCAGACACTGTGCCACTCCCTGTTTCCATGGGGCAGGCAGAGAGGGCAGCGATGGCTGCGGGCAAGAGAGCAGGTGGGCTGGGAAGGGACAGCACCATGCACACATCCACACATCCACAGAGCCTGGCAGAGCTGCTCAGACATGTGCAAAGATGTAAACAAAATGTAACCCGTTTGTATATTTGCTCTCACAATATTTCGGATTTTATCTGCTCCTACTAAACCATGGGTAAGTGGGAATGGGGGATGTGTGCTGGGCTCTGCTTGGACACAGGTGTCAAGAGCAGGTCACCCACCTGTTTCTGAAGAGCAGATCTGGAATAAGTGCCAGGGGGTACAGTTGTGATGGGTAAAATGCATCCAGAGAAGCCAAGTTATCTCCTTCTTGGGTGCTGTCTGAGGAGTCTGTCCCAGGGAACATTCTGAAGAGCAGCTGCAGCAAAGAGCTGTGCTTTGGTAGAAGCTTCTCGATGCATCTATGTTGCTTTGCAGTTGACCTGTGAAGTGCTGGGAAAGAGGGAAGCTCTGAACGTGTGCTGAGGATTAGATATGAGTTTAATGCATTCACTTGGAAATCAATATTAACGCAGGTTGTAAAACTGTATTGACAAGTGTGGGTAAATAGAACCATCTCCAGCTGGGAAAATGAGGTCTACAAGAGGAAGGTGACTGGTTCATGCTCACAAAGAAGTCAAGGACAGTGCCTTTTCCACCCTCCACAGGACCCAGGCTGGATCCTGGTTACCAGCAGGATCACAGGATGAACTTAGCTCTTACGATGTGCAGGTGAACAAAGGAACAGAGACTGACTGAAGACACAGACAAGAAGAAGCCTGATCTGAAAGAGGAAAAAGAGCTCCAAGTTTTTCTAGGAATGTGCCTGAAGCTACACTGAGACCAACTGTCCCTGATAAAATTTATGCAGGTTGATTTTTTGGAGGCATGTTAACTTCTGCACAAAACTCCCTGTTTCTTGTCCTCACCATCAGTGTGCTCTGTGTGAACCCAGCATGCCAGTACCTTTTCCCTCTCCTCCTAAGGTGAAAAGGGGCCATGGAAGGCAGATTTCAATCTCAAGGTAGTGAATGTGACTTCTTTGACACAGAAACTCCTTGCACAGAGGAATGTGACTCCTGCAGCAAGATAGGATCCATGTCTGCCATGGAGTGTCCTCTGCCAAGTGACTCATCCTGCAGTCCCCACCTGAGCACTCTCCAAGCTGAGCCATGGATGCCCTTCAGCTGGTTTCAGGAGAACTCCAAGCAAAAGACAACAGCACAAACTTGCTGGTTCAAGGGTAACCAAACCTTCCTTGTCACAGTGCCAAGAACTTCTTCAGCACCCAGGCTTGGAATGGTCTCATTTCCCTGCCTGTTGGTCATATTTCCCAGAAGCTGCTATTTCAGGCCTGCTGTCTGTACAAAATTAGCTCTTGAGAATATGTATTCATCTGTGCTTCAAGCAGCCTCATTGGTGTCCGTGCAGCTGCTCCAGGGTTGCAGGGTTTTCCCTGCCAGCTACAGCAGTGGCTGGGTTGGTGTGTCCCTTGGTGCGCAACTGGGGTTTTTGTCAAGTTCCTGAATTCTGATTAAATGAATTTCATCCTGGGATCATTCAGCTGCTTGATCAGAATGGAGCTGATAGCTGCTCTGTCTTGTGAAGGTTTTCTCTCAGTCAACAACTGAATGCTTTTCCAAAGATTCAGAGGAGCTGGGTTTACAAACAACCAGTTCAGCTGCTTCAACTCGGTGGTTGTGAGGAGCAGCTTGCCAGTGCTCTCCTACCCTTTCCTCACAGTGCCTTTCCAACTCTGCTTTCAGAATTTCCTGCCCTGCCTTCATCGCTCACCCAGATTCCCCCCTACTGGCTGGGCTGCAGGCAGGGCAGGTGTGTTCAGTCCTTCAGCACAGCCCAGCTGTGGGACCACAGGGCTGAGGAATGTGGGGATGAACAGTGGGGTTGTGATCAGGGGTGTCACAAGCTGGGAGGGGAAGCAGTAGCTTTTGGGTGCACAGGAATGTGGGCCATTGAAAAGACACCCACAACAGCCTGAGAGCACCTGCCATTTCTTCAGTGCCTTGGTCTCCAGAGGTCACCCTGAGTGCCATTGCCATCTCCAAGTGCCATGTGAGGAGCTCTGGCAGAGCCACGGCCGACTCACAGCAGTGTGGCGTCGTCCTGCCAGCTCTGAGGTGACCTTGCTGTGACACAGTGTGCTGGCACCTCCACAGGGCCAGCAAGGAGAAGATCCATTCCCTCCTTCAAGGGTGGGTCAGCACACCACTGCCTTGAGCTGAATGTGTGAAATGGGGGCAGTCAGCAGCCATCCTGCATCCATGGATAATGTGTGAATGGTTGGAGTTGATGACCTTAGAGGGCTTTTCCAACCTAGATGGTTCTGTGATTCTGTGATTCTCCACCAGGTCCTCCCTGAGCTGGAGGTTGGACAAGAAACCTCCAGAGGTTCTTTCTGACTTGAATTCCTCTGTAATTCTGTGAGCCTAAGAGCAGAAAGGGACCACCTGCTCAGGCATCTGTGCCAGAAGGAAGTGGGGTCTGGGGGTGGATCTCCAAAGACAGCTCTTCAGAAGAGCTTTATGATGAGACGAAATGTAACAGGCCAGTATGGAATCCAGGGGTGTGCATGAGCAGGGCCGTGTGTGGGTCCCTAAAGCCCTGCTCCATGACAGGACTGAGGAGGCCCAGAAGCTGGAAGCACACATTGGTCCATGTTCCCTCTTGACCCTGTGCATGCTTTTATCTTCAGTGCTTCCTTTGTGGGATAAGCCCAGATTGTGCCTAGGGATACTGGTGGCTTTGCAGACCTTTGCAAGATGTCCATTTCTTATCTGAGTGTCTTTCTGGCTTGTGTGGGAGAACCTAAAGGCACCAGGAAGTCAGAGTGAAATGGATGCTGCAACAATAAGCCCTTCGCACTCTGGGAAAGGGCTGCAATTTGAGATTCTGCAACTGATTAATTGCAGTGTTGGAAACACTCCCTTTCCTTGCACTCAGGAATTCCAGGTGCATTTGGTGATGCTGTGGATTTGTCCACTGTCTGTTCCCAGGAAAACACCATATGATTTGTTACATGGTAGTTTGGGCCAATAGGTTGAACACCAGAATTACCGGGGTTTCTTTTTTCCAGGCTGCAAAAAAGGCACCCTCTTAAGAATCAATGAATTTGTATGCAGATTCCCAGCACATGAATAATTCATGGCTATAAGAAAGGGGAAACACTATAGTGGTTTGATTATGCAGTTGGTTTAAATAAGCAAAATTAGTTGTTAATGAGATCCCTATGCATATTTAGGAAAGCTGAATAATTTATTAAGAGCCAAGAAGTGAGGCTGGAGAAGGGAGGAGAAAGCCAAGCAGCTCTTTTGAGATTGATTGTGTTCCTGTGCTTGTGGGATAAGAGGGCACAAATTAACCCCTTTTTGAATAAAACACAACTAATGCACATGCTGTCAGGAAATGGCTCTGCAGAGAGACCAGGTGATGTCCTTGCCCTGACTGCAGAGGCAGACACTTGTAAAATAGACTATGAATTAAGGGTAATCGTTAGATGGCATCCCAAATGTCGGGCAGTTCAGGGCCCTGCAGCCCAGGAACATCCATTTTGTTCCAGTCTGTAATGGATCACCAGTCTGACAAAGAAAAGTACACTTTCCAAGGTCCTAAATCACAAATGCTGGACAGGAGAGGGACTTTGCCAGGCAAGGAGAAAAAAAAAAACAAAACAGAAAAGGATCCTACCTAACTTTTTCCTAGGATTTTCTCCTAACAAGGGCAAATTATCTCCCTCTGTGAAGCTCTTCCATGTTAGTAATATCCACGATCCTTTGTCTCCCATTCCCAGGTGTGCTGGCGAAGCACTGGTGTTTGCATTCCCCTGTGGTGGGAGCTGCAAGCCAAGTGCATCCTGCTGCTCCTTGGTGTGCAGGCAGAGCAGAGAGGGTGGGTTGTGATTTTGGGAGAGTCACCTGAAGTAAAGATTTTGCACATGTAAACCTGTGCAAGTGTCCCCTGTGTGGACCACTGGTGCTTTTCTATGCTGGAGTAACAGCTGTGCTCTCATCTAGTGACATCTACAGATATGCAGATGTGGGATATGTGTCTGCCTTGGGGGTGCCTCGGCATTTGTGTCAAGTAGATTTATAGAATTATGGAATTGTTTGGGTTGGAAAAGACCTTTAAGATCACCAAGTCCAACCATTCTCCCAGCACTGTCAAGGCCACCGCTAAACCATGTCCCCAAATGCCACATCTACACAGCTCTTAAAACCCTCCAGGGATGGTGACAAGTCGGGGTGAAAGAAGAGAGGCTGGAAAGCAGAAGGAAGTTGGCTGGAAATCTCCTGTGCTGAGACACCTGACACTGGAGAAGCTCACAAACCCTCCTCATGTTCTTGAGTGTGCCTGTGTTGTTCTTTCAGCCAGGATGGTGCAGAGCTTAACCCACGGTGACACCAGCTCCCGTAGCCCCTCTGTCTGCCAGTCACTCCCTCCCTCTGCCTCGTCCTGCAGCACAGTGCATTTCTTACCCTGAAGAGCTGGAGGAGCCTGAAACAGTGTGAATAGCTGCAGGGAACACTGGTGTTTCACCTCTTTGGCTGTCAGTGACCCTGGTTACACTCAGGGACATCTGCCCTGAGCTCACCACCAGGCTTGTCTCCTGCCCTGGTGCTCACAGCTAAAGCTTGTAGAATGGTGCTTTTGGTGCAGAGATACCCCTGTGGTGGAAACAGGAGGGTAATCTCTCCCAAACCACCAAAACACTCCCTCGCTGGGCTCCTGGTCACTGCAGCATGTCCGTGTTTCCTCAGAGCCCCATGTTATTCACAGCTAGTGTCTGCCCAGGTCACTGCACTGCTGCCTGGGACAGACATGAGACCCCACAGGAGGAAGTGTCCCAGTGTCTACCACGGATCCATGGGAACCCATCTGTGTTGTACCTTTGCACAGTTCTGCATGTTGTTCCAGGCAAAGTGCACCTTGGCAGAGAAATGGGCTCAGAAACTTGGGGAGAGGCCAGATGAATGACCTACTAAAAGGTGATCAGGAATTTCAGGGAACACAGAGGCTGGAGGAGATGTGGCTTCTCCGTATGGTCACGGGCTGTGTGTGGCTGCTCCCAGTTCCTGTGCTGGTGGCTGAGCTGGGAGGAGGTTTGATCTTAATCTATATGGTTGTCTAGTTACTCACTGAACATGTTGCATTTCTAAAGAGCATGCACATCTTCGACCCCAGGAATGTGTCCTGTTTGTTTGCAATAAAGATGCTGGAAGAGATTCACAGTTGGGATTTTCAGTCAAGAAACAGGAATAGCCCATGAAATGCTGAGCTTCCAGAAGGATCAATGAGGTGCTCAGGGGCATGGTGGGTTCACCATGGGTGCTGGTCACGACAGGCAGCCTGTGTGGCTGCTCTGCTTTTGGCAAGAGAGTCCTTGCCACGTGCCAGCCAGAGAGGAAGGACGGGAACGAGCTGCGAGTGCCAGGTCACGGCTCAGGTTGTGCAGCAGCTGCTCCTCAGTGGGTATGGCAGAGCCATGGACCTTGCCCTGGGAGCGGGCACGAGGAGCTCCCCCGGGCTGCTGGCTCCTGTGGGAGTTTGTTTTGTGACCTTTGGTCTCATCAAGGTGTCTCTCTCCTGCACAGGATTTATTGACTCGAGCATCAGTTGTCACCTGCGCAGGAGCTGCTCTCCATGTGCCCACAGCTTTGCCAAGGGCTGTTCCTCAGCTCTGGAGAGACAGCCACCCTGGGCCAGGGCATGTGCCCGTGCTGGAGCTTAGGGTGGTCACAGCAGAAGGGGCACTGGTGCTGGACCTGCTCCTCTCCTGGAAGACAATGTGCAGCTTCATCTTCCCTGTGGTGCTGGTGTCTCCAGAGCTGTCTGGGCTCCTGCTCGTCCGGGCTGGCGCCTGCGTGTGCTGGGGGAGGTTACAGGTGCCCTTGGCTCTGGGAAGGTTCGTGGGACAGAGGGCAGTCAGTTTGCACTTGTGATAGGAAAGGAAACTGTTTTCTCAGGGAGGTGGCATTGGACTGAGGGCTAAATTGATTTCCATAAATATTTGAGCAAGGCTGAATTATTTATGACCCTCTGGTGACACAATAGAAGGAACCGATGGAATCGTCTGTGAATTTTCCAGATGATTTAGTTTAAAAATGCTGCTCGTTATTATTTATGTGGGTCAGATCCCCCTTTGCTCCTGGCCAGGCCTTGCACATGAGTTACATAAACACAGAGTCAATATACAAATCTCTCCCTTTATCCATCTTAATCTGCCAGTCAGTAAATGAGCAGCAGCCTTGGTGTTTGATTCCCCAGGAGGACTGTAATCAGAAACCTTTGTCATTCAAATGGTACAGAGGAAAAGGAAGAAAGAAGGAAAGAAGAAAGAAAGATAAAGTAAGAAAGAAGAAAAAGAATGAAGGAAAGAAATAAGAAAGTAATTAGGAAATAAAAAAGGGAAAAAGAAAGAAAAAGAAAAAGAAAAAGAAAAAGAAAAAGAAAAAGAAAAAGAAAAAGAAAAAGAAAAA
>VZTG01008772.1:0-105764 GCA_013397845.1 Melanocharis versteri | reverse complement strand
AAAGGAGAAGAAAGAAAGTGGAGAGGAGAGGAGAGGAGAGGAGATTGTCCTGGCTCTGCTGAATCAGAGGAGGGTTTTGGATCTGGACCTAGGTGAGGTTCACCAAGGTCTTCAAGTACCTGTGGATTGAGTCGGGGTGTTAGCTGCTGAACACCACTGGAAGTGGGTGTGAGGTGTCTCTTTGGATCTGTGCAGAGGGAGGTGGAGCTGAAGTGTATTAATGAAATGGCTTTGAACCCTTAACTGACAATTGAAGTGGACTTCATTTACCTAAGATCAGTTCATATTCACTTTTCTCTTCACTTAAGCTGATGAGAAGCACTTGTGAGAGCCTTGAGTGGTTTGCTCTTCACAAGAAGAATAATATTAACTTGAGTGGGAGGCATGTGTGAGAGACTTGTTAAGCCTTGGCTTTCCCAGAGCCATGCAAAGCAAACCCCATGAATAAACCCAACTTCACTTACACCCAAGAAAATCCAGTTCTTGGGTTCACCCAAACTTGCTTTAGGTGGGAACCTATGGATAGGCCCATATTTTTTTGCTGGTCTGCAAAGAGCAGAAGTTCAAGGAGCTGGAAGAATCACAGAAAGGATTCGTTTAGGAGGAACCTCTGTAAGTTCCTGGTCCAACCTCCTGCTCTCTGCATAACTGGCTTAAAATCTGCAATGGGTTTCTCAGGCCCAGTCCATTAAAACTTTGAAATTCTCCGAAGATGAAGAGTCCACACCATCTGTGTGTGTCTGTCCCAGTGTCAAACCATTCATATTAGGAGAGATGAGCACCTGCCAGAGGACATGTCCTACATTTAGTCTCCAAAACTAGGAGACATTCCCTCCTTCTTCAGCACCACAGACAAATCCTGAACTGCTGCTTTTACATGGCTCCAAGGGTGAGTCCCTCAGACACGTGTGAAGCAGAGCAGGAGCCTGGAGCAGCCAAGCCTGGTCTCCTGTGCTTGCTTGTTCACACCCAGGTTCTCTGGCCCTTTGATCCCACATGCAGCGTGTGTGCATTCAGGCAAAGCTGTCTCTCCATTCCCCCAGCTTCTTGGTCCTGACGTTTTTGCTGGCTTGGAAGAAGCACAGTGCCTGCTGCCTTCAGCTTTTGGTCAGAGGGTGACTTTAGATGGGGTTTTAGCAGGGGTGTTTCTCAGGTAGGCAGGGATCCGTTCAGCCATGCTTTGTTCTCTCTGAGGTTTTGATGGTCTCTGACTGCAAAGATGTGGTCATTCCCTGGTCCAAGACCTGTTCTTCATCACAGCAGCCATGTGCAGACTTCAGGCAGGACCCTGGGGATGTGGGAATGGCCCAGTAGTGTGTGCTGTGTAAGCAGAGGCAGAAGGGCTGTTTTCACCCAGTGTCCTTGAATGGCCACATCCTGTCTGGCTACTCATTAGCCAGGTTAAACACAGCAGGGCCAGGATGCTTCAGAGGATTTCTCTGCACCCAGGACTGGACAGTGGCTCCTGTGGGGCCGGGCTGGAGGCAGCCCCACAGTTCCCAGCCCCACATCTGCCAGCTCCACCTGCCGTGATGCTTGTCTCCATCTCTCCACAGGCTGAGGCAATCCCACACCACCGTTTCACAACACAGTCAGAGCTTCTTCCTTTTCTACAGTAATAAACTCTGCAGGGCCTCTTGCACCCTGTGACCATTGTTGTCTTGGCTCAAAGCTGTTCAGGTACTGATGCTCTCTCTGTCCCCCAGAGAGCCCCAAGCCCCGGTCCTCTTTGTGCACCATCCCCCTGAAAAACTGCAGGACCCAGGGGAGGGGAGCAGGATGTGGATAGGAGTCACCAAAGGTGTCACCTGTGGGGTGACTGCAGGGGCAGGGGTGGCTGCAGGGGTCAGACAGAACATCTCTGGGGTGGAATGGTGCAGGAGCAAGTGAAGCAATGCAAACCTGTGCCCAGGAGATGGGGGAGTGATACTGGGTGTCTGCTCGGCACATCTTGTGTGTTATACCAGGGCTGTCCAGGCTTCACAGCCCAAGTTCAGGGTGTGCTCTGGGGAGTCTCATGGCAGCTGCTCCTCACGGGGTTTCCCCTGACCTGCTGCAGCCAGCAAGGGACAGGGCTGCTGCCCTGGCACTGCGTCCCGTGGCCTGGCATTGCCCTGGGATGATCTTGCTGTTTCTTTGCCCACTCTTAAGAGACAGCCACGTGTCCAGCCCTTTTCATTCCTCTGGTAATGCCAAGGATCAAGGCTGTTTCTGCAGGCAGCAAGGAGGACACAGTGTGAAATGTGGCATCATTTCTCTGGTGGCTTCACCCCGCAGGACTACAGTGTTGGCAGCCACTGCCAGGTTGTTGAGTCCTGCTCGTGGAAGCGGGACACAAGGATCAATGAGTCTAACTCCCTCTCATCCCCAGCCTCACCATCCAGACCACTGCCCACCACCCAGTACGTGGCAGGACCTGACCAGCTTGCCCATCTCAGAGCTGAGCTGCTCATACCCTAAACCTGCCTGCTAGGAGCAGAGCTGCAGCAGCAGCCACTCAGCCACGCACAGAGCTGGGGGATGATGTGAGGTGGCTTCCCCTGCCTACCAAGGGCCAGCAGGATGATGTTACACGGCTCCCCAACACCCTTCAACACTTCCCCACAACCACCCATCAGTGGTGGGCATGGTTAGGGGCCCTGTCAGGACAAACCCTTCAGAGCCCTGTCCTGCCCCTTCCCCACAGCCCAGCTGCAGCAGGGGAGCAGCAGGTCCTGGCTGTGCAGCTGCCCAGCACAGGGACAGGAGGCTCAGGCAGAAGGAGGTGTGTGCTGGCCTCCACTGCTAGCTCCTGGTGGTGGCCTTGGTGCTCCAGTGCAGGGCAGGGTGAGCACCCTGCTGCTGTGCCAGCCCTGCAGTCCTGGCTGGCACAGGTGGTTGTGCCACGGGCAGGTGTGTGGCTCGTGCCCAGCCTGCCCAGGGCTGCTCAGGGATGCCATGAGCAGAGCTCCTCTGCTGTTGCAGGACCCGTGGGGTGCTGAGTTTCCCAGGGACTGTGCTGCTTTGCAAAGCTACAGCTGCCTCGGATGTAAGGCAAGAAGATTACACCTTCCAACACCCACCCGATTCCTGCTCTCCTGAAACAGTCACTGTTGGGAATACAGGGAAATCAGGAACATTTGGGGCTTTTCCTCTCCTACCCACTGTACAGGGACTTTCCCGCCGTCTCCCCTGGGACTGAATCAGTGCACATCTCTTCCTGGGATGTGGCCGTGTCATCCAGAGACATCTGTGCTCCCAGGAAATGAGAGCTGCAGCTTGCCTCTTTGTGGCAGAGTGGGCAGGGGTAGCCCGCGGCCGGTCGGGGGCCGTAGGGCAGTCCTGCCCAGCCCGGCAGGGTCCCGGGGTCAGCCAGGCTCTTCTCCTACCGGCAATTAAGCGGTTGCGTCGTGTGGGGGTGGTGGGGTGCCTGCTGTTCGTCCCCTTTGTTTTCCGGGAGCTGCTTTTGAGAGGAAAACAGGTGGATGCAAGGGGATGTCAGCCTGGTGAGAAGTCACAAGGCGCAGACAGCCCCGCTCCAAAGTCCAGCGCTGCCTCCTCCGCCGCCGCCCCGGGCACGGCGCCCTGCGGGAAGGGAGCCAGGCTCAGCCTGGCTCATTTTCTGCTCCCTCCTCAAGAGCCCGTGCTGGCTTCGGGAGCGTGTGGGGACTGGGGAGAGGGGCTGGGGACCGCGGGCTGCCGAGCCTTTGGCTCTGGCTGGCTCTGGACGTCTGTCAATGTCACATGAGCCGTCGGGAGACAGATGGCATTTTACTGCCTGGCTGGAAATCGCCCCTTTCTTTTCTTCTTTTCTTTCCTCCCCTCCATTTTTTTTTTTTTAATGCCGTTTTTGTGCTTAAAAGAAACTGAGAGGGAGCCTGAGAGCAAGGAGAAAGGCTGCTTGCCTTTTGAACTGTTATCTGCTGCTGGCAGAGATCATCTCAGTGCGGCTTGGGCTTCTGCTGCCTGGGCAGTGCCACAGCCCCTGCAGGGCTCAGCCGCGAGTGGGGCTGCTGGGGCTGAGGAGGAGGATGCGAGATAGAGGCGAGGGGGTGGCTCTTGGTAGGAGTAGGTTTCCAGCTTGCCCAAGCAAAAACACACGTGTTGGCTGCAGCCCGGTTGGCTCCTGATTCTGTGGGGAGCTCCGAGGGATGGAGTGAGGTCCAAGGAATGGGGTGAGCTCCAAGGGATGGGGTGAGCATCTACTGAACTGGGGGAACACAGCAAGGGCACAGCAGAACTTGGGCAGTGCTTCCTGCAGGCAGGGCATGAACCCTTGAACCTTCCTGCTTCACTTCTCCACAATATGTATTTACTCAAGTACTGGCAATTGAATGTATTTTTGGAAAATTGCAATAAATTACATTTGCTGTACTGTGTTTTCTTTTTAAATGAATATCCACTTTGTATCTAAGCTTTTTGGCAGTGCTGGAAATAAACCTACCTTTTCAGTTTGAATTAGATATTTCCTGTTCCGCTCAGGATTTGATTTAACTGTCTCAGCCTCTGCATCAGAGCAGGGCCAGGGCTATGGACATAATGTCAAGGGGTAAAATCACATTCTTGAGTAACACCACGTGGCTGCTGAGCCCTGCTGAAAATCCCATGGAGAATAACATCCTTTTCCTTTTGTCAGTGCAAGGTGGTGTAATAAGAGAAAATCTCCATGTCTGATCCACGCCCTCCTACATTTGCTGGGCAGGGTCTGGGTTACTGAAGGCTGTGGCACAGAGCAAGACCTGGAAGTGAAAGCCCCACTCAGCATCTGGGCTGCTAGCCTTTGCGACACTGCTTTTGCCCTGGGAATCACTTCTGACTCCTGGCAAGGGAAAAGCCCAAAGGTATTTGGGATTCCCTGGGGTTTTAGTAATGTTTTCTGCTCAGTTGACGTCATAGTGAAAAAATTTTGGGGTGAAGTCAGTGTTTCTTCAGAGCCCTGCCCAGCTGTCTTCTCTCCTGGCGTCTCCTCTTTTTTGGGATGGACGTGCTGGGCCCTGCTGTGGAATCAGCCCATATCTCAGAACATCCCTTCTGCCACTGTCAGGGACCATCACCCTGAGGTTCCACAGGTGTTTGTGCATCTGCTACCACGCCTGGCCCCAGGGCTGTGCCTGAGATCTGCGAGGTGGCTCAGAGCAAGGGAGCAGGCATCTTCCTTCCTCAGTGTGCAAGCACAGTCCTGCTTCACCTGCAGCTCGTGCAGGTGGCTGCGCCTGAGCAGAGCCTGGAGGGGAGGAGGCAGTGGGGATGCAGCAGGATGCACTCCTCTCTGTGGTGGTGTGGCTGGCACCTGCACGGGGAATAGCTTTGGGTCAGGCGGGCTCAGGCTGCACGCCCTGGAATACTGCTCTTCTTGCAGCATTCCCTGCTGCCTGGGCAAGAGGTTAATGGACATCAGCTGGCCTCAGGCTTCTCTTGCTCCTCTTCTCTTCCCTCCTGCTCCCTTGATCTGGGTGGGAGAGGGATGTCTGAGCAGCTGGACCTTGTGCTCTCACCCCATGAGGCCCGTTAGCTGTAAGCAACTAATGGGGATGCAATGTGCTGATTTCCTTCTCTCACTGGGAGGAAACTGGATCTGTCCCAAAGGCCTTGACCGGGGACTTAGGACGATCAGCTGCCAGCTCAAGGCAAAGATCACTTCCTCTTATTTGCCACCATCTCGGGTACTCAGGTGCTCTCAGTCATCTGTCCTACTTGTCCCAGATCACTGTGTGAGGGACCCTGCTGTCCTGCTGCTTTCCTGCCTAATCCCTCTCTCCCATTCTTCTCCACACCTTCACAACTGCTCTGACAGGTAAAAGTTACTTTTTTTCACCTTCAAGTCCTTCCATGGACAGAGTCCCTTGCACGTGCCCACCAGAGGCCACTTCCAGTGGTAGTCATTCATACACTGGTTTCCCTCACTTACCCCTCATGTTTTGGGTATTATTCTGTGCTGTTCTCCATGGTGGGAGGTAAAAACCAGGACAGGAATCCTGTCACCTTTATCCTGCTGTCAGGGAAAACCTGGCACATGCCTGAGGTTGACCACTGTCCCTTGATTTCCACAGGCTCCTCACCTGTCCAGAGACACGTGTTCTTCATCCAGGAGCCAGTCCATAGGTTCTCCAGAGTGTCCATAGTGACTGCACAGCCCTGAGACATCTCCAGCCTCACGAGGTACTGTCCCCATTGCCAGTGCAGTCTGTGACGGGCTGCCACAGCCCAGGAGTGAAGGGAGAGCTGCTCCAGAAACTCTTCCCTTCACCATCATCTTCGGAGGAGATTTGTCTGATGATTTCTCTTTTGCCATTTGCCACTTTATCTCTGGACTCTTGCTGCGGCAGATTTTCAGAGCCTCTCAAATATTTTGCTAGACAGAGCCATGAGTGACATCCCCTGTCATTGGCAATACCTCTGCTGAAATGGGAGGCTGGAGGAGGGACCTCTGGAGTGCCTGCATGGACCAAACCTGGGCCTTGGTCTTGGGGCTGGTGGTGGCTGCTGGGTGCATGGAATGCATGCAGAGAGGCACTAGGCTGTGGGTCACATCTCTGCTGCTTCCCATTTCTCTCACTCTTGGTTTGTTCTGAGTATTCAACTGGTGTGTGCTACTGCCTGACTCAAGATACTTAGATTTTCCCTATCTGCCAAAATTACAGTGTCTTCGCTACTGGAGAGACCCAGGACAGTGAGAAAAACCATCTTGTGCAGGATTTAACATATGAATAAACTGAGAAATGCTGGAGCTTCCCACTCCATCCCTGCTGACAGTCTCTGAGCCTTGCTGAGATCTTCCTGAAGCACCCAGGGCCCATTCCAGAGTCACTGGGCTGCCTCTGAACACTTCACCTACGGCCCCCAGTCACTCATGGGGTTGGTCCCACTGTCACCCAAAAAGGTTAGAGTGCTGCGGTTGCAGCCCAGGCTAACACAGGCCGGGGTCCAGGCAGTATTCCATCCTGACTGAGTATTTGGTGTTCTTCTCCCCATTTATGGCTTATCAGTCTTCTCTCAGTCACTGCAAGAAGAATCTGTCTTATATCCCCATGAAAGATTTCCTGCTCCACACCTCCTGCTCACCCAAAGTGCCGTTGTTTTCCCCACAGCTGTGCAGCTGTGAGTGAGTGAGGAACCAGTGCAGGGCTTTGTCCTGACCTCTGGGGAGTTGTGACACCAAGAACTCATGCAGAGCCCTATACTCCTCCTGGAAAACACTCCTGGTTTGACTTTTTTTCAGGAAACAGGTAACTAATGAAGTGAAAAGCTGAGACTTGGGTTGGAAAACAGCAAAACGATTACCCCCAGATCTGGCATCACCCATTCATGGTGCACAAAGAGGCTTCTGCACTTGGTTCCTGAGAGCATTTCCATGGCACCAACCCAGACACCTCTGTCAGAAATTCACCTAAAAGCTCTTTTCCATTATCATCCAATCTTTTAATCTCCTCAAGAAGCACCATGCTAATCTGACAAAATCCGTTTCTATATACCCATGTAATTGGTCCTAATTATACTGTTCTATTTTAATTTGTCACTAACAGAGTGGTGTACCAATTGCTCCTTCACTTGGCATCAAAGCCAGACCGATGAGCAAGTGTGCCTCAAGTCACTATTTCTCTCCTTGCTCCACATATGGCCCCCTGTTACCTTCACCTGCCGTTTAGGAACTCCCCAGGGCTGTGGGAGTCAGGGAACAGCAGCCACCTGCACAGCTACTTATCCAGCTTCTCACAAATTCAACAGAAAATGGAGTGAAATGAAAATATTTGGACTCTGTGACTGGAGCTCAAACAAGAAAAGGGATACCATCTTTTCTACCCATCAGCCTGAGATCTCAGAAACAAGCTGTGCTGTCTGCTTCCCTCGCATCATTGTGGCAGTAAAAATGCTGCAGGTCACCTCGATGCCATCCATTTCCTCTTGTACAACATCCTTTTCCTCCAAGCATGCCCTTGGTGACAAGAATGCAACTTGCTATCCACATAGGCCTGATTGCACCTGCAGCGTGGTGAGGATGCTGCTGATGGACGAGGAGAAGAGGGAGCTGTGCCAGGTCCATTCCCTGCATGGGTGAGCCCTGCAGAGCCATGTCATGGAGCATGGCTGGCATCTGAGGACAGGAGGGGTGAAGGTCTTTGGCACAGGAACAGCCAAGTTTGCCGTCTCCCTGGTTTGTAATTTGACACACATCATTTGGTGTTCATGAGCAGATGCCAGCACACAAACCGTATGAGTAAGTGCAGCTTCAATTATAACCTTGGTTGTACTCTGCTGAATCTCTATTCTGTGGAGCTGAAGTTTTATTTCCCTAGCCTCAGTCCAGATATTATCTTTTTTTATAATGGGAAATTGGAGAGAATTCTCATCAGCCATGACTGAGCTATGCACAAAGATGAGCAGGAGTGAGGAGAAAGGGGAGCAGAGCAGGTTGGGAACGGCAAGCCCATAGGGAGTTACATGCCTGCTGTCCTGCAGTGCTGGGTCTTCCACCCTCCCACGGCCAAAGACATGGCAGGGAGTGGACTTCTTTCTGGACATCATGATCTCTGCAAGGCCCGAGCTGGATGGCACACAGCCCACCTCTAGCATCCAGGCTGGGGGATGAGAGCTGGAGGGAAGGAGGGGCCTGTGTTTATCAGGTGGTGAAAAACCCTCCAGGGGAGCTCGCAAAGTAGCTTTTCCCTGTGAAGTCACCTGGTGCACCCCATTTTGGAGGATTAACTCTGCTTGGGGTACTTTTGTGGGGCTGAGCACTGCAGGGATCCCTGTCCAGGTGAAAACTGCCCCACTCGGCCCTGTGTCTGTTGTCTCCAGGTCAGGACAGTTCTGGGATCATGTCACCCACACTGGTTTGGCTCCTGAGGGGGTGCATAGTGGGGGACAGAGCCTGTTAGAAAAGACAGGGCATCAACCAGGGTGAGCATGAGCTGCACTGGCAGCAGTGGCTGACAGACACAGGCTCTGCTCACAGTTTATTTCCTGTACTGCCATGACACAAACATTTTCTGTCTGTTTTTGTCACTGACAATTATCATAATTGTTTGTTGCAAAGCCCACATTCCAGGGCAGAGCTGCTGAGCTGACCCAAACCTCAGCTGCTCTTTGCTTGGGTTTGCAGCTCCCAGCCTGGCGGGTGGGATGAGGCTCTGGACTTGGGGAACACCAGAAAGCTCCATGTTTGGAGGGAGTGAGGGAAAGTTAACGTACAGTCACAAAGCTTGTTTTAGCCCTAAAGCTGGCCTGGCACCAGCAGGACCCAGAGACCCAGCCTGCTTGGTGAATTATCAAAGCAGAGTGGAACAATCAATGGAAAGGATGGCTGTGTGCCCTTGGCCTGGTTTTGGAGAGGGAGACTAATACACTGAGTGCACAGCTTGGCTGGCAGCAGAAGTAAGGCCGTGTGCTGCCTGGATTTCTGTACACGAGAAGCAGCTGGAAACACTGCCCAGGGCTTTCCACATGGATTCTGACCTTCTTGTCAGCTTTCTCAGTGCTCTGGCTTGTAGTGATGCTGGGAAAGCCATGCTGTGTTGGCCCCTCATCCCTGCCAATGCCTGCCCAGTTTTTCTCAGCATCCTCTTGGGACAGTTGATGTGAGTGACTGGGATGTGTGACAGCAGAGGACAGCAGAGGGAGAAGATTTTGCCAAGTGAGGTCTGGTGTTGCTGCTCTCCATCAGCAGAGCACAGCTGGTGTTGTGGCGTTGACCCTGTGAGAGTCAGGTGACATTGGTGTGAGACACCTGGGCTGCCCCAAAACGTCCCGTTTGTGCACAGACATTGGTCTCATATTCCCGTCTTCACGGCTCTGCCCCAGCCAGCGTGTGAGATGGTGAAGTGTCAAATTCATGTCCCTCCATTCGTCTGTCCTCAGTGCCCCGCTGACCCTCCCCATACCCACCTCACCCACGGACAAAAGTGCAATTCCCCATGGAGTTTTGTTTGCTGTGTCTCATAACTGCAGCATTCCTGCAGCAACTTCAGCTTCCTCTGGGCCCTCAAAAAGAGACGGGGTCCCATGCACATCAGGACCCCCCTGCGGATCCCAGCTTGTCCCCACAGAGCACAAGGGAAGGCCCAGGCAAGCCACATCTCTGGTACACCCTTTGACTGGGATTCTAATGAAATTGTTCCTAATCTATGGCTGGGAAAGTACAACCTGTGAGGGATGTGCTGTGTTATAACACCTGGTTTGTTGCAAAACCACTGCAGAGAAAAGCTAGAAAGTCCCTCTGGTTGGGTGGGTGTTGGGGAACCACCTCTTGGGCACACGAGCCTCCAGCGTGGGGTAAGAGGTGTCTTATGGATGCTTTCAAAGCTTTTTCACTGAACATGAGTTTCTTGGTGATCTATTCCTGGCAGAGGAAATTCTTGCGTCCTGAGTGAGAAGCCTTGCATGCCTCGAGCAGGCAGAGCCACCAAGCACTGACCGCCAGCCCATGAGGGGAAGCGGAGTCTCACCGCAGCAGGAATGAAGGAAGGTCCCAGTTACGGTGGGAGGAGGGTGGAGTGTGGGATATTGCCTCTTCTCTTGTCCCTTGGACAGTTTCCTACATGTGCAGAGGCTGGGGACATCGTGTGATGGTCCTCAGTGTCTCCTGGTTTCCCATACACTCCTTCCCTGCTCTGTAGGCTGTTTCCATGGAGAGATCCCAGGTTGTAAGTGCAGCCCCTGCCTTCACAGCAACACTCCGGGGTCCAGAGATGAGGCATTGTTGGGAGGCTGAGCCGTCTGCCTCGTGCAGCTCCATTTATCCATCTGTGGAGCCTGTCCCTTCCTTGACTCATCGAGATACTGGAGCTGGGCTTTTCTTCTGTCATTGAAATAGCTTTGGCCCCTGCTTGCCCCCTCCCCTCAGCTCTCCCCAGCTCAGCATTACCATAGCCCTTTGTGGAGAGCCACACTTCTGTTTGTCTGGGCGAGCAGCTGAGGCACGGGAAATGTGCCGGAGCCATTCAGGGGCTTAGTCTGGAAGGCATTGTACCTCTGAAAGGGATGCTTGGAGCATTTACATCAAAATGTGCTTGATACAGATAGTATGAGTGGTTGTGGGGGTGTTAGTGAGGGACAGAGCCGGGAGGAGCCTGCCGGTGCCTCCTCGCCAGCCTCAGTAAGCAGCGGCAGGGAAGGTGTGCGGGCGATCGCAGGGCTGTTCCCCTCCTCGGCTGGGGCTGTGCAAGTCGTTTTTTCACCTGGGACAGAGTGAGCTGACCGCGTTGGTGCCAAGTTGTCTTCAGAGGAGGTGCTCAGTTGTGTCCCAGCCCTCTGCTTTAGTCCTGTCTGCCTCTCCAAGTGGGAACTGGTCCCCGCTGGGATGTCAGTGTCCTCTCCAGGGTGCTGTGCCTGGCAGGTGACAGCTCTGGGAGCCGAGAAGTGCCCCACAGCCCTTCCTCCTCATCCCCCAACCCCGTGGCATGCTGAGCTCACCTTGCCCCTTGCCTCACCACATGGCACCTGAACAAGCTGGCTTTGCCCTCTTCTCAGCCTTTCCTGAGGGACTTGCCACGGACCACAATTCATTTTCAATAACTCAGCTAACTGGGTTGGATTTAAGCACCAAAGTGAAGTTTGGCCGTGCTCCATTCCAGCCATGGTCCTAAATTCACCCTGGGGTTGAAGCTGACCCCACCAGGAATCCTGGTCACAGGAAAGAGGCTGTGGGAACTGGAGAGGAGAAAACACAGCTTGGCTTTGGCTCTGTGCTGCTGATTCTGCTGAAGTGCTGTGTGTGTGGGGTGGCTGTGTGGGACCTGCCCGAGTCCAAGTCCCCTAACCTCCAAAACTGTTCTCAAAGCCTGTGACTCAAAGCTTACAACCAAAAGTAAAGTTCAGAGGTGACAACTTATGCGTGCCTTCACTTTGCAGTTGAAATCATTGAACTGAACTGAAATCCTCTGGCGGTTGAAGAGATATTTTTTCCATGAGTAAAATGTGACCTAATGGAAAACCTAGACCTGGTACAGAAATTCTGTCCCTAAGGACAGTTTTTCATGAAGATTATGATGGGTCCTGGGTTCCTCTTAGACTGCAGCATTATTAAGTGTTGTGGTGGTGCCCAGAGGCGATAATGTTAATAAGCACCTAATTTTAGCAGTAATTTAGCTACTGTTATAATTACCAGGTCATTGTGCTAGGTGCTATACAGACACATGTGAAAAGACAGCTTTAGTCCCAAAGGGCATGTGCTTGGGACAGGACAGTCACAGCAATTCCTGTGGGTGGGGGAGGACAAGTCAGCTTGTGTCTGAGACCCTGGAGGTCTGGGAACAGCAACAGGAACCAAACCTGGGGCAGACTCCTCTGCACTCTCTGTAGGGAACAGCCCTGAGAGGAGCTGGCCCAGAAATGCTGGATGCAGTGGGGATGGCTGAGGAACTGGATCAAAGAGCGAAGAAAGGAGTCTCTTACAAGTGTCCTACAACAGAGCAATAACCCTTTTCTTCCCAAGGCTTGGAAAGGCTTCCTCCGCAAAGTCAAATCTCAGTTCCAGATTTAAATAGACTCTTTTTTGCATACCATGAGAGTTTTGAGGATATTAACTATGATTTGTGTACCAGCCTGGTTCAGTCTGCACTGCAACAGGACGGATTCGTAAGGGTAAACTTTTTCATGTGCTGGGTCTTTGCCTTGTTACCTTTGGGGAGTGATTCAATCTTGGGTAAGTCCTGCAAATGCCGTCCATTCTGGAGGCTCCTCAAGTGATCCAATCCCAAGTGCATTTTGGTGGGGTTTTAGGATAGATCCTATTAGACAAGGTTGCTTCAGCCATAAGAAAATACACATGAGTTCACATCAGTGCACAAATTGGAAGGTTTCACCAATGAAAAGAGTAGTTGCAAAGTACAGGGGAATGCAGAACTCAGTAATTTGGTGCTGGTGGCTCATTGCAGCAAGATTTACATGGTGGGTATCTAATGCTGATGCATGTATGTTATTCTTGTGCAAGAAGTTATTTAGCTTTGAAGGTTTAAATGAAATAAATCATGGTCAAATGAAACTTTCTACCTCACTGAAATGAGAAGAGAAAAATGTACTGATTAATTTTGACTTTTTTTCCATAGAAAATATGATCTAAATTGACACATTCCAACAACGAATTTCTATTTTGGCCCAACTGTATTTCTAGTGGAAACTTATTGAGATGAACAGGTCTCAGACAGGAACTCACTGCTGACCACCCTCTGGCATGGCCTAAACTAGCTTTGAAAGTGGTTGCAGTTCAGGTGGCACTTAATGAACCCATCACTCCCACCCTCCCGCCCTTTCCTCTTTTTCCTTTAAGTTCTCTGGAATGTGTTGCTTTTCTCATCATTCTTCCTGTTTTTTCCCAAACCCTTTACCTTCATGGGTGTGCTCAAAGATTTTGTCCAAGAGAGGGACAAAATAACGGAGTGATTCCCTTCCCAGTTTCAAATGAGCTACAGCTCTGGAGCTGCAGCTTATGCAGAGTGGGATGATGGTGAGGGATGATGGGTTTGGTGGCTTTTGCCCTCGTGTTGGAGAGGTTCTCCATGGCTTTCTCCTAGTCACTATTGAGTTTGCTCATGTGGAATAAATAAGCCCTGCCATGTGGGTTTTATAGCTGAAGAATGAAGTAAAGTGGCAGTGAAATGGGGCTCAAACCCCCTGAGCTTGGCTGGCTGGCTCCCTACATGTGTGGGTGGAAGGGGATTGTCCCTTCCCTCAGGCAGCGCAAGTCCAGATAATAAAAATGACTTTCAACCAAATTTATGCTGCAAGTTAAACGTCAGTAAATCACATTTTTAAGCAAATAAACTATTTGCCAAATCACTGTTTAATTGCCTAATCCCTGCAGAGCATGGTGAAGGAGCACATCTGTGCAGCTTGCACCCAAGTCAAGCCCTGCAGAGCAGAGATGAGAGAGGAAACGTCCATGGTTTTAAGGACTCCAAACATGGGATAATCATACCAAAGCTGCTCTTCCAGCTGGGAATTACCCTTCCAGTCAACAATCATGAGAATCTAAGTACGAAGGTTTAACTAAACCCCAAACCCAGCAGCCCTTCCATGGGAACTCCCAGACAGTATTCTGGCTCCTGGAGCCCATAGTGATGACTTTTACGTGCTTGCCTCCAGAGGAGCATCTCCAGATCCTTATCTGGCCTGTGTGGGTTCAGTAGATCCTGTTCAAGGTCTTAAACCTGGATATCTGTGCACTGACCCAAGATTTACCCCCTGCCTCAAAACTTTGGGATCAAAAAATTAGCCTTGATGTGCCTGTGCACCCCAGGGAAGATTGGTTCCCTTTCCCACCCTCCCGATACAGTCCTGGACGTTACAAGTCCTTTTGGATGGGAGTTTCTCACATTCTACCATTTCACAGGAGACAATTTTTTGGTAATGGGGAAGGAAATAATCACTTGGGGAGTCACCTCGTGCCTGTGTATGATATCTGTAGGCATCCTGCATGGGGAGCCCTGGCCCATCAGAGACTTCATCAGGAGCAGCCTGGGAGTGTCTATTGATAATAGCAGAAAGGTTGTCCTGTCGGTTCTCGACCACCTCTTCCTGCAGGATGGTTGCACCATTCCCGTGAGACCCCACCAGGGGCAGAGGACTGCAGTCAGCCCTGCTCAGCCCTGAGGAGTCTGTGTATGCACAGTGCCAGAGCCTTGCTGTGGTGTTTGTAGGATCCTGGATTATCCTGGAGTGCAGCCCTGCTACCCAGCAGCGTTGGGCAACAGCTGGCAGAGCGCAGGGATTTCACAACCCTCACTTGCACAAGTCCCTGCTGCTGCAGGGAGTGTTTGTCTGTGAGCAGCACTGGACAAACTGAAATTGCATAACCCCATCCTGTGCTACTTTGGACTCTTTCATTAGATTTGTATGTTTTGTGGGTTTTTTTCCTTTTTCTTATCGTTTTTCCTCTTTCTTTTTCTCTGTGTTGTTTCTACTTAAGCAAACTTGGCACAGCCCAGTTGTGTTGGCTCCATGCTACTCCAGCCTCACACACAACCCTCCAAACCTGTCCCCCTCCCAAGGCTCTTTCTTTCTGTGCCTGCTGATCATCACTTCCAGCTGAGGAGTTTTTTGGGGTGTCTCTGCTTTGCCATGATTTGGCACACAGGTCTGCAAGGGTCACTCCGCCACTGATGGCCATGGATTGAAAGCTGGACCTGCAAAGGGGCCTAAAACCCACCTGTGCTGTGGCCACACAAACTGCAAACTGCAAGGCAGCTTGTGGAGATTTCCTGGGAAAGTCATGAGTGCAGATATAGTGTTGCACTTGGAGGTTTCTGTTTTGTTTTGTTTTGTTTTTATGATTTTCACTGCCTAACATGGGTCACACTGGAAGGCTGGGGTGGAAATGGGAAAAACACTGTCTCACCAAACCTCTTCCATAGCCTGAGCCACAGCAAGGGAAACAGCAAGTGCCTTTGTTGCTGAAATGGCAGTTGGTTTTGGGGCATGAGTAGCCCAGTTGAGGGAGGAGGGGTTGAAGCAGAGGACAAATGAACAGGAAAAGGGATTTAAAAAAAAAATGCAGTTTATCACAGAGTTCTAGGTTTTCTCTTGGTGAAGAGTACAAGGTATTTACCACACATTTATTGTTCCCAGAGATTCCTGCAGGAGAGGAGCACATGCATATTCATACATGGGGACAGTCACATACACCTTCTACATCTGCAATGGCTCCTCATCACAATATTTTAATGCCCGTTGCACTATTGCTGTTAGATCTGGGCGAATAATCCACAATGAATAATGTATCCAATGAATCCCGTCCCTGCTAATTGTGGAATATTCACGAGCAGATGGCAATTCCAGGCAGGTTTTTTCACATTCCTTTTTTCTCCACTCGGGACGGGAGGCTTGCTGTAAGTAGGTGATATTTGAAATTCAAGCTGTGTTTCCGAGCCGTGATTGGCCGCTTGTGACATGGTGGTGTCCCTCTTCCCGCATTGGCCGAGCGTACAAAGTACTTTGGATACAAATACTCGCATGTGCAAATTTAAAATTCTGTTTCCATGGTTACTCGTGCATGCAGCTTTGAACTTCACTTTCCTCCAACATTTGTGCTGGTAAAACTCATTCAGTCGCAGGTTTGTGGCAAGTGAATACAAAAGCTGCGTGAGGCTCTATTTGCATGCTCTAGTACAGATGACTCCTCTCTATAAACTCAGCCTGGATATTCATTGGACTTTTCTGCCACCTTTTCTAGTGTTTTCATGGGTTTCAGCCTACAGGAATGTTCTTTCCCGTGATTATCAGCCTTTATGACTCCAGTTTTAGCATCACAAATACACGCACAGCTGGGTGATATCTCTCTCTGCAGGTAGATGCAAACATCTAGCAGTCAGTTCCGTACTGGGCAAAACAAGGTGCTTATTTTTCTGACAATTGGAGTCTCAGTTCAAGCAGTTGGTTTTGCAAAATCAGGTTCTCTTCTTCTGCTTAATCCTGCGTCATTCAGAAATAACAAGGCATTAGGACATGTTCAACTTTTTTTTGCAGCAGTGATAGAGGGGAGAAAAAAAAAGGAATTAGCAGGAGTTTTTAAAGTCAGAATAGCTGGAAGGAGCTGAGCTGATGGGAAAGAAGTTGTTTTGCTTTAGCAAAGATGTCGAAGTCAGAGTAAAAAGCCCTACTGCAGGTGAATCATGAGGGGGTGTGTCTGTCCCTTTTGCGATCCCAACACATACCTTTACCTGCTGATAAAGGACTACGTGGTCTGCATTATTTTCCCAAATGCTTTCCCTTACTGTGAGAAGCATTGGCTTACCAAAAACTTCCCCACCTCTCCCGCTCTGGGACAGTTTAATAAATGTTATTTTTGTTTCTCTGGCTATCACGTGTCTTGTGCAATATTTCTGTAGCCTCTGGAAAAACATAGGAGGGAGAGCAAAGGTTAACCATGATTTATGTCTGGATTTGTGATTGCACTGTGGGAGCAGCGTGGTGGAGAGCATGCCTGGCTGGCTGCGAGCACCTGCTGTGCTTCCAGCAGCATCCCAGGACACAAAACGCAGGATAAAGCAGCGCCACTTTCACTGGAAACCAAGAATCGGCCCTTCGTGAGCACGTTCTGCTACATCTCACACCAAGAGCACATTAGGGCAGCAATTGCCGGGTCAGGCTGTGCTAAACCCACCGCTGAACCCCCGGGTTCCCCCGCGCCCGTCTCCTGCAGGGCTGTGGTTCAGTGTCACTGGCTTTAGTCCTGGCTTTAGTCCTGGCTTTAGTCCTGCTCCACAGCAACAGGTTGTGGAGAGGCTGAGTGGGGACAGGGAAAGCACAAAGTGCTCCAGGTCTCAGCTGGGGAAGAGATCAAAGCTCTCTCCCCTCCCGAGCCGGGGGACTGGGAAGGCAGCGGATGTTCAGACAAATATTCACACCTGGGAATATTCTCATCACGCTCCAGCGCTGGGAAAACACCCCACTGCCCATGCTCAGAGCCTGACCTTTTTAACTATTCAGAGTGCAACACCAAATGGCTTTAAAGTGCTATCTGCTCTGAAATGGGTGACAAAGCATAACAATGGCCACTTCTTATTCAGCAGATGTGATCTCCAGTCACTTTGTGCCCAGCTGTGTGTATTCAGGCTCTGAGCTGTTGACTTTAGCAAGAAAATGACTTGCTGCTGCCCTGCAGATCTTGCCAGGCTGCCCCTTCTGCTGGACGATGTTCCTTCATGTGCTGCAGGACTGCTCTCCCATCTGTCCTGAGGCAGGGAGATGAAGGGTGCCCCTGACAGGGAGGTTTGCTCTGGAGGGTGTTGGGATGTGTAGGATGAGTAGGACACCACAAAGCCGAGGGTCTGGTGGTTGGATACCTGTGAGCTGAGTGCTGTGGAGTAGCGAGCGAAGTGCATTCCTGCTTGGGAAGGGGTTGCTGTAACAGAGGGCTTTGGTAAGAGTTGCTGACAAAAGTGGTGTCAGTTGCCTTGTGGGTTGAAAATCTCTTTAAACTCCCAGTTGCATAACGTAGGTTTCTCAAGACTTTCCCCAAATTACCTCTCTGGCACTAAGGGACAAGTCTGAAAATTTCGGTGCAAGAGGAAATTCCCTCCGAGAGCCCAGAGATATTCAGAGGAAAGAGAGTGCTCAGCTCTGTGCTTGCACTGCTGCTGTCTCATCGCTGACAGATGGTGGAGCGGCTCTGCCCTTTGGCCAGGATGGCAGGGGGAGGAAGTCCCTGTCCTGGGATGTGCCAGGGGCAGAGCAGGAGGAAAAGGAGGAGAGCTTGGAGCGTCCCTGTGATCTGTCCTCCTTCCCTTCTCCTCTTCCCCTGTGTTGGCATCATCTGGTGCAGGGGGACAATAGTTTCTCCCCATTTCAGTGCCCCACCTTCTCCTGGGGCGTTCCCTCCCATGCTGGGTCACAGCGAGGGGGTCTCCGGGGGGCCACTGGGGCTCTCAGTCCCTCCTCTTCCTCTGTCCCGGGGGGCTGGAGGCAGCGGTCCCCCAGCGCTGCCTTTGTTTCAGGAGGCACTGGCAGCCCCGGCTCTTTCTTCGCTGGGGGCTGCGGGAGGAGGGGCTGCTGCCGGAGCAGATGGTCCCTGTTGGAGGGTTCGGGGCCTCCTCGCCAGCAGGTTGAGGGGGGGATCCCCTTTCACCGCTCGGCTGGGGGAGGGCTGGCTGCCTCTCACATGGTCTGTTCCCAGCTGAGTGCCTCTATGGGATTACACTGCTATTCATCTAATTGAAATTGTATTTGGAGCAAGGAGACAGTATCTCTTTCCTCGGAAGATCTATTATGCATAAACTGTGCACAAAGGCATCCTCCTGCCGGGGAGAGGGGGTGTCCGGGTGGCTGCGGCCCTGCTCCAGCTCCCGCTCTGCGGGAAGCAGCCCTGACCCCTCCTGCAGCTCAGCACAGCCCGTCCTCTCAGCCCTCACTCCCCAAAAGCACTGCCCTCCCCTTGCACTGTCCTGCTCTGCTCGCTGGCAGCACCCACAGCAGCACAGCTCACCCTGCATCTCCAGCATGGATCTCCACACCCCTGGGATGGTGGGTCCCCCATCCTTGTCCCCCCATCACACCACAGGATCAGGCTCAGTGCCTGGGGACTGTGAGGAGAATTGCAGTATCATGCTGGGCTGCCTGTCTGGAGTTGAAGTCACTGGATGCACCCTGCAGAGGACACCCCTTGTGAGCATGTGGCTGGCCAGCTGCTTTCACAGTCAAATGTCCCTCAGCAGATATAAACCCATGGGGGCTCAGAGAATCTGTAAATCAGTGCAGCTTTCTAACTGGAGAATGAGAAGGGTAAAAAAAAAAAAATCCCACCCCACCCACAATGGTTTTATGGCTGAAATCACCTTGCACACACCCTCCTGGAAGAGCTGCCAGAGTTCACGTACAATCAGCTCATGCCTGCAGATAAGGAGACCCATTTCTCTAAGTTCTATGGGAGCAGGAGAACTTCTAAATTAAATAGGAAAATCTTTAATGAAAAAAAATCGAGATGATTGCCCTTGCAAAGAGCTGTGTGCAAAGACCTGACATGAGGCAAAGAGCAAAGCTCTTTGGCAGAGAAGGAGAGCTGTGCTGGTGAGACCCCTCACATGGCTGTGGCCAGGGAAGCAGGGGCTAGGGTGGGATCTTCCTGATTGTGACAAGCCCCTTTGAAGTCTCCACATGCTGGGAGTGGAGCAGGGGATGGTCCCTTGCCTGCACAGGGGTCGTTTTGGGAGACCCAGCTGCTGAGTTCATTTGCAAGCATAATCTCTTTGAGAACAGCTCGTGGAGGGTGCCAGAGGCTCTGCTTGCAGCCCAGGAATGCCATCCTGTCTGCTCTGGGCTTGTCCTGTCAGCTGTGGATTTGCAACCCAGGCTGGCTTGCTGGACCAGCTCTGGTAGCTCTGGCTCAGTCTGGAGGTGTGGGAGCTGCTCAGGCACTCGGTGGCTCCATGAGCAGCAGCTGCTGATGGCACAGACACGGTCGCTGTGGTGGCCCAGGCAGGGGCTGTGCTGCTCTGCCAGCAGAGATGCCTTGGCTGTGCTATAAGAGCACTGTGCCAGGTCAGGTTCAAAGGAGAACTTGGCTTATATGTCCCCTTCATCAGTTTGGGGACACCAGCCCTGGAAATCCACAACCTTCCTCCAGGCTTGGGAGTCCTGTGTCTCCACTCACAAGCAGAAAGGAAGATCAAAGACCCCCTGAGCTCTGTGCCAGCCCTGAGGGCACAGGGGATGGAGGGTGCCTTGTCTGCAGCACTGAGCTGCTCTTTGCTCTTCCCATGGAGCAGCTTGAGTTGGGCCACTGAAGACTGTTGCTCTTCTGCCCTTAAAAAGCTGGAGGGGAGGACCATGATGTCCTTCCATGAGCCTCAGTCTCCTGGTGCATCTTGTAAGACAGCTCCCTTCTCACAGCTCATCCCTGCCTCTCCTCCAGTGAACACCCTTCCTCTTCCGATATTACAACCCGTCCTCTTCTCACATGTTAGAAATCATAGAATCACAGACCAGTTTGGATTGGAAGGACCTTAAAGATCATCTCATTCCACCCCCTGCCATGGGCAGGGACAACTTCCACTGTTCCAGGCTGCTCCAAATCCCGTCCAGCCTGGCCTTGGAAACTTCCAGGAATGCAGGGGCAGCCACAGCTGCTCTGGGCACCCAGTGCCAGGGCCCCACCACCCTCACAGGGAAGAATTTCTTCCCAGTATCAGATCTAACTCTACCCTCCTTCAGCTTAAGACCATTTCCCCTTTTTTTATATCTCTCTTATCCTCTCCTTGTCACAGGAGAATCCACAGAACTGCTTGGCTCCATGGGGCACCTCATTCCTTCTCGTACTGCTCGGGGGTATTGCAGACAGGGCCCCTGTGTGTGCAGTCCCCAGTGCATCTTCCTTTCACCTCCCAGCCAAGAACAGCCTTGGCTTCCTGTGGAGCTCCTCGTGGGGTTCAGGCCAGCACTGAAGAGCACAGGGGCCAGCAGTGTCTCAGCAGTGCTGCTGAGGGATGAGATGTGAGTGACTGGGGTCTTGGGCTTCTGGAGCCCCTTTTCAGCAGGAAAACTTGGGAAAGGGGCTCCAGCATGGTACTTTCTTCAGATTCCTTTGTGACTTGGAAACCTTTGTGGTCTCCCTCAACCTGTTCTGGTCTCTCTCTCCTTTCTTTGCAGCTTCGTCTTTGGTTGGTCATTTTTGGAAGTGCTTTCCCAGGTGGCTGTGTGATTGCCTGAGGTTTGATCCTCCTTGATCCACCTGGGTCTTCTGCTTTTGGCCTTGTATGTAGAAACCCTAAAGAGCTTGGTTAGGAGAGGCTGGAATAATCCTAAACATGGATATGTTATCCACCCTGCAGGAAGACCCAGATGGGCTTGGATGGGCTCCCAAGAACCTTGCGAAACTCGGTGAAGACAAGTGTAAAGTCTTGCACCGGGGGAAAAACAATCCAGGAGTGCAGCACAGGGATTGACCCAGCTGGGAAGCAGCTCTGGGGAAGGGGCCCTGGAGGTGCTGGTGGACACCAAGCTCAGTGAGAGTGACCAGTGTGCTGGAAGTGACCAGTTGAGCAGCCGAGATCCAGTGGGAGGCTGGGCTGCATCAACAGGGGCATCACTTGATGGAGACGTCATTGTCCCACTCCACTCTGCATTTGTCAGGCCACACCTGGAATAATGTGTGCAGTTTTGGCCTCTGCTGCACAAAGAGAAGTGGATGGGCCGGAGAGCGTTGAGAGAAGGACCACAAAGATGATCCAAGGGCTGGGAAGTTGCCATATGAGGAAAGGCTGAGCGACCTGGGTTTGTTCAGCTTTGAGAAAAGGAGGCTTAGGAGAGACCTTTTCACCATCTTACAGTGTTTAAAGGGTGGCTGCAAAGAAGATGGAGACTGTCTTCTTACCAGAATTCACATGGCAAAGATGAGGGGCCATAGGTGCATGTTACTCTTGGGGGCATTCTGACTAGACACGTGAGGAGAATTTTTCACAATGAAAATTATCTCCACACGGAAGTGGTGAATCCCCCAATGCTGGAGACTTTCAAGATCCAGCTGGACAGGGTGTTAGGCCATCTTGGCTAGACCTTGTTTTTGCCAAGAAAGGTTGGACCAGATGATCCTTTAGGTCCTTCTAACCTGGTTTTCTATGATTCTACGATATTGGGCAGGAGAGGAGATGTCACACAGAAAGAGCCCCAGCTAATCAAGAGGCTGCATATGAGCTTTCAGAGCCTTTCCTGGATGTAAGATTTGTGTCAGATCTCATCCTTTCTAAGAAACCAGATCTTTTCTGTCCGTGCATGTATCCAACTGAACATGAAGGAGATCCAGTTTCAAAGCTGCAGGGCTCCAACACAATATAGCAAAGAAAATGTGAGACTATTTCAGGAATCTACTGAACTGGTGCAAGGACTGATTTCAAAGGAAATGTCCTGGCAAACAAGACAGTTTTGTGATACACACAGTGCCCTCCATCCTTCTGCAGAGAGAATGAATGGCTAAATTCAGCATTTAATGCTGATGATGAGGCTTTCCAAGGAGCTGGCAAGAGGGATGTGTGTTGTAGTTGTCCATGTGTGAAACAACGCAATCAGAGATCCAAACCTGCTGTGCTTTTAGGAGTTTGTGTAACGTTGTGTCAACAATTTGGAATCCAGCTCAGGCTGTGGAGATTTGTAACAAAAACTTAAAATTGCCCTGACTGGTGATGTCCGGGTGTGAAAGCAGCAGGAGAAACAGTGAGAGAGGAAGGGTTAAAGGAATGGCATGTGCTGATCTGCCTGATCAGCAGGTCATGAGAGCAGAGCATTGGACTGAGCTTCTCAGGACAACTGGGAGCAGTAAAACAAAGGACAGCCTAAAACAAAGGAGAGATCACACCCCAAAGGAGCCCAACCAGCTGAGTAAATCAGCAGCTCCTCATAAGTCACAGCAGGATGGACTGAAGAGGAAAAGATCACAATCAGGTCTGTTCCCACAGGGTACGAGAGGCATGCCTGAGAACCAGGGCACAGCGACCCACCTGAGGAGAATCCAAGGGCCGTGATGAGGAACTGGGAGCTGGTGTCCCTCGTGTCCCGTGTCACCTCAAGTGGTCCTGGCCGGGCTGCCTGGACACACATCTCTTGTATGTAAACATGAAAGAACAGTGAGTGAAACCCTGGGAGAGACCGAGCATCAGCTGAATCACCTTTGTCAGAAATAAAAATCACATTCCCCTCCTGAGATGATCCTGGATTGAGTTTTCTGCTGCAACTGTAATTTTTGCATTCTGCAGTGACTTCCAGGGCCATTTCTCCTTGTGGTTGTTTGCCATGTCCTCCAGCACCTCAGGAAGCATGGCAGGTTGCAAGGGACTTTTGCAGGGAAGGTGTTTTCCCATGGGTGCTCAGGTCAGAGGCATTAACTGATACCCTGTGGGCACATAGATGAAATGGTTTGTGGCCAGTTTCAGCTGGCCAAGACTTCCTGTAATAAAACTATGTATTTGCATGGATAACCCAGAATAGAGCTGTGTGCCTGACCTGACCTGGAGTTCCTGGCTCTGATGTTATTAACCAGATAATATGTGGTTTACTTACACATCGGTAGCCTCCACATCACAAAAAGGAGTTTCAGTTTCCTGCTGGGTCCTAAACACAGCTCAGTGACAGTTTAAAGAGTGCACAAATAAGGGCTCTGTTTTCCTAAATGCACCTGCCCCAACTCGTAGTGACACAGCAGGCACAGAAAAATATTTGGTACCAGATGTGCCCCCACTGTCCTCTTCCTGTGATGAAAATGTTCCCTTTATTATGTATTTGTTTAATATTTTGTGTTCTGTGCAACGCTTGAAGTAGGGCAAAGGGCAAGAGCTGTAGCAGCCCCAGCAGTGCCATTGCACTGGGCCAGGCAGTCCCTCTCTGCCAGTGGAGGGGAGATGAATCCTGACGAGTGCTTGGAGCTTTTGAAATCCAGCTTTTTTTCGCAAGTGTGGTATGGACAGTGACATCAATGTCCTTCTGTGACTGCTGGAATCTTCTCTATTCCATGACAACATCCCAAAATGCTGGGCCCTGGCTTCTCACTGAGGATACCTTGCCATGGGTATTCTTGCCAGTACAGCTGTATCTGTTCTAATCAGCTGGGTTATAGAGGCAGCAGCTCAGCTCAGAGCCAGCTCAACCCTCTCGTTCCAGCGTGACCTCACAGCCTTCTACTGCCCAACTGCTCTTCCAGTGCTGCTGTCATGCAGCTCCAGTGTCCAAATCCCCCTCAGACATGAGAGGGTCTCTGCCTTCCACCCAGCACTGCATTCACCCCCAACAGTGCCCGGGCCAGCAGCTGCCAGGGATGTTTGTGCACCAAGGGTGCTGCTGGCTTTTGCTTTGTGCCATGGGTGCTCTGCTGACAGTCACAAGCTGCTGAGAGCAATGTCATCTTCCGAGGTTCCTGCACCTGTGTCCAAGCACAGGGCTTGACCTTGTCTGGTTTGTCGGGTGCTGAACAGCTCTTGTGCTCTGCTGGGCAGCCTGGTTTGACTCCTGCCTCCCTGGAATATGTGGGTGCTCTCCAGCTGATGGGCTGAGCAGTTCCATCTGTGCTGGCCACTGGCCCGTGATGTTCCCCTCGTCCGTTGATGGCTTGCAGAGACACAGGAAAACAATTTGCCACTTCCTGGCTTGGTCTTCCCCTTTCCTTTTCACTGTGCAGTTCTGAGATTTACTTGCCTAGGAGAGCTGAACATTTTCTTTGCTGAGCAAGACAAATATTCCCTCCCCAGTGAGAGAAAGGAAGGAGTAAGTCAAACCCATCCCATCAGCAGGTGCAGTGAGGGGCATTATGATCAGCAGAGATAGTTTATCCCAGTGAGGATGATGCAAAATGCAGGTATTTTACACTTTTGACCTTGGGCTCTCAGTGATTGAAGCTCTACATCTCCATGCAGAAGTGGTCCAGAGGGTCACAGGTGCCCCCAGGCAGCAGCAGGTCCCCAGCCCAGGCAATGCCAGATGATGGTGGTGGGTAAGGCACAGCCTGCTGCCTCTCCTTGGGAAACCAGAGCACCTCGTGAGCACCAACCAGCTGGGAATGATCTGGGATCTCTTGGTGCTGGACGCTGTGCTGCGGCCTGAAGAGCTTGTCCAGGTCTGCATGCCCTGAAATGGGGATCACTGGATGCCAGCCAGCATCTCTGGGCCTCCAAGGTGTCAGTGTTGCAAGTTCCGTTCCTTAGTCTCAAAGGAGATGCAAACTGTTTTGTTTTCACCTTCTGTTATTAACCCCGATTAAAAACATGTGGTTTATTAGTTTCGTTTTTACACAAAATGCAGTGCTCAGATGTCTCTGCAGTTTCATACCCTCTGTAGACAGAACTAACTGAAAAATACTGGAACCAGGACCTGCACAGGAACAAACTCCTGTGGGCTCTGCACATCTTAGAATCATAGAATACAGAATCATTTAGGCTGGAAAAGACCTTTAGGATCACTGAATCCAACCGTTAACCAAAATTCGTTGTTCTCAGCCACTGTCCCAGCTGTGGTCTGGCTTTTGTACCTGGAGGTGCTGTCAGGTTCCTTTTAAACTCTTGCTGTGGTTTATTTTACTTGGAAGGACAGGATTTGAAGGGTGAGGGTCTTGGCCAGTGTCAGATCTGTGACTGCTCAGCATCATGGCACAGAGCTTTTCTGTCCAGCTCCAGCTGACCAATGCCTCGTTTGCCCTGGCTCAATACCTGAGACTCTTTAAAATCTCCCTGTGGAACTCCAGCATGGAGGTGGGGGATAAAACCTCTGTGTGGGAGCTGGCAGGCTGTCGCTGAAGACCTGACACCCAGTGTGGCTCCCTCTCTGCTTTGTTTGGAATTAAGTCAGACAAGGGCACCTAGAGCACGGCTCCGCCTGCCTGGCGCAGACACTGCTCCTGGGGACAGCTCTCCTGCTGGAATATCTGCGTTGCAAAACACAGTCAGCAGAGTTGGAGGGGTCCCAGCTGTCAGGATGGAGAGTTACCCTGCAAGGGATATCAAAACCAAGGCAACAGTCATGGTGTCTCAGACTACTGGGTAACCTTGCCAGGGGAATTTCTGAAGTATCTCTGCAGTGGATGCAGGGAAGTTGACTGGGTTTCTGGGATAGACTGGAAATGTTGCTCCAAACGCGTTGGCCTGTTTTTCCTCAGAAGCAATTCACCCCCGACCTGTGAAGGGAATGCAGAAATGATTGTAGGCTGCAAATGGAAAATGCAATGAAAAGGTCAATAAGGGGGATCCAAGGAGAATGAAGTGGAGCCAGCAGGAGGAGCAGGAAATGGAGGCAGCAGGGAATGTCACCAACGTGGCCCTTCAATGAGGAGTCTCCTGGCTCCATCAGTGCCCCCTCTGCCTCACCAGCACCGCACACTGCCCAGCGAGTGTCAGGAAAATTAATCCACAAACACCAGAGGTTTATGTCCAAAAAGGAGACAGAGGAGTCCTGTAACTTTATTTGAATAAAGGGAGAGGTCATGGCCATTTCCCATGGGGTCTCTCAAATTTTTAGAGGACGCAGCCTCCTTTTTATCCCAATTTCCTGGCTGCATTTCCCTCTCTCTTTCCCCATTGGCTGAGGTACTTGGGAGGTACAGACTTCCAAATCACTTAATACAGACTCCCTTCTAATGTGTACCCCCCTTTTTCTTTTCCTTGTGTCAAGCAGGGGAATTCCTATGGAATTTATGGTTCTTCCCATTGTTTCCTTTATCTCTCAGTATCCAGTTTTATTAATCAGCAGACCCACGGTTTGTTTGTAAAGACAAATCCTTCATTCCTTTCAGGAGACTCGGGAGGAAAACAGCAGCACGAGTGTTCCCTGCTGCCATTGGTTCCTCTTTGTGCCTCAGCTTTCGAAACTTTGCTCGTCCCCATCGCAGCCACCTCAGCTCAGAGCTCCTCTGGGCTGCATCCAGCTTGGAGAGCGGCAGCAGGAACCGGCCCCGCTGTCTGCGGAGCCAGCGCTTCCAGAGAACCAGCCCTGCGCGGGGGAAAGACCGCCAACTGTGTTTGCGTGAGCCAGAAACAGGAGACAAGGAAATCCCGTGAGTCACCAAAGCCTCTGCAGGCCAGAATCCATCGGTGTGCCTTTTGAATCCAATGCTGTGCCTTTCGCTCACCTTGCCCATCTTCATTCCTTTCGCTGACTTGTTTTTTCACAAGGCCTTGCCAAGTGATTTAGGCGATCAATTATCAGCTGATTTTCACCAACTCTCACTTCCCATCATGGAGTTCATGGGTATCTGAAACCATTTTCTGCTTGAATTAGGGAAAATTGTTGAAAATTTCATTGAAGAGGCCATTTAAAGAAAGATTTGGTTTGCTTTGAATTAACATAAACATTTCATTTGAATAATTTTAAAATATTTTATCTCTTCCAGCCTTTTAAACAAACCTTTTAAAGTATAAATTGCCAGAAAGGCCTAAATGAAAAGTGATTTTTTTGACTATTGAATGGTTTGGTTTTTTAGGACAATGGATCATTAAAAAAAATATATTTTGAATGAGGCTTTGGTTGTTGCCCTCCAGCAATTGCAGTTTCTCTTCGTTCCCGTTTGCAACAACACATTTCAGCTGGCCAGGTTCAGTGCAGACTCTTGGGCTGTCTTGGGATGACTCCCAGATTATTGTTGTTTGTGATGGGACTGTTAAAGCACAGAAGATTGCTGCTGGTTTGGAGGAGGTGGAAAAACTTTGCTGTGAGAGCCTGATGCCCTGAAAACAGAGGATACTCCTTGTGTGTAAATACTCCTGCTTGCCCAGGGACCCAGTGACAATGGGGGTCACTAGGTGTGACGCTGCAAGCTTGGTGGCAGAAAGATTTTCCAGTATCTGCCTGTGTCCGTGAGCATCCTCACTTTCTCACGGGGCTAGCTGCAAAACAGCTAGAGAGCTTCTGTAAATAATTCTTCTATCTTGCACCTGTGAGGTGTTTTTGCACGTTGTTATTGTTAGACTGAAGGACTGTTTAGGAAATGTGTGTTTTTAAGATCTAGCCAATAGCCCTGGTGGGTGGTCAGCTAAGATCCAATGGCTTTCTATAACCTCGAGTATAAAACCCTTCTGTATATGAATAAATAAAGGCATTTCTTTCTAGTTACTCCTGAGTTCAGTTCTCTCCTTCCCCCCCGGGCCGTGTCCGTCATTGTGACACTAGGTAATGCCAGCAGCCACTTCTAGCTGAGTGAGACATTTCCCAGGACACAGCCCCATCCTGCCTGCACAGGGAAGGACCCTCCCTGTGCTGAGCTGCCAGCCTGCCCAGCCTCCCCAGCGCACTGGGAATGCCTCGACCACTCTTCTTCATGGTACAGGGTCTCAGCAGTTCTGGTTTTGTCAAGAGGAATAAATGGAAAGCTGAGCGGTGCCCTGCACATGAGAGTGAGAGCAGGTGGGCAGACTGGGAGCTGCCTCTGTGCTCTTGCTGAGGGGCAGAGTTTAACTCTTCACTCGGCAGCGTGGCAGGAGGGAGGATGGTGCTGGGCTTCTGCAGGCAGCTCCCAGTGTCTCCCAGTGTCTCCTGTGGTACAGCTATGCCTGTGCCAGCCTCCAGTCTTGGCTTGGCTTGTATGGCCATGGTCCCAGACAGGAGAGATGCAGTTTTCCCTGTGGGTCTGAGAACAGGCCTTGGTGTTGGCTACTGGGCATCAGAGCACCATCCTTCCTGCCTTATTCTTCTACTGCATCTTTTCCTTCTCTTTGGCCATTTGTTGGTTCTAGATGATCACCCCTGGCAGCAAGCAGGACTCTGTTTCTGTGGGGATCCAAACCTTTCCATTGTGAAAGGCAGAGCCCGTGGTGTTCCTGTTGCAGCTCTCTGTTCCCCGGGGGCTGAGCTCACAATGGTGAGGGAGTTTTGCCACTGCCTGTCCATCTTAACAGCCTCTCCAGCTACAGGAATCTTGCATTTGGTCCTCACAACTGTTCTTGCTAAATATCAATGGGAGAAAATGTGGCCAGCAGCTGTAGGAGTCAGGAGGGCGGGTGAAAGCTGGCGAGGGCAGAGCACAGCCACCCTGTGTCCTGGCAGTGAAAGCTGACTGCACGTCACGCAGGACATAAGGTTCTTTTGGCAAAGTCTGGCTCTCCTTGAGTTTCTGGGAGCCTCCCCACACAGGCCATGCAGTACACGGTCCATCTCTCCCTCGGTGGGTACCTCTTTTGGTCTGGTCAGCACAGCATGTGCCCCACACTCTCCTGTGACCGCAGGAGTTCAAGTAACACCTGAGATACAGACACCAGCCTTGGGAATTCCTGCACTTACTCCATGACCTCCATGCCCATCTTGTCTTGGCTTTTTTGTGGTTCAGGGGTGACTCAGACAGTCCCCCTGGGCTTTTTTTCATCTGGGATGGGACTTCCACAACTTTAGTTAGCACAAAACATCTTGACACATTGGAGGCTTGGAAAAGGAACGCGGCCAAAAGGGGAGAAAATGCGGGCAGTTAACCAGGACACCCAGTTTTGTACTCCTCTGCCATATTGTTTGGGAGCTGGATCCTCACAATGAGGAGCATAAAAGATGTCTGGCTCGTGTGAACAGAGGTTTTTTTTTTTTAACTGGGTCCAGTCCCAGACACTCTGTCTTTTGCGTACGGATGAGGCCAGGACCAGGAGGCTGTGATTAATGCTCAGTTCCCCACAACAGCTGGCAACAGCCAACCACACGTTCATCACTCTTTCTCCAAGGCTCTGCTCCTTCTCTGGGTGAACTTAGACCCACACACGACTAATGCCACAAAGTGTTCAATTCTCTTATCAGCCAAACTGAGATGTAGTTTAGAGGAGTATAATGATCTCAGAGAGATCTGCTGAGGAAAAATAAATGGGCTGTGCCCATTTTCTGCTTCCTTAAAAAGCCTGCCTAGAGCGACTTCCTTGTTTTTCACATTTGATTTGCCAGGAAGGTCACATCTGACATTTCTTGGGTTTCCTGTAGGACTTGTTGGAGGCCCTACATGCAGAAAATGAGCTTCATCTGACCTTCACCAATGAGCACTGAAACTTAGAGGACTAACCTTTTCTCCCAGCTGTTTATTTAGTTATTGAGTGAAGCAAACAACAATGACTGACATATTTAACCATTTTGTCATAACTCAAGCAATAGGACTACGTTTTCTTGGTGCATCTGGTGCTACAAAACCACCTGCTCTTTTTCATCCAAGAATTCAGAAAGTTAGACGTACAAGATCTGGCTTTCTGATGTGGAAGGAAAACAAACAAGCCTCTAGTGTCCCCCTCAGGAAAACAAATGGGTTTTTATTATTTCAGTGTGGCCCTCTGCCCAGCTCAAGATTGGATATCCATTATTAGCATTTTAAAAAAATCCCAAGCATGGATTTTGCAATCTTGTAATTGCACTACAATCCCTACTAAGAAGGAAAAGCAACGAGTGGAAAGTCTTTTACCATCACTTATGCCAACTCCTTCCCTTCTAGTCTTCTTCCTGTCTAGTCTTTGCTTGGCTGCCTGGCACTGTCCCAGGAAGAGATTTTGGGGAAGATAGGGAGCTATCTGCACCCACACCATGAGGCAGCTCTGTTGTTTCCTTTCTTCATCTGTGCATGCTCCTGCAGCTGAAGGGGACGGAATTTCTCTCCAGGATTAGGCCGTGCCCATGGCAGGTGGATTAGGCTGAGGTGGGGAACAGGGCAGGTAGAAGAGATGCTTCATGTTTAGGATACAGAAGAAAGGGCAGGAGCAGTGGTTTTACAGGCAGGGAGCAGAGCATGGAAAACCTTTCCCCTGGGCCAAGCGTCGCTGCCCTCCCCTTGGCTATGGTGTCACTAGTGTGGGGTGAGTCACCCCAGCAGGGCTGGAGCTCAGGGACGATGGCTCTGCTGGCTCTGCTGGTCCTGGCCCTGTCCTGCCACTCCCGACCCCGTGATCCTGCGTGTGCTGCCCGTTTTCCCTGCAAGTCCCACCCCGTGGCCACGGGCACTCCAGGGAGAATTTCTGAATGGGCTTTGACAGAGGGCTGTGGCCTGGGAACAAGTGAAAGAAACCCCTGAGAGGGAAAACTCCACTGCTAAAACAGCGTGAGCTGACCAGAGGAGTGAGGGCACAGCAAGGTCTGGGACCTTCCCCATGGTGTGAGAGTGGGCTGGGGATGATGGCCTTTGGATGACCACAGGCACAGGGAATGTGTTTGTCTTAAAGGAATGTGAGGAGCAGTGTGGTCACTCCTGGGATTCTGCAACAATTTAGAAATTCTGCAGATCCCTGAAGGTCATCTGCACTCAAGAACAAACCATCCCAGGCTCTGAACAGAGAAATGGGGAAGATTTTCACTTGGCAGGTGAAAATCCATTTGGTGTGACCTGTAACCAGGCTGGGGTCCTTGGGTCAGAAGGTTTGCACATCCAGCTCCATCTGCTCCTTAACCTGTTAGCTCAGGCTCATGCACAGTGTGTGGGGCTTGGACAGTTACAAGCAGGGTCCCACCGAGTCCTGAACCTCCTGCCCTGACCTCCCAGTCCCTTCCAGTATGAGGTGTGGGACTGACTTGCAGGAAGCTCCTGGAGGGACGGCTGGCACTGGCATTTGGCACAACGTTGTTCCTTGCTTGTTGTCTTGCTGTGGGACTGTGCCAGTGCCCAGATAACAGCGCTGATTGCTCAGCTCTGTGCCTTCGTGGTCAGGGCGTGTCCCTGGAGCCTGCTGGCTGCATCCTCCCTGCACTCACAGTCCAGAGATAAGTACGAGGTGATGCCATTCATTTGCTGGGTAGGTGCTGCTGTGCCCTCGCCTCGGGCTGCCTGGTAAATCCCAGAGAGGGAAGGTACTGGAGCAAGACAGATTCCAGCAGGCTCTGGACCATGTCTGTACTCAGTCAATGCACTCAACAGTGTTCCACCTCTTTCCCTGGCACCTGAGTCCTGACACCATTCAACTCCCACATCCTGTGCACTTTGGGTCAAGTAAATGGATTGTGAGTACGCCCAAGCTGTGTGTATTTGTGTATTTTTGTAAACGTTATTTCATCTTTGGCAGGACACCTTTCTTTTTCCATGGTGGTTTTGCACCACCAGTGTCTTTCCACAAAAAGCTTCCCCATAGGTGTCATAGTGCCATTTCCAAAATGCCTTTGGGACAGATTTGCAAAGCACAAAGTACAGGTGTCAGCAAGGTGTCCCTGTCCCTTTAATGCTCACAGTGTCACAATGCTAGAGCTGAGTCACAGCCACCTCCCAAGGAATCGATGACCTGAAAGGTGTCCTCAATCCATCAGATCCCCTGAATTAAGTCCTGCAAAATGAGATCAGTAACAAGGCCAAGGAAGGGACACGGTGCTGTGCAAATATTACAGGCTTATCTGCTTATCTGGATTATGCAACAGGCCTCGAAGTGCTTCCATCCTGTGAACTCCTTTAATGTGTCTTCTGAGCTTGCAGGAGGTGTTACAACACTTTGGCTCGCTCTGCTCCAAAGTTGAGGCATGTACTGGGGAAATTCTTGACTTACCTGCTGGCTCCTGGACGGATGCCATCAGCACCTCTTGCTTAACCCTCTCGCGGCACTCGCTCGTGGGTCAGCCTGACTTTCCTGCTTCTTGAGCACCAAGGGAGGGACCAGAACCTGTGCTTTCAGGAGGGGGTTGGGACACAGGCTCGCCTGACCTCTGGTCGTGGCAGGAGGACAGGACCACGAAGGCATTTTTGTCTCTCAGCTCCCAAGGTGCCTGTCTAACAATTTTGCCATCAGTAAGCTGAGCAGAATGGCTGCCCTGGGACTACCTGGATCAGGAGCTGTAAGCTCTGAAGCATTAGGATCAGCAAAGCCATTTATGTCACATGGCATAAATGGCAGAGACCCCACAGTTTAGCTGAACTGCACAGTTTGGCTTCCTCGCTTTGCCCTAAGGTTTCTATAAGGTATCTGAGTTGTGGTGAACCACCACTGACCCATATTCATCTCCACTCCATCATACTGGTGATTAGAGGTGTCTCTCTGAGAGATCATCTGTAGTTCATCAAAAACCTACAGCCATAACCAGGAATTACCAGATCAAACATTCCACCTTGGGATGGGATGGCCAGGAGAGGTCTTCCTCTTTTGCACGAGGTGATGGTCCAATCCTCTTTAACCAGGCTGTGGCACCGGTTGGGAGCCTTTGGAGAGGCCCAGCAGCTGCAAAGCTGGTTTGGGAGCCCTCAGACTCGGGGCAGGATCTGTACCCACGGCTTTGCTCCCTGCAGCGTTCTCTGCCAGGCTTTCCCGAGGCCAGACCCACCAGCAAAGCACACCCAGCACTGCTGGGGCAGCGAGCAGCCAGCACTGCCACTGGTTTCCTTGTTATCCCAGTATTCCTGGGCTCGGTGCTTGCTGTGTTACCCAAGGCTCAGCTGCTGGTGCAGAAGCCCTGGGTATTCCTGTCCTCCTGGTTTTCCCCCATCCCCTTCACCAGTTTCTCTGTGGAGTGGACTCAGCTGTCCTGACCCCTCCCACCAGAGCTCTTCCAGCTCCTTCCAGTCTCCTTGTCCCCAGAGAAGGGAGCTTGGGGCACATCAGCCCCGCAGGAGCAGGGTGTGTGTGTCCCGTGCACACTCCGGTTCATCTCCCAGCAGATGCACAAGGGCAGGAATCAGGACACCCATCCTGTTTGCCTGGCCCTATTGACACGTTCCTGCTCTCTCCAGCTGAGCTCCCGTCTGTGTCAAACTCCACAAATCCCCCTGGAATAAGGCCTTGCCACCAGAAGCTCCGAGTGTCCCTGGGCATAAGCTAAATAGGATTTTGTTACAGTTTACCTTAATACAAGGACCAACTGCATCCCATCAGGCTGGAGGGTTTTGGCTTTGCAAGCAGGAGAAAGGACTGAGGAAGGGCGAATGTTAATTTCACCTAAGGGTGGAGAGGATGTGGAATGCCTCATGTGAAATGGCTTTAAAATAAATCACTGCAACAAACACAATATTCGCTGACCACTTGTTTACCTGTGTTGTTTTCACTTGTCAAATAATTGATTTAAGCAAAGAAAAAAATGTAGGCTAGAGTGGACGGGATTTTTTTGCAAGAGTCTCACAATTCTGTAGCTAGTAGAATAAGCAATGAATGATGAAAAAGTTTTGGAGATGCTGTAAGATATTTGGTTATAGCATTTTGATTTATTTTGCTTAGTTTAATAGGCTATTTTCTTTTAAATATAATACCCAGGAGTTTATTGTTGTTTGAGGGGAGATGTCTGCTTGCACCAGAAAGGTAATCCAGGAAGTAATCCTTATAGAGAAAGTGTCAACTTTTTAAATTCCAAGGAATCTGAATGCCTATTTTTTGTTAGTTTGGTCTTGCTTGTTTTTGTTTATTTGTTTTTGGTTTGGTGTGGGGTTTTTTGTTTGTTTGTTTGTTTGTTTGTTTGTTGTTTTGTTTTTCATTTTGGTGGGTTTTCTGTGTTTTGAGCAATCACCTATGTTGTGAGGGTAGTTTGTAGTTTAGACCTTCTTTACTTTAAATAGGGCTGTCAAATGGGCACTCTATCAGAGGAGCAGGCTACGTGGGTACATTCAAAGTAGAAGGATGAATATTTAAATAGAAAACATGTCTGTGAGGATGAAAGGGAATTTCCTAAAATTCCATGTTGGCAGTGTGGAGAACTGGAATTTCTCTTCTTTTTCCTCCTACAGGAAGCACCCTGTGAGCAGAGGCTTTCTTCCAGCTGCTTCTCAGCAGGCTCAGCAACCCCACACTAGCAGGTCCACAGTGGCAGTGTGTGCCACGAAGCCTCTGCTAGGGACTGGAGGTGGGAGGTGGGCAGATGGGAAGGGTCCAAACTGGTCTGCACTGGACACTGTGCCTGCAAAGGTGAAGAAGACTCATATCCTGCTGTGGGACCCCAATTCCTCCTCTGCACCAGCCTGGACACACATCCCTACCTGTGCCTCCTCCATCTCACCTCAGCCATGCACTCTGCCCAGCCTGGCCCCTGTGTCCCTCTGTCCTGCCCAGAAGTACCACAATGGGACAGATTCCATCAGTTTTCCCTGCTGTGTCTTCATTATCTCTATTTCTGTCCAAACGGTCACTCCCAGCTTCTCTGTGGAAAGACAAATCTGTTTGTTTGGACTTTTTACCCCTACAAGTGTCCCCAGTTCACCTGTGCCCTGCATTTCTCCTTCCACCTCCATCTCAGTCTGGGACTGTCCCAAATGCCAAGCCCACCTTGTCCACGGTTGCATCCCAGACCAACCAGTGCCACTCAAACCAGCCTGGCGCAGGGGGAGGAGAGGAGACCATGGTCCCTGTCTGTGTGCCCAGGTGTGCCCAGGCACGTGTGACTGCTCACAGGTACTCACCTCACCTGCCTGGGGCAGCAGCTGGACTGCTGCTGAGGTGCTCCCTGCCCGTTCCCCCTGCCTGGGGCAGCAGCTGGACTGCTGCTGAGGTGCTCCCTGCCCGTTCCCCCTGCCTGGGGCAGCAGCTGGACTGCTGCTGAGGTGCTCCCTGCCCGTTCCCCCTGCCTGGGGCAGCAGCTGGACTGCTGCTGAGGTGCTCCCTGCCCGTTCCCCCTGCCTGGGGCAGCAGCTGGACTGCTGCTGAGGTGCTCCCTGCCCGTTCCCCCTGCCTGGGGCAGCAGCTGGACTGCTGCTGAGGTGCTCCCTGCCCGTTCCCCCTGCCTGGGGCAGCAGCTGGACTGCTGCTGAGGTGCTCCCTGCCCGTTCCCCCTGCCTGGGGCAGCAGCTGGACTGCTGCTGAGGTGCTCCCTGCCCGTTCCCCCTGCCTGGGGCAGCAGCTGGACTGCTGCTGAGGTGCTCCCTGCCCGTTCCCCCTGCCTGGGGCAGCAGCTGGACTGCTGCTGAGGTGCTCCCTGCCCGTTCCCCCTGCCCTCCCACCCCCGTGGCATGTGCTCCCCCCACCCATGCTTGCAGGTGGCTGGGAGGGAGGTTAAATATAGGCAGACAGGATAAAGGAACTGAGCACGGATTAACCGGGCAGGCTGGGGCCAGTTTATCTGCCCCTGCTCTGCTGCTTGCAAGGCTCTGGTCACTGGAGGATAAACGCCTCAGTGCTTTACTTGGAGATGCCTCAGCCACTCAGGATGTCCCCAGGGTGGGTCTGGGTTCTCCTTTTGTCTTCGGGTGCCATTTGGTCCCTGTGAGCAGCCAGTGCTGTGTGAGCCTTGAGTACAAAGTCCTTCTGGCAGAGGGGGTGATGGGGGACGTCCTCTCTGCACCCAGGGAGCCTGGGGCATGTGGGGCTCTAGCTGAGCATCCGTGCTCCTGTCTGGAGAGACTGGCCAGAGGAAGGGTGTCAAACAGCCAGAAGGTGTGGACGGGCAGTCCTAAGAATTTTCTCCTTCTCACGAACTCTGTAGGAAAACAAAGATAAACTGGGACATTTTTACTCTCTTTCTGATCTTATGTTTTGCTAACTGGAGCTGTAAGGCTTCACCCAATCCCCCTGAAGGGTGGGATGACACTGTCCAATCACTATTATGTATATATCTCTATATAAAAGTTAGAATCAAAATAAAGTCTGACACACTTCTGCTTTCTACGGCTTGGTGTGTGTTCTGCTCTCCTTACTGCCACTCACAGTGACAAGAAGGCTCAGGGGAAGGCAGCAGGCAGCTTTCACCTCTGCCCTGAGCTTGTGCCTGCTGCTGAGAACAGGAGCTTTGCCGACAACATGTCTTAGGGCCTGGGAAAGTCAAAAGGGCAGAAGACACACAGGCTGGGAAAGGGGCTTTCCTCTCCCATAACATCTGGGATCAGATCAGGTTGTGATCACACCTACACTCAGGGGGCAGGGTGAGTGTCTCCCATCACCCAGGAAGTTCCTAGGAGATCTGATTAATTCAGAGCCAGCAGAGATACAAGAGAGGATCAGTTCACCCTGAAGTTGACACCTCCAGCTTCCCCTAAACTCCACTTACTGATGAAGGCACATCAGTATCTAAATATCAGATTGGACCCTGGTCTTAACAGGCTCAGTGGGTGAGTTGAACTCCACCGTGGTTTGCAATGGGACCCTCAGGTGACATGGTTCTCCCACAGGGAGATGAATCTCGAACCAGTGGTCTCCAGGGGATGTCTGGATCAAATCAGATTCGGAATCAGTTTAATCCTTCATGCAGCAAAGCTGGCAGTCAGGTATGGTGTGACTAGCACGACATGCCCTTTTTGTTCCTCACAGCATCGTCCCTAATGTTTTGACAGGGCCTTTACCAGGCCTGCCTGGAGGATTAATAACCCCTTTCTCTGTAATCAGCAGATTGCATAATTACTCAATTTCTTAATTGATTACAGTAGTTTGCAAATTCTTTCAACAAACAACTCCACCAGTGGCTGTGATATCCACAGACAACACCCCGCAAAGCCCTGTCCAACCCCAGCTCCTTCCCCCGACTCTTCTCAGCCTGAGCTGCTGAACTGCCTGGTGGGAGCTTGGGAAGCCTGCTTGAGTTCTCTGTGCTGTTACTGCTGGGTTGCCTCGAGCCCAGGAGTCCTGCAAAGCCAGTGCAGGGGTTAGTTGCTCGAAATACATGGGAATGTACCCAGCTCCTCCATCCTGAACCTGCTGGGGAGCAAATGTGTGAGCAGGGTAAGAGTGCAGCCCCCAAACCAGCAGAAGGAGGGGGCAGCTGTTTGATGAAAGGCTCTTGGTTGGTGTAGCTGCCCTTGATGCAGCTGTGTGGGCACAGATAAGAACTCTGGAGGAAGCAGGAGGCGGGCTGAGAGCAATGCAGGCTCCTTGAGAGTTACTAAGTAGTGTGGCCGTCCTGCAGGCAACAGGAAGGTGTTTTAAGCCTGAGCAGAGAAGTCGGGAGGTCTGCAAGGGCAGGGAGACTTGAGTGGAGAACAAGTCCCTTGTGCACTTGTATCAAATGCCATCATGAGCCAAACAGAACGGGAATTAACAAGAAATGATGGGAAAAGCAGGGTGGTGTTCAAGGATCCTGCTCTTGCAGGCAGCTGGGGTTCCAGGCTGGGATATCCCCCTGAAAGCAGTCTGGGCAGTAACCAGGAACGACCTTGGCCCTACCCTTGCCTTGTGTCCTTGTATTTGTATTTTCCCATGTTTTTAACTTTATTTTCAACTCTGTAACCAGAGGCTTATCTTCGTACAGCAGTGTGGTCAGCCTGCATGCTCTCAGGTCTGGTGTGTGCTGGGAGAAGGCAAAGTAGATGAGGTTGAAAATACAAGGTCTCCCATTCCACGAGGAGAGGATCACTGCAGAGGGACACGTGCAGGCAGCACTCAGGATGTTCACTTTGGGGTGGATCTGGGAAATCTGAGTTTGGACATTGCACCTTGCTGAGCTGTCAGGGGGACATCCTGAGTACTGAGATATGGGGAAAATTCCTGGCTGGGCCTGGGAAGAGCAGGCAGTGCTCACTTTGCCTCAGGGAGGTGGCAGCAGGGGCTCCTCTGCGTGCAAAGGGCTCAGGATCCTTCTACCATCACCCCTGACTTGTACCAGGCTTGCTGAGGATTGCTAAAATTGTGTTTGCTGCCAGCTGAAGGTGCAGGGGAAGCACAAGGACTGTGCACCCTGCTGCAGGCTTTGTGTTGGAGAAACACCCTTGACTTCTTACACTGGTAGTTTCTGTCATGATCAGTGCTTACCTGACACTTTTCTATCAGATGCCAAAATCAAAAATCATATTCAAACCTGAAGAACTCTGGGATGCCACAAACTGGGAACTTTTGACCTGGGGTTTAAAACACTTTGAAACAATCAAACTGCAACTTTCTTCTGAGAAATCCAGGGATGTGACTTTGCAGGTTTGCTCTGCCATGACAAATAGTCAGAAACAGTTGCTAAAGCCAGTAACAAAAATAAGATTTTAACTATATTTGACTCTTGTTTGCCTTGCTGACTCAACACAGCTGCTGCTCTGGGTGCCAGATGATATTCCTGGACAGACAATAGCAATGCAGTTATGACCTAAATTCTGATTGCAGAGCTGCTGTCATTGACTGAGGGTGACTCAGTACTGCTTGAGATTTGTTATTTGTAATTTGCCATTTATTCCTTAGCTTAAACAGTGCACTCACCTAATTTGGGCTTGGAAGATGCACTTTGACAAATAATTTTTGAAAGGACAGTGAAAAAGAGTCACCTTCACTTTTAGGTGCCCAGCTGTGTGTTTTTAAGGTGGGTATGAAAGTCAAGGCACTAAGATACTCACCCACTTTTAAAGTTCCTGGACCACATGACTAATTACATCTCTGCTAAAAAGAAGGCAGGATAGGTAAATCCATCTGCAGCTAAGTCATAAACAACCCTTGCCAAGAGATTGCTTGTCCAGACTCTGTGTGGAAAAACCTATTGAGTCATCAGCCTCCCTAGACATTGGGAATAGCTTAGTAAGGCTTAAAAAAAAAAAACAGGAGAAAGGCTAAATTGATCATATTTTGGAGATGGGATGGGATGCAAAGCATCCAGGACAACTCCCTTCATGTACGTGTCTGGGGGCGTTGTGTGTCTGGGAGCTTGTGAGGAGCTGGCCATGAAGTGGTTGGGTGTTATCAGACATGCAGGTCCTGCAGGCAGTGGAGAAGGAACCACTCGCAAGAGTTCCCCGAAAATATTTTGCAAATTGTTTCTTGCCTCTCTTCTGGAAGTGGAGAAGCCGCAGAGGCTGCAGGCACAGGCTGGGATGAGAGGCTGGGAGGGCAGGGGATGTCTCCAAGTGCCTGCAGCTCCTGGAAGGTGTCCTGCCTGAGCTCTGGGTGACATCGCAGCAGGAGATACGGGGAAATAGGAGATATTGGGTCACCCTGGGGCACAGCCAGGCTCTGTGACGCTGTGGAATGGCAAGCACAGGCTCTGGCAGAGCTGGGCAGGGGTTCCCCCATCACTCCTCACTCAGCAGCAATCAGCCCAGAGTGAGTCCTGTCTGCCCTTTCACCCAGCAGCTGCCCTGGGCAGGGGTCCCCCCATCACTCCTCACTCAGCAGCACTCAGCCCAAGGTGAGTCCTGTCTGCCCTTTCACCCAGCAGCTGCCCTGGGCAGGGGTCCCCCCATCACTCCTCACTCAGCAGCACTCAGCCCAAGGTGAGTCCTGTCTGCCCTTTCACCCAGCAGCTGCCCTGGGCAGGGGTCCCCCCATCACTCCTCACTCAGCAGCACTCAGCCCAAGGTGAGTCCTGTCTGCCCTTTCACCCAGCAGCTGCCCTGGGCAGGGGTCCCCCCATCACTCCTCACTCAGCAGCACTCAGCCCAAGGTGAGTCCTGTCTGCCCTTTCACCCAGCAGCTGCCCTGGGCAGGGGTCCCCCCATCACTCCTCACTCAGCAGCACTCAGCCCAAGGTGAGTCCTGTCTGCCCTTTCACCCAGCAGCTGCCCTGGGCAGGGGTCCCCCCATCACTCCTCACTCAGCAGCACTCAGCCCAAGGTGAGTCCTGTCTGCCCTTTCACCCAGCAGCTGCCCTGGGCAGGGGTCCCCCCATCACTCCTCACTCAGCAGCACTCAGCCCAAGGTGAGTCCTGTCTGCCCTTTCACCCAGCAGCTGCCCTGGGCAGGGGTCCCCCCATCACTCCTCACTCAGCAGCACTCAGCCCAAGGTGAGTCCTGTCTGCCCTTTCACCCAGCAGCTGCCCTGGCAAGATGTAAGGCACAGAGGCGACAGAGCTGAGTTCAGCTTACAGACGTGGCCACCACCCACAGAGCCTCAGGGTGGAGATCCATGCCCTGGACCTCGGGTCACCAGAAGTCTGTGAAGATCTTGGGTGCCACATTTATGCCCAGGGTTGCAAAGCCTGTATGACAGTGGAAAAGCTTGTCTGTAGCTGGAAGTGCTTGGGTGGCAGAGAAAGCAGGTGCTTTCTATTACCTGTTCCAGCCAGCAGACCACATCTCCAGGATGTGTCTGTGCTCCTGAGATTTAGGTCCAGATGATATTGGGTCACCCTGGGAGGAGGCTGGGCAGGGGATCCCAGTGCTTTACGGCACTGTTGTGGCAATAGCAGTGCCAGTGGGCCACAGGAAGGGTGAAAGTGCCTCCCAGGACACGCTGTCTGAGTGTGCTGCTGTTGGGAGATGGAGGCATTTTGTTCTGCTTTTTTTTCCATTGTGCATGGGCACTGAACCCAGCTCAGCCTCCTCTGACAATAACACTTTGTTTCCCTTAACCAACATCACTTTTTAAATGATACAAATAATTTTAGTGCATCCAAACAGGAAGTGGCTGAGTGTCTGGGTGTCTGAATCAACATCCTGGAGGCTGGGCCTTTGCCACCAACATGATTACTAAATTTAGCAGCTGCCTATGGATGGAAGTGAAGGTTTTGGAAATGGGAGAGCCAATGAGACTCTGTGCCAGGCTGTGACCATTGGATGTGGCCAGATGCCACTGTTACTTGTGCAGCCAGGCTGGCGTGGCCACAAGCTGCATCATCTCAGCTCCTCTGGGCTGATGCAACCCCATTTCCTCTTGGGCTGTGGCACTGAGATGGAAAGAGCAGAACAGAGGGACCAGCACGACTGCTTGGTGCTGTATGAGCAGTACTCAGAAGCTTCCCAAGTGAATCCTTTTCCAGCTCAGTGGGCTTGGCAGGGCAGCCAAGCCCAGAAGGGAATTCAGGGCTGGCCATCCCTTCTGGCATGTGTGGGACAACTGAGTCACCAGCAGATCTGGAGAAAAGCCACGAGAAGGAGTCATTTACCGCTCAGCAGGCATCAGAGGTTACCACCTCAAGTTATGTTTTCTGCTGGATAAAGAATGCAGGATTTTTTTAAAAATACTTTTGCTGCAAGTTTTCAAAGAAATCCAACAATCCCAGGCAAGTTCTAATTTGTCCACATTTGTTGTGAAACATGGGCACCATAACTGGCAGCATAGTCCATGAATGCTGCCTACAAAACCCAAATACCTCCCTAACCCACTTGGTTGCTGTGGATAAGAATATCTGTGGCTCCTAAACTAATCCCAGGATATCTTCTTATAGGCATTTTTGCTCTCCTATCTCCCATGAGGCAGCCTAGGAAGGAGACAAATGATGGTTTGAGATGAATGCTCAGGAGGACACCACTGGCTTTTCCTGCCCAGGATCTATCCTCATGTGTGACTGTGAATCCAAGGTCTCTCCTGATGCCCAGTACTGGGGATCTGCAAAGACTGAAAGGCAGAGGAGAAGGTGGGAGAGGCAGAACAGCCCCTCTGGTCTCTCATCTCTCCTTGATGCTGCTCTTCTTATGTTCCTTTCCTTTGGGAAATTTGGATCAGCTCCTCCTAAAAATAAGCAGATTTTTCAATTCTTCAAGCTTTCGCACACTGTACACTGTTCAGAGCTGGAAATCACCATTTCTTTGTGGGAATTCAGATAAACAGTGGTGGCAGAATTAAACCCCTTGAGTGCTACCAAAGGGCCATTAAACATCACACAGCAATGCTCTTCTGTGGTCTGAAAGGTCTGAGTTGGAAGGGTTATTTTAAGGTTCAGGAAGAATAAATTTCTGAGCAAGTGCCCAGAAACTCCTTTGAGTCAGTTTTTTTTTAAAAAGTGAACTAAAGATCATTATATCTCATTTTAACAATGATATCACTATTAAAATGCACAGAGATGCCTCAGGAACCTTGCACTGTGCTGGCATTGTGTTCTCACCTTTCACAAGCATGTTCTAAAGAGAGATGATAATCTCACAGGAACACTTCTGCTTCCTGCGCAAACCTAACACTGTAAGGCAGATGTGGATACAGTTTAGTTTGTACTGTGCTGAAAGCATAAACTGTTTTTTTGCCATTTCACTAAAGTGGAAGTATTTAATGATGAGCTAGTGTGTAGGAGCAGTGACATTTCTGCACTGTTATTCATCATGAACACTTTGGGCACACTGTGCTTTTCTCTTTGTTCCAGTGCCCTATTTCAGGGCAGATCCTCACACATCTATTCTGGTTATTTGTAAAAATGTTGCATTTAAGTGCAACTGACAATCGAAATCCTGCCCTGTATCGACAAATTTCCAAAGCTTAACCAGGATACCTTGGGGGTTGTCAGCTCAGAGAAAAAATATTCAAGAAGTTGAGAAAGTAACAACAGAGCCATCAATTCCAAAATTGTCAGACTAAAATTAAAATAAAATCTTGATTCAGATCACAACAAAATACCATTTCATCTCATGAGGGAGAAATTCCCAGTGTTTTCCACCAACTCAAGTATCATTATTAACAGAAAGTGACTTTTCTCTCAGTGAGTGTGGCATTCCTGGAAATGCCAGTGACAGTCACAGGAAACTGGACAAGACCTTTTGGTGTGAATAAGATATTTGGGGCTGGACTCCCACAGCTGTTGAGTTGTGAAGTGCCTTTGTCCTGCTGTGGGTGTGCAGAGCGAGGGGGTGGAAAATCGCCCGTCTTCTTTGCTCTGTGAAGAATAATGCAATATTTAGCAGCCCATGGAGAGTGAGCACATCTTGCCATCCTGGGGGTTCTGGCCCTGCCTGCAGGGGCAGGGATGTCTCTGCTGCTTGTGAGAGTCAGTCCCCAGTGGCTCTCCAGGAGAGAGGTGTGAGGGGCCCAGAGACATCTCCACACCTGCCCTGCAGGAGAGAGCCACACCTGGAGGCAGAACCCAGCCCAAACGCCCCATGTCCTGCAGGAGCCTGAGCCCTGGGTTCTCACCTAGAAGTGCCCCAAGCCTCCAGGGCCAGGGACCTCACTTTGGTACAGAGGCCACAATGAAAGCAGAAATTTTGTTTCAGCTGGAACAAAATGTTCCTGGCTACTCTCAAACACAGCACTCTGCTGGTGAGAAAAAGGGAATATAAAAGTGACTAGATCTGAATTGATCATGGAATAATTTTCTGGTTCAATGATTTAATTGATAATTTGCTTGTTCTTGTGGCAGAAATTGACTCTGGGTTTCCTCAGAGTCACAAACCAACGGTAGCATGGGCTGGACCCTGTCCAGAGCAGAGACTGGCTGTGAGGCACTGGCACAAAGGAGCTGAAGGGTGGCCGTGGGTCCTGCAGCTGCTCCCCAGCCAGAGCTGGGGTCATCACATGCTGTTTCTTCCATGGCAGGTGCTTGTGGCAGTGTCAGCTCCCAGGTGAGCTCAGGACAGGCCGTTTCATTCCTGGCAGACTTGCTGAAGCTCCAGGTGGTGCTCAGCAGGACATGGAAAAGCCCATGCCAAGGTCATGGGAGCAGTGACCACTGCCACACAGGGGACACTTCTGACTGCGTGTGGTGACAAGGGGCAACGTGCTGCCCATGCCACCTTCCCTGGGACAAGAGCCAGGGGTGGGTGTCTGCAAAGGGAATGGCCCAGCAGGAGAGAACAGTGCAGAGATCTCACCTCCCGGTGCTGAGCACGGGAGCTCTGGATTGAGCTGGAGGAACCAGCTCCCTCTCAGCCCTAGCTGCCAGCTGGCTCTGCCCTGCTGTGGTCACAGGCTGGGCCAGCAGACAGATGGTCCATTAGTTTAGGTAGGGCCGATCCTGATAGGGAAGGGGGGAGGCTTCCTGAGGTCTTTCTTCTCCCAGCTGTCTGTGGGAATTACTGGCAGCTCATCACTGTCAGTTGATTTCCTTTTCAGTGTCTCCCCTTGCCCTGTGTGGCAGACATCCCTGGCAGGGAGCTGGGCTGTACCTCTGCAGCCCCGTGTGTGCCGTGGGGATGCTGTACACACAGAGCCACAGCCCAGCACAGCCCCACCACGGAGCTCACCCAGCCTTCCAGGGCTGCGGGAGGGCACGAAGAGCCTGGCTGGTGGCCGGGTCCTCTGCAGAGCTGGAGCTGCCAGGGCAGACACAGGGCTCACTGTGAGCAAGGGGTTTTTGTCCTGGTGCCTGACTCCAGTGTGGAGTGTCTCAGTGCTGCCTCTCCTGCCCTCACCTCCAAATGGGGAAGGACCAAATGAGCCCAGCTGTGGCTCAAGGGAAAGCAGAGGAGGCTTAGAGAGCAGGCTGTGCCTGGCTGCCCTGGCCTGCTCTGCTCCTCTGCTCTCAGGAGCTCAGGCTGTGCCTGCTCAGCTCCACCAGGCGTGAGAGCCCGACAGGAGACACCACAGAAACACTGAGATTGGCAGGATCCCTGGAGGTCACTAATCCAACCTCCCATGTCAAAGACGGGGCAGGATGCTCCTGGCCTTGCCCAGCAATTTTGAAAATCTCTGTGGATTACATCTCCAGAATTACAGGCAGCTGCTGGAGCAGTCCCAAAATGACCTGTGACCATGGGGCAGGTAAACGGACCCAGGGGAGGAAGAACCTGTTCTTCTCATGGGCAGGATAGGGCTGAGCAGAAACAGACCTCCCCATGGGACCCCGGTTCCCTTTTGCTTCCCCTCCAGGCTACAATCACCACGGCATGGCCAAAAACTGGGTGGCACTGGCTGGAGCCCCCAGTGCATGGGATGAACAGAGGGAGTTAAAGGATCCCCTCCTCGTGGGATTCAGCAAGACAGCTGGTGGATGTGCTCTTCCTGAGCTGGAATCAGAGCTGTCTGCAAGGGGAACTGTATCCCCACGAAAGTTCCAGAGGGCTGGCACACCTTGCACCATTTCTTCTGGTCTCACAGGCCTCCAAGAAAGAGCCTAGCAAGTAAATACTTGCAGGGAGTTTGCCAACTAGCATTTAAAAACTACAAAATGTCATGCTTTACTTGCCAAGACCTCTTCCAAACTTAGACCAAATGAGAAGAATTCCCAACAGCTCTGGTGGTGAGAGAGGACGTTTGGTTTTTGTTTTTCTTTTGTTAGTTTGTTTTTCAAAAAGCTGTTTGGCGTCAAAACAAAGTTTTTAGATGCAAACTTTCAATCAGCTCAGGGGACAGCCAAGCACTGAGCTTGCGGGTTTCCCTTCTGCATCTCTGAGTCATTGTGAGAGCAGAGGGTCTCTATTTTTAGGCTCTGCACACACTAACTGATACCAGCTACAGAGCCAGGCTGCTCTTCCACAGCCAGTTACAGCTGCAAAGCCTTGCTCCCAGCTCAGTGACCCTCCTGCTCAGCCCAGGAGCCGTGCCAGTCGATAGCCACTGTGCCAGGGGGTCATCCCTGCCCACGTTGCCCCCTGTGCTGGAGCATGAGGACAGATGGTTGACAAGCCCTGCACAGGCATTAGCTGCCATCTCTGGCTTGCATCATCTTCTCCCAAAAATGCAGGAGTTTGATTTTACCTTGTCTTTTATGGTAACTGTTTGTAGCAATAAGTTTGAAGTTTTATTTAGTAAGTCCAACCACCCAAACCTGACAACTTGAGAACTACTCAGATTTGAGTTTGGCGCAATGATGCCTTCTGGGAGAAAAGCATCTTGTGGCCCTCTCCTGCCTGAACTGGTTTCACTGGTGGGACTGGGGTCAGGAATTTTGGTATGCTTTGTTTTTGAAGAATCAGCACTGAAATATAGAAGAAACACTTTTCCCTCTGCCTTTATTTCAGGAGCTGATTAGAAGGAGACCATGTGTTTTAAGTAGCTCCATTGGGTGCAGAAGAGCACAGGGACATGTGATGGAGAGAGTCCTGCCTAGGCCAGACATGGCCTTAGAGACCAAAGGAGTGGCCTTTTTTTCAGCATCTGAGTTAATCGTGGGGAGAAAATAATGGCTTTCTCAGTAACGCTTTTGGGCATGCCCACAGTTGTCAAAAAAGCAAGACAGAGACTTCCATAACCCACCAGGGTGGCCCGTTTGGGGAAACATGATGTGTGTAGATGGATCTGTGGGCTGCAGGATGTGTGGGTTAGCACAGGGGGAAGGCAACGGGTTCATGGTCAAGCCAAACGGTTAAAGAAGAGATGTTGCAAAAACAGTTCACTGAAGAGACTTGAGGTGAAGGTAACCTGTCCGAGACATAAAAGTTTTGTTGTAGGATGAGCCTAGTTACAGTCTGCCTGATACATCCACGTTTCAATTATTGTACACGTTTCAATTATTGTACACATCAGCTCCATGGAAGTGTGCTCATTAACCGTGGCTGAAGCCACACAACACCAAGTCCAGCCTTGGAAGGGTATGTGTGAGATGGAAAAAAACCAACCCAACACAAGCCCTTCAAGCCATTTTCTGCCCCAAGAGATGCTGTTCCTGTAGTCTTGACAAAAAGCCCTGAAGCAGAAAGAGAAAGCAAGGATTGGAAGGTTCAGTTCCTCTATAACTCATATACGTTCACTTTCTTCCCTGAACCATTTTCAGAAGTGTAGAAACAGCAGGTTTTGTTCATCTTATATGACTCTAGCATGATTCCATGCAAGGATTTTGGTTCTGATGTGCTCAGGTACCACTGGAATATAGAGTGTAAAATCACAGCACAGATCAGACAGATCCCACTGCCCTGCTGGCACAGGTTGCTCAGTGCTTGTCGAGGCAAGTTTGGCAAATCTTAAAGGACAGACTCCTATGGTCCCTCTGGGCCCCTGTCCCAGTGTTTGACCACTGGAACAAGCTCTTACCGCGTCATCTGTGCCTCATGAGGAGCTGTCTGGGGAGTCAGCTCTTTATGAGAGCTTTATGAGTCAGCTCTACATTGTCCCAGCCAGACGACTGGCACATTTCCCTGGGAGGGTGGGGAGGCCCTGGCACAGGGTGCCCAGAGAAGCTATGGCTGCCCCGTCCCTGGAAGTGTTCAAGGCCAGGCTGGACGGGGCTTGGAGCAGCCTGGGACAGTGGAAGGGGTCCCTGCGCATGGCAGAGGGGGGGACGAGATGAATTTTAAGGTCTCTTCCGACCCAAGACATGCCGGCATTACATGATTTTAAGGCTGCTATAACCCTATGGCTCCATGTAAATTCTCCTGCCTTTTGCAAAAGCTGGTTGCTGAGCACTGCCTGCCCATGAGCCACTGGGCAGTCCCCACCTTACCTTCTTAGCTGCATGGAGTTGTGGATCTCCACGGAAACGAGATCCAGCTTTGAGAAACACAATGGTGTGTGTCCGTGGAGGAAAGATCTTGGCCAAAGCTGCAGGAGCCATGTGCAGGAAGATCTTTTTCTCTAGAAGACATCCCTTCCCCTGACTGTGCTCAGGCAATGTGATGACTTGTTCCCTCATAAAGCAAGGAGAGTTTCCACTCTGTGTAGCTGTAGCTTGTGGAAAGGCTCAGTGTAGCTCCTGCCCAAACCCACGGGACCCTCCTCGGGCAGCAGACAGGACCTGTGCTCACATGTGCCTTCTTTCTGCTTGTCTTGTGCCAGGGCTGTGCAGTCCCACACCAGCACTGCTGGGAAGCGCCTTTTCCTCGTGAGCAAGCGGTGCTGGCTGCAGACTCTGAGAGGAGAGTGGGCCAGTAAACTCCAGTTCGTAAGCCCTGTGTATACAGGGATGTCCTTTGTTCACTCCACCTGTGTGGGGAGAGCACATCTGCTGTTCTCCAGCACTCAGCGGTGGTTACATCACTTGGATCATGCTCTGTTTGTAAATGCATTAACAAAACTCTTCAGCAATAATAAGCTTTAACTAAAGAGTGGCAACTGGTGAATGGAGCCTCCATCTGTTCTCACCCGCAATGTGCAAAGTCTACCAAAGTCAATGGACTTCTCTCTGCTGAATTCAATGGGCCTTTTGCCAAAATCTGTGTGAATAAAATGACGCTTGTGCATATATTTATGAATGGTGAGGAGGGGGATACGTGCAAATCCAGCATCCACTAAGCACCCATGAAACTGTTACTAACACAGCTTTATGTGAATCCTAGCAATTTCCTGTCTGAAAACTTGATGTTTTGATGCAAGGAGAGGCACCCCATAGCCCTGGGACAGACCTGTGCTGTGTCAGCAGAGGGTCATGTCTGGAAGCAGTGACATTGCAAGAGGACACCTGGTGGAAAAGTGGATTTTGAAGACTTCATCACTGTACCCGTGTCTAATCTAATTTGTCTTGGCATTTATTTATGGCAGAAAATTGCTGCTGTCACAGTGTTCATCTAGTTATAAAAAATCCAGCATTTTTGTGATTCCTATGAAGGAAAAAGGGTTGAGAAAGAATTCCATGCAACTGTGTGCAATGTACTTTGCTCTGAAGTAATTTGTTTATCATGAGCTGTTGAGATGACACCCAGGGACTCAGCAGATAATGAGTCAAATTAGGGATGAATTTAACATCCCTCTGGAAGGGCAGGCATTGTCCTTCCAGATACCACCTGGACATGCTGAGTTGCCACAGTCAATTGGAGAGAAAAAGCAAGGAGTTTATTTGGATTAGCTCAGATATAACCACCAGTGTCAGTCCTCAAGGGATGTTCTGACAGTTTGGGTAAAACACAAGCCCCAGTGCGACATCTCCCACCTGAGCACTGACAACTCCCTGGTTTTTTGTGCTCCAGGAACTGCAGTCTTCAGTGAGAAAGCAACATACTAGGAGACAGAGAAGGAAGAAGGTCAAGTGTCTTGGAACAAGTGGGCTGAAGTCTTGATGGCATCACAGGGTCTCCCACAGTGGAGCTGAGAATTGGGCAGGGACAAGTGCCTGTGCAGCACATTGCCTAAAGGTTCTGACTCCTGGGCTCTTCACAGAAACCATCAGTGTGAAACAGGTTTTTTTACTTGCTTGCAATCCCTTCTGCCTCCATTTGTACGTGTCTCTGAGGCTGAATGACAAAGATAAAATCCTCCTTTCCATCTGATGCTCATAAGGTGTTTGTGATTGCCTCAGCTTCACTTTCCAAGGTGTGTGGCATGAATGGACATACCCAAAAAGAGCCCAAGGGCTCCTGTGTCTGTGGCTGTCACCTCCTCCCAACCCCTCAGGCTTCGTAGTGCCAGCACTTTGTCCTCCTGCAATGATCCTCCTGGTTCTCCAGGCAGCTGCTGCCCGGTTATCCCTGGGAAAAAGGATGCGTTTCACTCAGCAATAAAGCAAAAAAAAAAGTTTCCCTAAAGTTTTGAAATACGAATGAAAGCTACAGCAATGGAGACTGGGGACAAAGAGATTTTTTACTCCACCTCATAACTTCAGGTTGATGATGTTTCCCAAAGAGAGCTCCAGTGAGGTAACTGCTGCCTCAGCCCTTCTCCTCGAAGTTTTGGGAGTGATGTGGGTGTGGTCACTGTGGGATTTAATTTGTTATTTATTTCCTTGTGTAGAATTGCTTGAATTTCAAGATTTTGGGCAGAAAGCAATCAAGCTGGTGCACGGGGAAAAGACTTGAGCCAGCAGCTCTGGGGGTGCTGGGAAGGTGGGTGATAGGCGCAGAAAGGCCTCACAGCACCTCGCATGAGCACCACTGCTCATTTCTTTTGCTCTGGCCCTTGGTAGTGGTTGTCTCATCAAATGCAAACATCTTAATGACTTGAGCTCTGAGTGGATTTCCTCTCTATTATCCCAGCTAAGCTATTTGCTCTCCTCACAAGCTACCAAGCATTCCAGGTCATGGAAAATGCTTTGTAAACTTTTGCACATCATTAGATCTAAGTCGGATGCTTATAAAGCAATGGAGAGGAGTTAAAAGGCAATTTACCTCTTATGAGAAATGCAGGTACCCTGGTGATCAGCTCTTGTCTCCCACAGAGGATCTGTGAAGCAGTGAGCCAAGAAGTCTAACACAGGGAGGGACAAATCACAGGCCTTTTTTCCCAGGGGAATTTTGTTATTTTCCTGCTTGTGGGTGGTATCTTATACTTTAATAACACCCACCCCCCTCCCTACAGTGCCATTCGAGCTGACACTCCGCAAACTGTCACCAAAAGGTCAATTGCTCTGCGTTTCACCCCTGCAAGCAGAGCTTTGCTCTGACACAGGAGTCCCTGTTCCAGGGCAGAGTGGCTCAGGTTCAGCTCCCTGGCAGATGGCATCCGTTGGCTGCTGCCCTTTTCCCCTCTCAATCAGGTTACCGCGCCTTCGCGTGCAGCACTAATGCGATGGTGCTGAGCGCGGACTGGGAAAGACAAGCTGACACCGACCCGGGGCTCTGTGCACACTCAGTGCCATGTTTTTATCAGTGTAAATCAGATCTCCTCTCGCAGGGAGAGACAAAGCTTTCTGGGGGACTTTAACCAGGAGTGTATTTGCTGCAGTTCATTCGTCCCAGAGAGGAGCAACATAGCTCTTGTGCTCACTCCCTGTGTTTGGACACGCTGAATCTGTGCCCTCACCACAGCAGCTCATTGTGCAGTAAGCTTGTCCACAGGGCAAGTGATTTTTCTACTGCTGACAACAATTTTGTACCTAACTGACATGTTCAATGCTGTGTTAATCCCAGCTACACAAAACTAACTGCTGAAAAGGGGGAAGAAGAGAGCCACGGCTTTTATGTTCAGCTACCTTTTGCAGTGCCTCCAGGAATATGGGCTGGGGATTTTTTGGCTAAATTTGCACAGAGGCAGCCTTCTTCCTTGTGCTACAGGCTTAAATTGTTTGGTTTGGTTTTGTTGGCTGTTTTTCTTTCTTTTTGTACTGAGCTGTATGAGATCACTGATGATGTGTAAGCACTGGAGATCCCTGTGCCTCCAGCAACCACTCCAGAAGGGTTCTGAAGGCAGCAGGCTCCAGCATTCCTGCCTACTGCAACAGCCTTGGTGTGCAGTAAAATCAGAGTGAATGATGAGCCACTGTCGGTATTCAAAACCCTCTTCTGCCCCATTACAGTGGTTGAGTCAATGATGCCAAGAGACAGCCCATGCCACTGTGGGCACCAGGGCCAACTGATGCTCTTCCAAATGGCGGCAGAGGGGGGGACGGGCTCCTTGTGGGGTGACACCGGCCCTGTTGGACAGGCTGGATCCACCACGTTGGTCTGAAGGCTCAAAGAATTTGATAGCAAGGTTGTGGGCAGCTTGACCTCATGCCAGTTTGGGAAATGTTTAATTCACTCGCACAGACCTGGAAAGGTTGTGGATGTGGCTATCATTTGCACCGACACATTTCCAGGGTAGTATTGTTGTCAACATCAAGCTAAAGTGAAGCTGCTTTTTCAGCCAGCAGAGCTGAAAAACTACACAAGCAAAGGTAAAAATGTGGCTCATTAATAAGTTGGAACAAGACAGATGGTTCAACTGGCAGGACAGAGTTTTCCTAAAGCTTGTCTTTCAGGGCAGGTTTTCACAGGAAGGCTGGACAGCCGGGCCAGGTTCCTGCTCACAATGTGAGCCCTGGTTAGTGTGTTCTGTCCTTGTGGCAGAGCAGGGGGCTGTGCTGGGCACAGCCTTGGCAAAGGGCCTATTCCTCCAGTTTTGGCAGCGTGGCTGAGTCCTGATAGCATCAATAAATGATGCAGATGTCCAGAAGGCAGCAGTGTCCATCTGGCTGTGTTTGTTGAGCTGTAATTTGGACTCTTAGGCTATTTGCAAAATCTGTTCTTTAAATGCTCATTCTGGGGTGCTGCTCTGCAAGGCTCAGCAGCAATGCTGGCACTCCAGGGGTCCCACTCACCTTCTTGGCAGAGCTGTTGCATTCCCTTCCCATGGCTTGCAGGTCACTCCCCAGGTCTGATTCCCACTTATCTGTCAGCCCAAACACTGGCTGCACATCTGCACCCAACTCTCTGCCCTCCAGAACCTCCTGTTCCTTACAGGAAACAACTCCTGCTTGACCAGGAGCTTGGCTGGCCACAGCCTTGCACACAGCTCTTCAACCTGCACCTGCAGCCTTCACCTGGAGCATGCAGGGCAAACTCCTTCTCCACCTCAAGAGTTGCCACAAGTCCCTTGTGTGAGGGAAGGGACCACCAGGTCATAGAATCATAAAATCATGGAATCGTGGAATGATTTGTGTTGAAAGGGACCTCAAAGCTCATCTTGTTCCACTCCTGCCATGGGCAGGGACACCTTCCACTGTCCCACGTTGCTCCAAGCCCTGTCCAACCTGGCCTTGGACACTTCCAGGGATGGGACAGCCACAGCTTCTCTGGGCAACGTGACTGGCCAATACCTTCTGCTGGATTTTGGGCAGTGAGAGAACCTCCCGAAAGAAGCCTCTGCTGACACTACACTGGGGGTCTCCCCTTCTCAGAGGTACAACTCTGCCTGGCTGGAGTCCAGGATATGCTTCCTCAGACGCTTCACTTAATCCCCATTTTAAAGCTTTTCTTGCCAATCAGGATGGGGTTAAGCCACATCATTAGCTAATGAAATGGGGCAGATCTTGCTGGCTCAGAGCATGGCTTTGCCACTCTTGTTGGGGCCTGGCCTGAGAGCAGCCCTGGTGCTCATCGCCCACTGTGTGCACCTGCCCTGCACTCCTGGTTTAATCCTCTGTTCTGATGAAAACATGCAGCCCCAGGGGCTGTTGAATAAACCCTAAACCATGGCTGGCCAAGGAGGTGTGGGCACAGAACCCAAGGAATCTTTCGACTGGGTCGTGGTCTCAACTTGGACCTGGAGATGACTCCCCATGAGGCAGATTCCTGGAGAGTTGTCTCATTGCTGCAGGAGCTGCACTTGGGTCATCAGTGTAGTCATGGGAGATGAGAACATCACTGCACCTGCTCTCTTTTACACACACATGGGCTTAATTCTAGGTTCCAAGTGTCTTATCTGGGATGAAGGAAATACTAACTGTAATTCCTCAGCAGGGAAAATTTGTGACCAAAGAATGATCTGGCACAGAGGGGAAAGGGCCAAATGCAAGGAGGGGTTAAACTGTCTGGAAGCAGAAATGCCAGAGGCTAAATGACTCCTTGCAAGGGTTTGGTGCTGGAGCAAGGGTATACAAGGAATCTGCTTGTGATGCATCTTTTCAGACTCCACATAGAACCCCATATTGCAGTAGGACTGCCCAAAACAGTGTTCATGAAATTTTTCTTCTATCTTTAAGAACAAATGTGTGTTTAACTTGCCGCAAGGGGTATCATAAAAGCTCCCCATCAGGGATATTTGCCTTTTTAAAGAGTAGTCAGTCTGGATTCGTGCTGGCACCAGTTCCAGTGCCCAGGAGCTTGGCTGGCACGCTAGTGAGGGCAAGTGCTTGCCAGCTATGGGGCCATCCTGCTTCCACAGTGCAGCTTGCACTGCTGATGCCCCTCTCACACATGCACCCCGCTCTCCTCCCATGAGGCATGTCAGGGAACACCAGTTATCCTCCCGCAGGTTTACAAGTGAGGTTTTTTTCTGCCCTCCTCACAGCACACCCTGCCAAGAGCCAGTGTTGCTCATGGTTTCAGGATGCATGAGAGGTTTGGACATGACATAAGGAAACATTTCTTTATTGAGAGGGTGGCCAGACACTGAACAGGCTTCCTGGGGTGCTGGTGGGCTGGTGGGTGCCCCAGGCCTGGCAGGGTTTAGGAGGCATTAATGCCCTTAATAACACACTTTAGATTTGGTCAGCCCTGAAATGGTTGGGCTGTTGCTCTGGCTGATCATTGTAGTTCCCTTCCAAATGAAATATTCTATTCTATTCTATTCTATTCTATTCTATTCCATTCCATTCCATTCCATTCCATCCCATCTTATCACAGTTTTCTGCAGTTTAAGGACAACTGAAGATTGCAGGGACCTGGTGATTGGACTCCACATAAAGTGAGAAATAGAAAACGAGGAGAAAAAATTAGGGGCAGAGGGATGTTTTCCAAGTTGCAAGGTGAAAAACCCCTGATCCTTCTATTGCCCAGACTTAAGGCTTTGGTGCTGGAGCTTCTCAGCTCGGCTTCACGCTCGTTTTCCCCCATTCAGAGACGACATGGGAGATGCTGTCACTGTCTCCCTCTGGGCAAGCTGTCTAGACCAGCTTCAGGCTCCATCCAGGCAATGAAGCACTTTTGGGGCATGACTCACCTGCCTGACAGGTAGGTCAGAAACAAATGAATCACTTGTACTTTTTTTGCTTCCAGTGCTTATAAATGGAGCTGGGCATGACTTGCTCCCATGGGCTTCCCTGCCTTTCAGCCATTTCACACAGGAGGTGAGCTGCACCCTACCACACTTCTGGACTCTGGCATCTTATTTCCACTTTCTATCCCACTTCACTTTGGGGAAAGCTGGTCATGTTGCCTGGGGCAGGCAGATCTCCTTTTCTCTTTCCATGGTGGAACAAGAGAACTTCCCAAAATAATCAGAGGAGAATGCTAGCACGTGGATGTGTGTGTGCTCATGAAGGGTGGAGCCTTAGGGAAGCCATTTACATGCCTCCTACAGATTCGATGTTTTACAATGGCAGGCATAGCTTCTACAGCTGCTGAGACATATTTCAAGAGGAAAGTCTGCACAAAGCTGAAGGCAACAAGTGTTTATGGGCAAAAAGAAGAGAAGTAGTGAAAATAAACTATAAAAAAGAATGTTTTAGTTCCATACAACTGGAAACTTTTTGACCATCAGGAAGGGCAAATGCTGGAGAACTTGTCTGGGGAAAATCTTGTGACTCCAGTATGAGAGGATTTTAAATCCAAGTCAGACACTGTCATAAGTGCCAGAAGCACCACTGTGTGGGAAGGGGATTAGCTGGCATCTTGCTGTGTCTCCCAGACCTGTTTTATCATCCTTTCACCTTTTTATGGGCATACTGTGTAAGCAGCTTGTAATCATTTTGTATCGAATACAGCCTTGTCTTTTCCCTCCTCCACCACTCACAGCCAATGAGCTCCTCTAACGCAGTTTAATGAGCTCCTCTGTGAGCTACCGTGGGCACATCTCCCAGAAAAGATGTCACCAGTGCAGCTCAAAGAGTAGGGATTAAACATTTCATTCACCTGTGGCATTCATGAGATCAGTCAGCACTTTGAGGAGCTTTGAAATCTTACCAGCTATTTCTAGAATGATAGGAACATCCACAATCTCAGTAGGTAACAACAAGGAAAATTTTGGACACCCGTTAAATTTTGTGTTCTCTTGCTCAGTGGTGCAGGATGAGTGTTGGGGTAGGGACTGAGAAGAGGCTTCTGACAGGTGCTGAGCATCAGCAAATGTGCAAGAGCCTGTACCAGCATATATGGAGACAGAGCCAAACCTGCAGTGCCTTGTGCTGCTTCAAAACAGACCAAACAGTGGTGAAAACCAGCTATGAGCTATCACAAGTGTTTTAGGGAACAGTTTCTTTGTATGCAGTGGCCCCTGGCACTCAGGCCCTAGCTGGCTGGGAAGCCACATGCCCTGGATGCAGCTCAGGAGTGTTTGTCCCTCCTGACTGCAGCACACTGAGCCCTGGGCCATGCAGATGCCTTGGACGACAGCTGGATTCCTCAGATGCTCAGATAGGCAAGCTTAAGGGAGTTCCTCTCACTAGCAGGTTTTGAATTTTTACATTTCCTGCCTTTTATGCATTCACATCAGCAAATTCCCTTGGGAAGAAACAAGGTCTAAGAGAGGGCAGATGTGCCCTATGTCTGAATGGAGCAAGTCACAGCCTTAAAGACTGGGAGGGGAACCAGCTGCTTCCTTCCCACCTTGTGCTGCTCACAGGCAGCAGATAGACCTGGCGGCTTGGAGGGAGCTGTACAGTCTAGATGATCTGGAGTTAATATCTGCAAGGCCTGAATGTCATGGGAACATCCGGCCAGGCCGTGTGTCGGAAGGGTGGAGCTGGGGACACATGGAGCTGGCAGGTTGTGGATGTGATCTTTGCTGCACAGACAGCAGCTGCCTGGGAGTGCTGTGGCACGTCTTGACCTCAGAGCCTTCCTGCTCACTACAGGGACAAAGTACCTGTCTCAGGACTTGGCCAAGTGACCCAACCACAGCACCAACTTTGGGGACTTCCAAACCCTCACTTGGTGCTTTACTGGGGCCGGCAGCTGCTACCTCTGCAGCCCCACCTGGGGGTCTGATGGTCCAGGGACCACCCCACAGCCTTCATCTGGGCTCTGGTCAGAGCAATCAGGCACCAGGGAATTTTCAGTGGAAAGTTCCATCATTTCTAGAGTTATTCTGGGTTCACCGGCCGCCTCACATCCTTTCTGCTTCCATCAGCACTGGCTGGAGCACTCACACACACGCTCAAGGGGAAAGTTTCTGACTCTCGGGATGCAACATGAGGATGAGCAGGTGTATTTCTTACCAGAGGGGCTGTACTTCTGCCCAGGAAAGGGACAGAAGCATCTGCAGCTGCAAACAGCTCTGAAGAGATGCATTCCTCCAGCTGTTGCTGAAATTCCCAAAAGAAATGGGAAATCAGGTTGTGCTACACCTGCTCCAATCTCTGGATGTGGTTCTTTGCCATTATGATCATACCAGGCATGGCACTGGCCCAGGACAGAGCATTTCTGTAACCTCTGATAGCAACAATGCTGACTGAACATTGGCAGGAAACGCCTGAAGATGCTCGTGGTTCTCTTTGGGACATTTATGGAAGGAGCAAACAGGTTAAGCTCTGCTGAGCCACAGAGTTAGAGGAGCAAAGACATCCTGCTTCTCTGTAATACGTCACCGGTGTCCCAGTTCTGTAAACATCCTCTCAGCAGGGCCTAAATCAGTCTGTCACATGTCACTGTTCCATCTCCTGTTACAGCCCTATGGAAAATAAGAGTGATACAGACTACAGACAACAGCTCCAGTCGCACTGCCAAGAGGAAGCTTGGACAAGGCTGTGGTTGACACCCATGTGAATGGGGAAGAAGATCCATGGCACGAAGGAGGATGTATCTCCTTGAGTATGTGCCCTCCTTTGTGCCTCTGCGGAGACAGATCAAACCTGGCTACTTATCATAGGCAGAAGTGTTTAAATTACTTTTACGTAAAAAAAACTGAAAAAACCCTTCCTTCCTGCTGGGTTTTGCTTCCAAATGAAGACACTGCACACTCAGCCTTGGCTGGACTCTGGGTGATCGGGCCCAAATCCATTGGAGCCAGGCACACGGCGAGATGTCATTCTTGTCCCTGCAGGTACCAGCGTGGCAGAGCTGGGTGGTGGGACAGCTCTGGGGCCATGGCCTTGGCTGGCTTCGGCTTTCCAATGGGAAGGGGATGCCTGAGGGCAGGGGGCTGGATGATAAGCAGAGATCATGGTGCAGTTGGACAGGGAAGGACCTACAAGTGCAGCCACAGGTTTCCCACCACAAATCCACTGTGGAGGCTAATCTGAGCCTCTTTATTTTCAGGTTAGTTGAAGAAGACAAAAGCTTGAGAACACAAGTGAGGGCAGAATGGAGTAGGCAAAATAGGATCCAACATGTTTTCAATTCTTGAATATCTTTGTTTTAATCTGATTTCATACTTTTGACAATGACTGGCAATGCTGAAACTCACCGTTAAAGAATCCAGCCACCCTGTGCTCCTAGGAAAGCAGTTCTTGCCTGAAATCCAAGCAACAGCAACAAAATTATTATACAAGCAGATTTTAGTCCTACTACTGTTCTGGAAAAAAACAACCATTTTTGAAGTTTTCCACTTCCATGATAGTGGTACAACTTTTTTCTTGACTCCTGTGTTGTTTAAAGAGCCCACAACTGTAGCAGCAATTCCAGGAGTGCTGTAGCTGAGAAACCCTCACCTCAGTGCACGCCAGCCTTTGGAAATTTACTGTGCAATCCCCACAACAAAGGGAGAATGCTCTTCCTTCCTAATCCCTCACAGCTCCTGTAGCACAGGATTACTGCTGCTAACAATAGCGAATCAAGCAGCCAGGGAGCAGCGTGATTTTTCCGATGCCGGGTGTTGTGATGTCCCGCACTGCAAACGCAGCTGCTGATCACAGAACCACAGAACACCCTGGGCTGGAAGGGACCCACAAGGGGCATTGAAGTCAAACTCCCGGCCCTGCACAGGACACCCCAAAAATCACAGGGTGTGCCTGGTATGATTCTTGGAGTGGTCCTTTGCAGGACCTGATCCTGCTACTTGAACTAGAGGTCTCTCTCTTAGGGTGGAGTGTGATGGCCACTCTGGAGTGTGTTGTTCCCCCTGGTACTTGATGATGTCTCACTGAAAACCCAAACCAGAAATGCAAAGATATTTTCAGGAGGCTTAAACTTGTGCTCCCTGCTAATGGCAAATGGAAGCTTGGTTTGTGAAAAGGAAAAAAACCAGCCACAGAGCTTCCGTTTATGAGCAGCATGAAACCTGCAGCAACTGAAATCATGCTTGAGAAGATGTGATTTGGGACCACATCACTGAAGACAGACCCGTGGTTCATTTGTTACCCTGGAAAGACGCAGTTCAGGTGTCTGAATGGGTATCTTCTGCACCATGCACACCAGCCTTCTCCTGGCCCAGTGAAAATTTAATTACACACTCCTGATGAAGGTGTCGTTCCTGCAGCCTGTGCCTGGGGCACACACTGGAAGTGAGGAGCGAAGCCAAACTTCCGACTCTGCTCAAACAAAGGTGCTGCTTGAACCCCTGCTCTCCATGCCCACCCCTGAAAAGGCTCTGTCAAACCAGGCACTTGCTCTGCCAGGAGTTTTGATAAAATTGTTTCTTGGGAACTCGCCTGACCAATCTACATTTTGCACTTGATTTCCCTGGATATTCAAACAATCCTGCTACTGACAGGACATTTGCTGAAAAACAGTCCAGCAGTTCTGCAGAAAGCACTTTGGCACGCCCCCAGGGTGTCGGATGGCTCACCTGAGCAGTCAGGCCCAGGAATGCAGCCCCAGTGCAGAACACTTGTGTTTGGTACATTGGAAAACATGGATGCAAGTGGTAAAAACAAAGGAGAAGGGGAGAGCTGCTCAGTGCACTCCTGAGAAAATAGGAGCCTGGAGACCTGCTGGAGAAACTCAGGTTGTGGATGCTCCTGCCCAGGCTGATAAAGAGATGAGCACGGGTTAACCACCACCTAGCCTTCCAGGGAGAGGTGGGAGATGAACTAAGGGACCTGCTCTGAACTTCCAAAGACCCCTGGTTTGCCTCTGGGGAGCTTGGCCATCCTGCATGGACACAGGGCACCAGGGAAAGTTTTCTTTGGGAAGAGAGGGTCCTGTCTTTGAAAACTCTCCTCTCAGATGCTTTGCCCTAGGAAGCAGTATGTCTGAAGGGCAGAGCTCTCTCTGGGGCTGTTTCATGCAGGGGTGGGAGCTGGGCACGCCAACCCCTTTGTGCAGTGCAGTCACTGGCAGGCCAAGAGCTCCTTGGGTTTACAGTGGAAATAACCTTCAAATGACCTTACTGGAGACCACCATGCCATTGCCATTAGCAGGAGGAAGAACAGTGAAACTGGAGTTCCTGAAGCTTCCTAAGTCCCACTGTCCTGTACTTACCAGAGAAACTGCCTTTCCACCTTGTTAGCACTGAAAACCATGGTGGGGATTTTAGGAAACAAGGAAGGAAAATCCCACTAGTGCTGAGGAGAGCTTCAATAGCCAGGATTTTCAGGGGCATGTGCAGCCCTGCCAGTGACTTTCATGCTGAAGGTGTCCTCACATCATCCCTTCCCTTATGCTGCTCCTGCCTCCCCAGCAGGCAGAGCTGAGGGACCCGTCTGCCCCTGCCCACGCTGGCCTGGGGTGAGGAGCAGTGATGGGAAGCAGTTTGCTGTCCAAACCCTGGTTTAGGGGACAGCCCATGCCCCTGCCCTCAGCTCCTTTTTGGCACGTGTTCTTGTGCAAGCTGTCTTCAGCTTGCTCACCCATGGAATTTCAGCAAAATCAGTATTTTCTCCTGCGTGTTTATTCCGATCACACTGTCACAGCCCTCTGGTGCACATGGCCAGGCAGGAGTGCACCAAAGCCAAATCTGGGCTGCAGATGGGTGTGGGAGAGCAGCTGTGTGTCCCTGAGGAGGCTGGGCTGTCAGCGAGGTGCTCCAGGAAAGGCTGTGCAGTGAAAGCTGCAGGTCTCTGCCACTGCAGGCGGGCTGCAAATGCACAGCACACGTCAGCTCAGGACAGCGGGGGCTCCAGGACTGGGCAAACTGGCACAAACTGCACAAACTGCATCGAGCTGCAGCTGCCCGGTGCCACTCGGGTAAGGATGTGCAAGTCACTGCTTCCTGCTGGGGCTGCCTCTCCTGCACACCCTGCTCCAGCCCTCCGCAGTCTGGGGATGACAGGGTTGGGTCACAAGGATCTGGGCTGGAAGGTCTCCGTGGCCATCCAGAACATTCCCAGGTCTCACTGTGATTGCAGGTCTCAGGCGTGTGATTTGGGGTTTTAGAAACAATTCCTGAAGAAAGTTTAAGGGCACCTTGATATGATTTCATCCATCCCAGCCTGGGGGATAAGAACGTTTAATAGTGTTCAGTGTCAGTGGCCTCAGGGCCAGGGGCAGTGCCAGTCACATGTAAATTCCTGCCACAGATGCAGGACTGTGGCTGCTGGTAAATCCCTGGGTATCTCCTCCCGGGCAGAGAAGCATCCATCAGGTTATGAGCGGGGTAAGGGGGAGTGTGGGCTTCAGTGAAGCCCTCCTGTGTCCAGCTGGGCGTTTCAAAGGCTGTTTTCTGCCCAGTTTCTCATCACCTGCCAGCAGGAGCACTGCAGCATGACAGGGTTACACAATCCTTCTTAAGGAGCTTTCCCATCCGATCTGCGGACAAAAGACTCAGCCAGTTCTTAGAATACCTGAGTGTACAATTCCTTTCATAACCACCTCAAAAGTGTGTCCTGGGTGCAAGGTGTGAAGGTGCTGGGGCAGCAGGGAGGGAGCCAAGCGGGGCCAAGGGAACAGGCTGGAGCTGGAGCAGGGATCAGTTTTCATCTCGCTGGGCTTTGCTCCCTCCCTGTTCCCTTTCATCAGATCACTCCCGGTGCGACCTTGAGGGTGCAGTGGGGGAGGAGGGAGATGTGGCAAAATTTGTGCAGGGGAGAAAATACTGCATTTGCACAGTTTCAGCCAGTGGCTGTCCCGGGGCACCCTGAGAGCTCACGGGTCAGGGGAGTCAGGGCTGGAGGAGAAAACCTGGCGGTCTGGGGGTCTGTGAGTGCCCCCCTCCCCATGCTGGATGATTTTGCAGAGTCAGCAAAATCCCCTCCTGAAAGTCCCGTGAGGCTGCAGAGAAATGAACTCGGTGTTACTCTGGAGCAGAACCGCTGGGGCTCGACTGTGCGGGGCCGAGAGGGATCGAGTTACGCGAAGCAGTGATGGACCCCGGATAACGCCGAGAGAGGAGAAGGGACCCGCCTTGGTTCTTCCTCCCCTGGGCTTTCTGTGCCGAATTCACCCTATTCTGCAGGGAATTGCACAGAACGAGGCGCAGCTGATGGCCACAACCTGTGCCTGATCCTGTCAATTGTTTTCACGAGGTAAATGAGGGTCAGTGGGGTTTTTTGCTGAAACTAAGTGGGGTGCCCGAGCAGGAAAAAGGCTGATGCTGCTGGTGGGATGCTGGCAGTCCTGGGTCCCATCCCTGGGCAGTGACGGGTTCTGTCAGCCCTCAGCCAGCCTGCTCAGTGCTCATCAGCAGCTGGTGGGGGCTCTGACACTCCCTGCCCCATCTCCTGCCCACCTTGCCATGGGTGCAGCAGCAGAACAAAGGAAGGGGCTTTGACCTTAATGTGGGGGCTGCGAGCAAATTGCAGGCACATTAAGGATCAGGCCCAAGCAAGGAGAACGACTGAGGAGAATGAGTTGCACTGCAACAGCGTGAAGGGTGTGGATCAGGGGCTGGAAAATCCCCAGACTCAGGAAAATGAAGAAATGAGGTGCCAAAATTTTCTTTGAAATGCTTGGTGTGACTCAGAGGCACAGGAAGGCTGATCCGGGGAGAAGAGCAGCGGGTCACAAGCTGCAGGGCAGGGTCTGCTGGGGGAAAGGAGTGATCTGCAGGTGAACACTTCAGAGAACCTGGCCTTGGGCATCACCCGCAGAGCTGTCAGGGACACTGAGCAGCTGACAGACCCCAGTCACCAAATCAGCCAGCGTCCATCAGCCTTTCTCTGCTCAATCAACAATTCTTAGCTTGAAAATGCAGGGTCAGAGTAAGCCTGAACGATGTTCTGACAGTTCTAACTGACCATGTTCTCACCATGTTCTAACCTTCTCCTGACCATGGGCTGCACTGCTGTCACAGAGCATTTCTGCTTCTTCAGTGGCTGGGCTGGGAGAAGGCACACCAGCAGTGGGTTTTCTCATTTTGCAATTCAAGCCATCTTCTTTTTTTTCTCTTGGTCATCAAAATGTTCCCCTGATACATTTCAGCTCCATGAAATCATTATTTTCAGAATAAAAATTTTACACAAAATTTTCCAGCAAGACTGGTGGCACAGCAAAGGTCTCGGCAGGGCAGCCAAGCTCTGCAGCTGATCAGCTGTGCTCAGCCTGTCTCACTTCTTCCACAACAGGATCAAAAGGCCACTGAGATTACCAAGCTTTCAACCTTCAGCTCCCCCAGGACTTGGAGGCTGAGGAGGTCCTGGATTGCTTTGGCCAAGCAATCAAAGTTTATAGAGTCTTCTCAGTAGGATGGGTGGAAGAAACACAGAGAGCAGGAAACAACTGCTGAAACTGCCAGTGATTAAAATGCAATTAAATGCTTGCCTTCTGCTGCTGAGCAAGAAGTGTGGCATGTGTTTTGCTGAGGCAGCAGAAGTGGTTTGTTCATTGAATGAGCAGCTAATGAAAAGCATTTCAAGCAGGAAGCAACGCTGATGAAGATTACGAGCCTGCTTATATCTTGGAGAATTAAATGGCCTGGGCTGGATACTCCTGTTTTACACTGGATTTTGCATTGATCAAAGAGGATTTACTCTGCTCTGCACCAGTGTGAGAAGAGAGGAAGCACTCCTTTGTGCCAGAAGCTGCTCATGAACATCCCCCTGCCAAGGCTACGTGTCAGCAGAACAAATGCCCCTGGACGGGGCAGCTCAAGCAGATCACACTCCTGAGCAAAATTCATCTGGCAGCAGCCATTTGTGCTGAAGCCAGTCCCACAGGAGCAGTGCTGAGTTTCCAAACATGCGAATTCCTCCTGGACTGCAGTCTTGTTGGGCTGCAAATGGAGCTGGGTCAGCTAAAGTGATGGCTGCACCCTTTTCCTCTTTATTGGGGTGCCTTCATGTCCTGCTCCCCTCCTGTCACTGCTATTAGCCAAGTCCTGGGGCAGCACAGGCCCTTGCTGTGCTCAGACACTGAGGTCACAGGAGCAGCAGCTGTTCCTGCCCTGGAGAGCACAGCAAAAGAGTCCACACAGCTCCAGGCAGTGGGATGGGGCTGGGCATCGGTGCTGGCAGGGAAGCCCAGTACAGCACCTCCCACTCTCTGGAAACAGGGGGCCTGCCTCATCGTGAGGGGTTTAGACTGGATATTAGGAAAAGGTTCTTCCCCCAGAGGGTGCTGGGCACTGCCCAGGCTCCCCAGGGAATGGGCACGGCCCCGAGGCTGCCAGAGCTCCAGGAGCATTTGGACAGCGCTGCCAGGGATGCCCAGGGTGGGGTTGTTGGGGTGTCTGGGCAGGGCCAGAAATTCTATGTTCCATGTGCGTCCCTTCCAACTCAGGTTGTTCTATGATTCTATGATCCCTGATATCAGTTTTCTTCTCCAGCAGTGAATTGAGCTACCAGCACATGACAACACACAGTGGGTGCACAGTCACCATTTCTCAAATTGTGTGATACAGAAAGTGCTGATAAAGCTTGGAAAATCCACAAGGCGGTGTCTGGATGGGGAACAAAGCAGGGAAGTATATTGGAAATGCTCATATTTGGTACTATCATGTGGTGCTCTCAAAATGAGGGGAGAGGAAACCGAGGTGTCCCAGACTGCCAGGTAGAAAAAGGGGAGGCTCTTGGTTGCTGTAGGGGAAGGAAAAGGGAAGAGAGCTCAGAAATCACATGACACAGAGCAAGAGATCTTAACTTGAAGAAAAAGCAGGGAGAAGTTTTGGCAGAGGCTGTGGCACCTCAGGGTGCCCATGTCTCCCTGGCCACTGGCTAGGTGTGTGCAGGTCCCCTGGCTCCTGTGGGATCAGGCCAGGGACTGGTCCAGTGATCAAGGGTTTTTCTGCAGATTTGTTTCCAGGCAGAGCAAGACTCAGCTCCCAGAGCATCATGGTCAGGCTGGGAAACCCCTGCATTACTGCCCAGGACAGCTTTGGCAGAGGGTGGCATCTAGGAGACAGGAGCTGATCTCGTGGCAGGGACCTTCAAAGCCTATGTTTTCTTTCATCATTTTTTTCTGATTACACAGCAAACTCATCACTTAGCTTGAATGCATTTGTGTCCCATTTTAAATGTCACTAACAGGTTGGGGGTTCCCAGGAGCAGTTTATGGCAGGCATAAAGCTGGGAGTGCTGGGAGCTGGTGAGATTCCCATCAGCCAGCAAGTCAACTGGAAAGACCAAAGGTCCTGAGGAAGGGTGTTGCTGGAGGGTGTGGACCAGAACAATTCTGGAGCAAAGCAGGTGATGGAGACACAACTCATGAAAACAAATAAACCCATTTTGTCTGGGGTCCCAGCGGAGGCGAGAAGCAAGCTTGTGCTTGGAGTGCCATGAGCAGGGGTTTCCCTGTCAGGGTACAGAACAAGGCTGCCTCTGAGTGAGGGCAGTGGAAGGAGGTGATGTCAGGGTGGGTGCTGGTGCCCAGCAAGGCTAATTGTCCACTCTCTGGTCTGCAGGGTCATGCCAAATGTGAATTTAACTGCTGTGGAAGGTGAACACTGTCAATGATCCTCTGTGTCTCCCTCCTCCAGGGAGATTTTTCAATGGTAGAGTTTGCTTTGGCACCTGATTATTCCACAGCGTGCCTTTAGAGGTGGTCTCTGCTCACAGCTTCCCAGTGGCTTGATCAGGGAGAGGGAGATGCTTCGGAGAAGTCATGCCCTGAGATGGACTCTGATTTCTGGTCGAGCACTCCCCTAAGTTTTCCCAGAATAATCCAGAAGCCAGCAGCATATCTGAAAGCAGCACTTCCCTGGGGCCTAACCACGGTCATTACGGACATTTTCTTTATTCTTGGTGCTGGTAAAACCTGCTGTCTCTCTCTTGGCAAAAGAGTGTGGTTTGCTCTTCAGATATGGAACCATAAAATGCTTGCAATCTGAAATCACCCCCTGCCTTGCTTGATGCATCCAAAACAGCCTCCATATGCAGTCACTGACATCTGGCAGCTTTATTGGCACTTCATTAGGAATTTCCTGCAGGGCCAGGTAAATACAGGAGACACCAACTCACCAAGTTGGAGCTGTTCTGTGTCCTCACAGCACTGCGTGGCTGTGCTGCTCCCAAACCCATCTGCAGGGGCTGGGTTGGGGTAGCCAAATGCCAGTGGAGAGCATTGTGCTTGCCTGCCCCATCCTCCCCGGAGGGCAGGGCTGTGATCCTCACAAGACTCTCCAGGCTCTTCCACACCATAGCTCCAAAGTCTCTTCTAGGCAGCACATTACAAATTCATGTGTGTACAAACTTGTTTGGATAGCTATTCCCTGCCTTATCTCCTCCTGCTCCCTCCAGGGCAGGAGATATAACTCATCCTTGGCAGCTCTTTCACATTGCAAACCCCAGAGTTCTGTTCAGCTTTGCTGAAGGTGGGCAAGGTGTCTTCTCAGGCAAAAACCTGGCAGGGATCCCTGCCTTGTGTGAGCTCAGCTCAGCCAAAGGCCCAGAAGGATCCTGGTAAAACAAGTGCAGGCACGTCTGCTCAGCCTGGCTCCAAGAGATACCAACATCAAGAGCAGGGTAGCAAAGCACATCTAATGGTTGGAAAAACACATTCCTAGGGTTACTTACACCCAATTCTTGCGAGACGTGCAAACACAGTCCAAAACAACAATTCCTCCGCAGTTTTGATTTCTTCAGCAGCCAGTGCAGAATTACACTGGTGGTTTTGGCTAGTTCCAGGCTGCCAGTCAAACCCTGAGTGTGCTTTCCCATTCGTATTTCCACGCTGAGAAGGTCGCCACTGAGAAAGCTGATCTCCCAGAGCCCTCTCAGTGTACCCAGGCCTGCAGAGCTGCAGCACTGCCTGTGCCAGATTCCAGAGCCTGGCTGGGACCTGCTGCGGGCTGGCTGCACCCAGCAGCCCATTAGGGCTCACTGCCTGGTGGGAATGGTTGGAGCCATTAGCCTGATGCACCTGCATGTTCCAACACTGACGTGCTGGGCGGTTTTGTTAAACGGGTTGAACCAACCTGTGCTGCCAGGCACACGCTGGGGAAGTTTGAGTGTAGAAGAGCTGTGAGAACACCAGGCAGCTCTCTGAGGTGGCTGTCTGGATTAGACAGGGACAGCACCTTACTGGTGTCAGTCGCACAGGCCTGGGAGCCCTCGCAGGCTCCGTGGCAGGCAGGGCAGTGTGAGGAGGGCAGCAGGACCTCCAGCCACGCTTTGGACTCCCTNCAGCTTCTCCATCGACCACCCACACGGCGTTACCCTCTCTGCATCTCCCGCTGTGAGGGTCGGGCTGGGGTCTCCAGAGCCCCCATCACAGCAGCCATGAGGGGAGGAGGATCTGGAGGTGCTGCAGGATGGAGGCCTGGCCTGGCCTGTCCAGCCCAGTGAGGGGGGATGCAGCTGATGCCTTAGGATTTAGCTTTTATATTTTTCAGCTCCTGTACTGCTTTAGTGTGTAACTCTAAAACTCCATAGCCTGTCAGCTGCTGTTCTCCCATTTTATTCAGACAAAACAATTCCTCTCTGGGCCTGAAACTCAAGGACACCTCACTGTCTCAGGCCCCGAGAGATGTAAACAACAGTGAATTGGGGGGAGCAAACTTGGAGTAAATGACTTCATTATCTGAAACTCTAATTGGAGGATTAACCCCTGATATGTAAATGGAGCAAACTTACAACTGTATGAAAATCTCGTGACCATTGTCCATCTTGGGTGTAGCCCCTCGGAGGCTTCTGGCTGCCCAAGGTGTCTATTGAAGGCCTTCAATAAATACCCACTTTTATTCTCCTAATTTTGTCTAGCCTTTGTCTTAGGTAGCCACTCCAAGGCATCACAGCAAGGACCATGCCCTGAGCAACCAACCCCTGGTAACAGCCGGGCTGCGTGTGCTTCCCACAGGCAGGATTGTGCACTTGTGGTTTTAATGGAAAAAAAAAATCAATGGAGACTATAGCCCATCAGCAAAGCCAGCTAATGGGAAATAAATCTGGTGGCAAATGTCAGTGTTCTGGAGGGCTGTTTCAGAGATGTTTCTGTTGGGCCTGGTGATTTCCAAGCCTGTCTGTGTTTTGCAGCCTGACTTGGTTTTTATAACTGTATGTGGACCAGATGTGGTCACTGGCAGGAAATTCTGGACAACAAGGAACTAAAATACTTTTAATTTCAACTAAAAATATAATCCAAAAATTGTTGCTATCTTTCTGCCTCAAAGACCTGAGCTGCAAAATGTTCTGTTCCTATCAAGGGTTGAAACAAAATGCGCATTCGGATTAATTTTCAGGTCCAAATCCATGCGTGATGGTGTGTGAGGATGGGTTCAAAGATATCAGCACATGCTAGAACAATCAGAAAGGTTAAGTTGTGCCCTACAGACAGCAGGGCACATGCCAATGACCTAAGTGCTCATTTAGGAGGTCCTTGCCCTGGGTCTGGTGCAAAACTGAGAGCAACTTGTTCAGATCCCGCTCAGGGCTAAACTTTTTTATGGTTTCATGTGGGCTGAGTTTGTGATAAACCAGCATTCCTTATGAATGGGGGGCATCCCCAGAGCTGAAGTAGGGCTGGCTTGGCAGAGCTTTGGCTTTTTGAACTGTAGCCAACAAGAAACTGCTGCTGGTCCCTACTCTGGGGCTGTGTCCTGGAAGCACACCCTCCTTTTTGTCTACATCTACAATCCAGAGTGGCAATATTCGACAGGAACAAAGTGCAAGGAACATGAATCACAGCCTTCCCCTGAAATCAAACAGGATTCATTGCTGCCCAAGTGCTCATTTCTGCCAAGCATTAACCAGCCAGTGGGCAGCTGAGACCAAAGCTCGTTGACAAACCTGTTGGTTACACTCACATTTTCACTGTTTCCGTGTAAAAGCCCATTTGAAGAGGCTCATTTCATGCTTGCAAGATTCTCTCGTATTCACTCATCTTTCTCTTTTTATCTTTGCTGCTAATTTCAAAACTCCTGGCACCATTTTTTTGGTCCCTGGAGAAACCAATTAGCTTTTTAACCCATTGCTCTGTGCAGATCCCAGCTGCTTCTCCTTTTGACACTTGCATGTGACACTGAACTCTTTGGTTGCATCTTGATTTTGAGCCCCTTTCCCAGTTCTCCATCAGGATATACCAAAGCTTTGCCAACCAAAAGCAGAGATCAGTTTTGATGTCAGTCCCAATAACTGTTTAATCTGCTGCATCTTGTGAATTCTGCTATAAAACTCTGGAATTCAGCACAGAGCGACAATCCCAGAGTCTCAGGTATGGGCAACCCAACCTAATTCAGTGTGGTTTTCTTGCAGAACTGCTTCTCTCAGACAGCATTTATTAAAAACACAATTTTTACAAAGTCTACATGACTCAGCTGTTGTTCTGGTCCATGGTTTCACCAGGCCGTCTTGTCTGCTCATAAAGCCACTGCTGTTCCCCAGGATGGTGATTTTATCCTTCTAATTTCCTATATTTCTCTGACAGCTGTGGACCAATTATTTTCACGGCACCAGGGAATTTTTCCCATGCATCTATACACTTCTCATGGTTTCAGCTTGAAGTTACACAATTTATGGCAGGATCAGAGGTTTGTTTTCCTGGCTTGCTCCTGGAGAGGTTATATAGACCTTCATTCTTCTGCTGGTGCCACTTTTTGATGTCTTCAGGACCAGATGATGCCAGGTCTCGGAAAACACAGGAATGAATATTCTGAATTCTTGAAATCAGTGACTCACCAGTGGTGAGTGGTGACTGGGAGGGACCTGCGGGGATCCCTAGTGCAGCCTCTTGCTCACACTGGGCCTACACCAGTCCATGTTCCCGAATGTCACTCTGGATAACCCACTGCTCTGCTCTTGTTTGCTGCTGTTTACCTGGTTACTGTGGCACTCACATCGTTTCCACGTGGGTCAGCAGGGCCACTGACACAGAGAGGTGCTGGGTGAGATTCAAGGCTGGGCAATGGTGAAGTCTCAGGACCAGTCTCTGGGCCGCTGGGCAGGGAGGAGAGGGAATGGATGGAGAGGAGAGTGGGCAGCTGCTCAGGTGAGGCAGGGTAGACTCGATGCCTTGTTAGATCCAGGGTCCAAGCTCGTGGCTGTCTGACCACCAACAATAAAATGTGGCTTGTTGTCACTGCAGTGAAGGTGGATAACTCTTGCCCTGTTCTCCATTATAACTGATTTTCAGCTTCCCTTCTGGAGAAAAGGTTCAGGAAATGATACCTGTAAACACGCATTTAAGACCAAAGCTGTTCTTTGTGTCACCGACACTGGAGAGCAAAGACTTACAAAGCTGTTTCCAAGCTGATATGCTGCCAGCCCTGCACGCTTCCAGCCTTCAGCTATCACAGCTGCTCCCCTCCAGGGGCATGAGGCAGGTGGTCTTCATCACCCCAAGCTGTTCATTATCTTAGGAGGCAATTGTCTCCTCCAGTATAATTAGGAACCGCTCATATCCAGGAGAAACTAAAAGACAAAATTCCCCTGTTTTCCAAACCTGTCAGGAACAGGAAGAAACTCATGCCCCAAGAATAAGGAAACCTAGTGAGGGTGATGATCCACCTAAAGATGATGACCCCAAACTTCCTGTGTGTCACACCATGCAATAGGTCCAGCTGCAAGAGCTGCCACCCTCTGCCACCAGTGCCAGCACACTCGTGTTGGTGGCAGCCAAGTCTGACACAGCTGCACACTCACGTGCCCTGACTCTCAGAGACTCAGTGCAAAAAAGCCACTTCTAAGCCTCCTCCTGGAAGCACTTTAACCTGGTTAAACCCTTAACCAGTGTATCCTGAACCCTTCCTTAGTGTCCCATGGGGAAACCTCAGCTTCTCTGAGATAAGAACAAACCAGCTGCTCAGGGCTGAGGGGGAGTCCTTTGGGTGGGAGCACCCCCTCCTCTCCTTTCTGCTTGGTGCCCCCAAGGAGGGATCAGGTCCCCACTGTACTTGTCAACAGATGCTCTCCAGTGTGGCCACCTCTCTGCAGGAGACTTTACTTTTCCTGGACCTTCTGGCTTTGGCCATCTTTAGCACCCACTGGGCCTTTCCATCTCCCGTTTCCATCTTTCCAGGGTATCTTCAAGAGTGCTGGGTCAGAAATGTGGCTTATGCATTTCATCCTGGAGTGAGGGCCACATGGGTTTGCCAGGGACACTCTTCACTCTGTTTAGAGTCATCCACACCCTCGTGCTTCTCTCAAGCTGTGGCTTCACTGACCAGGAGTTTTCAGAGGGCACGTCCTCCTGGAGCCTAAGGGTGCATCAGACCCCATCTCTGAATTTCTCTTGGGATTCACATCCCCTAGGAACCTCTTTTATAAATCCCATTGAATGGCAGCCTGCCCTGGAGATATGCAAGTGTCCATGCACCCAGGAGAAGCCTTCCCCAGCCCACTGGTGGAAGGGGAGAGGCACTGACCTGTGCTGGCCGTTGCACAGGTGATGACCAGCCAGTGTGTGACCTACAGGTGTCTGGGATGCCATGGAGGGCTGGGATGCCATCAGGGTGTCAGCTCATGAGGTTTTCACTGGGGGGAAAGTGGGTCTAAGGATTTTCCACCCCCTGGCTGCTCATTCCTGCTGATAGTTTTGTGTCTTCTCTGCTGCACAGGGCTCCTTCTGACCACACTGCTGACATCAGCCAGGTGTACACAAATACTTCCTCCCAATTATTCCCTGTGTGTGCCCGTGTGAGCCATCCCAGTTGCCACACAGCTCCCCAGACAGCTGTATTGACACAACTGGAGGGGTGGGGGCAGGAATTTCTCAAACTGGCTTTGCCACTACAAAAAATGCTGGTACCACCACACCCTCCAGCTGCCTGGGAAAAGAGGAGTTGGGAAGGTGGCAACTCAATCAGCCACCTGGCAGGAGGGTGAGCCTGGTGTGAGCAATCAGCATATCACAAAAGCTTTGTGTATTCCAGCGCCTGACAAGCTCCGACAATGGTTCATTTGCATTGCCACAAACAAGAGATCCCAAGCTGTAAATACCTTAAATTTCCTAAATTGATTCGTTAGAAGGAAGGAGAGGGATGGGGCAAGGGAGGTTGAGCTGCTTTGAGGATACCCACACAGTCAGGGCTGTCTGACGGCCCTGCCTTGTGCCTGGAGCTACGAGGACCAGAGGAGGGTCGTGCGAGGGGCCAGCATTAGATGGGGTGTGCCTGTCCCACAGAAGGATTGCCTCTGATAAATAAACATTAGTCCTCGTGTATTTATCCAGAAATCTTCTGCTGAAGTGCTCTGGAGTGGGGCTTGATTGCATAAACCCACAATGCCATATGCAAAATACACCCAAGTTTTGCCAAATGCATTTGTTTTCCCGCAGGAAAATGCAGATCAACGTGTCCTACCTCGGTTGCAGGGAATGTGCTGAGGGTGCCTCCTTACCTACTTTGGCGACTTCCTCCTAAGGCAATCTATGCATCCCATGATCCTTCCCAGCCGTGGCATTCCCAGTTTGTGGACCAGTGGTCTCTCTCCAGAGACTGGAGCTATGAGCTGAAGCTGTACCCATGAGATTGTCCACCTGAAAGCAGATGCTTTTGGTTCCCTATTTATTTTTCCCTCCAGTCAATTTACAAGGCACTGAACTAGGTAGTGTCTCTTCCACCCCCCTTTAAACCCGAAGGAGCAGGGTGAGCAGTGAGAGTTTGATTTGTGCAGTGGGACACAGAATCACAGAATCATGACATACAACAGGGCATAAGCTGTCTTTTCACTGACAGCATTTGAGGCTTGGATGTGCTGGTAAAACTCCCCTCTAGCTCATACTTGACTGGTTTGCTCAGGCCCAAGCACAGCTTCAATATGCACAGTCAGGACGTGGTGTAAGAGCAGAAGAACCATAGAATAATGGATATTAAAGATCACCTGGTTCCAACGCCTCCATCATGGGCAGGGATGGAGGACTCTGATCAGTAGGATCAGAGTCAGCAGCAGACATCCTTCATTTTTGGGAATATCTTGTCCTTTCCCTGCTCACTACCTGGATGTCCCCTGCCCCAGGGAGCACACGTACCCCTCACCTGCATTGCTGCATGTCCCTGCTCTGCAGAGCTGGTCCAGCACCTCTGCTCAGCTGCAAGAATGGCAGTAAATGCATGTAATTCATATTTTGTAGGCATCTACAAGGCTGGCCAGGGACATCTGTGCAGCAGCTACAGCAAAGTGTTGCTTTCTTTCCTACAGATCCTCTTGTACTTAATTTCTCACGGTTTTGAAACAGGGAGAGCTCAGAAGCAGGGAAACAGGGTCTTGGGGAGGTGGAACATCAGTGTAATGCCTTTGTAGAGAGGCAACATGGGGTCATTTTCCTGCTTCTTGGAAAGTGGAAGTTCGCGTTGTGCAGACAGCTGAATTGAAATCATGTTCTGTCATGTCTCGTTGCTCTTGTGGTTCAGCTTTTCCCCCTTGAACACAACTATCCTCTCACTGACATTATTTTGCACTTCCGAAAATGCTAATTTGGCACTGTTTTCCGTGACGTAGCAGCTGAGAGTGTCCGGCTGCAGGGTTGGGGAAGGGACACAAGAAACAAGAAGAGAAAATTTCAAAGCTATTTGGGAAGTAGCTGCAGCCCAGGCAGAGGAATGTACTGCTGGCAAACACAGCAGGGCAGGCAGAGGCAGCAAGGGCAGCACCAGAGCTCACTCCTGGGGCTCAAAACTGAGTGTGGCTGCACATCTGATAGGATAGCTAATCAAATGATATAATATAAAATAAAGTAACTGTTCCAAAAATCAGAGTAGCAGCAGCTACTCTGCAGTTACTGTGCAGTGTACCCCCAGCAAAAATGAATTTAACCTGAACTCGTCTTCTCTTGTTATATATTTCTCATGTGATCTTGAAAATAATTTTAGCCTGGAGCTTTAATAACTTCAGAGGGGAGTCCATGCAATTCAAATGCCCCCTGATTTTGCAATTTTTTTTTGCATAGGAGCACGTAATGAGTAGCATTCAAGAGTTGTTTTTTAAGATTTTAAGATTCAATTTTTAAGATTGAATACCATTAACAGCTTTGTCCTCATGGTGGAGAAATGCAGCAAAGGTATTAGGAGTAACAGAAATAAATATACATAGAAAAGCTCCATTTCTTCTCTTCTCAGAGCCTCCAGGGTTTCTCTGCACTCCTGATCCTATCAGTGCTGTCACAAATGCTCGAGCACTTCTGGGCCATTTCTTCAGGCATTTTGTTTATTATGGAAATAGGCCAGTGTTTCATCATCCAGGGAAGCAATAACACAGGTGGAAGGGAAGTGGATTTTATGCAAATATTTTGTTTCTTGTTTGTAGGAGCCTGGGCATATCTCTAAATTCCACCTGCTCAGGGATCCCAACGGCCCCAGTTCCAGCACAGCCAGGTCCAGCTGGGGTTGGCTCCAGCCACGGGGAGAATCCTGTTTGCTGATCCCCATGAGACAAAGTTTTAGACATCTCCTAAGAAAAGGAATTGAAACTTGGTTGGAAAGCATGATTTCCAAGAAAATGAATACTTGGGGTAGTTGAAATTTGGTTTCAGTCTGAAATGGGCTGAAACTTTCTATGTTTCCTTTGAACAGGGGATGTTCCAGATGTTTCCAGGGCTCAAGGATAGGCAGCTGTCAGTTAGCATCACGGCTAAGAACAACAGCTGCCTGAGCTGTTTCCCAGTACCTGGGGGAGTCCCAGTGTCCCCAGTCAGAGGTAACACAGTGGCTGCAATGGGGCCAGAGCTGCCCGTGCACTGCTCTCACTGAGCCTGCAGCTCTTGAAGCCCCAGGTCCAGGTGTGAACTACAAAGTTGTCCCTAAACGAAGACATTTCCAACAAGAAACATGGGGCTTTGTGAATCAGTGTTTCCCAGCTTACCTAAACCAGAGCAATCAGCAGTGTCATGTGCTAAGAGGCCATAAAACACAACCTGGAGCCAAGACCAACTCTTGCCCCTTCCCACACACAGCACCAGCAGCCCCCTGCCACCATGGACACCACAGCCAAACTGACTAAAGATGCTCCAAAAAAATTACAATTTCATCAGGAATCATTTTTACTTTCAGTTAGTGGTTTCTGCCTGATTTAGGGAATTTCTCCAGTTTCTTGTCAGCTTGAATTATTTATTTTTCTGGGAAATATGTTGTGTAATCAGCTAATTTCAGGCAGTTTATTTTCTCTGCATTCTGTAACATCTAGAGAGATGAAGTTATTATTTGAGAAAGATGGAATTACCTTTATTTGTATAGATAGTGCTTTCTGAAGATATGGAGGACAAATACCCACTTCCCAAATATTGCAATGAATCTGCTGAAGATCAGCTAAATCTCTCAGCGGAGGACATTTCCGGAAAACCTTCATAGATAGTAAGATCAGCAGAGATGACTCCAGTTCATTGTGTGACTGCCTGAATATCAGCTCATGGATTCCTCCACTTCTTTCCCTCGAGCCAAATGCACCAGAAACACTTTTTCAAGCCCTGCAATCCTTGGATACAGATGTCACCTGCTGGAAAATGTATCCCATGCCAGAATCGAGTGCTCCTGCCTGAGCAAAGGTTCCGTACTTGCACTCTTAATTGCAACTTATTTCCACTTTGAGTTTTTCTAGCATCCACTCACAGGCAGATCTCAGTTTCTGTCACTTCCCAGCACCCTCGATTCACCCTTCAGCCTGTTCACAGACAAATTACACCCACTGACCATCTCACCTTTTCCACCAAGAGGCAGATTTTTTAGACCTTCCTGCATTCTTTCGAAAGCCCCATTCAGCAGCTGTTTTTAACAGTGGGATGTGACCACCTCCACAGCATCTGAATGTGTGACAGCCACTCCTTGAGCTTCCGAGGTGTTTGTAGCAGGGTAACAGCTCCCTAATTACCTCGTGCCTCTCTGCTGCTCTTATGTGGAGGCTGCCACAGCACTTGTTTTCTCCCAGCCTTGTAAATATTTCATGGCATTCCTAGATTTATTAAAAATATCATCATCCCATGAGAGCACCCGCTTCCAGACCCTTGGTTTCAGATTATTAGAGCTGTTTAACTTGGAAGCTTCTGAGCAATCGGTTAAACTTTGTTTTTCTTGATTGCAATTTAACATCCTCCTCCTCTTGGGGGTGGAGCAGATACTTGTGTGTTATCTCAGCTTGCTGGGGAAGCATCTCCCACTATCTTTCTAGATATTAACAAAACAGTTAGTGAATTCCTTGGAGCTGTGTTAATCCTGGTAGACTGCAGGAGACAACCTGCTCCTTTCAATCCAGTGAAGGGCCTGTGACATCTTCAGCCTGTACATTTGCTTCAGATGTATTTCAGCAATTCCAGGTCTTTGTCCTTATCCTCGTGGCTGTTCCATCTCCATTTATTTTGTAGTCTGTTGAATGCATTGTCATAATGGATTTTATTTTCAGTCCACGCTATCCTTCCCACACCCATAAGGTGTTACCAGTACCCAGGCTGAAAGCCAGCCGCCAGCTGAGATTGCTCCTGATAAGGCAGGATCCAACAACTTTTATTTCACACTTGATTTTGTGAGGAATTTTTCAGGCTTTCAAGCCCTTCTTAGCCACCAAAAGGACATAAAAATTTTGTTTTTAAAAGAACCTGTGGTCACTCCAACATTTGATTGTTGAAATTCAGACAAAATTGACTAAAGGAAACATTTCAAACCTACCCAAAGCTTACCTTTGGTGGAGACCCCAATGCTCCTGCTTATGTGAGCTTGTCCAGCCCCAAGTCCCTGCAGAGTGACCCCCCCTGACACACGTGGTGGGGTATCCAGCGAGGACACATGGTGACCTGGCACCCCCAGGCCATCTGAGCAGTGTTACCCCAAAACTTCACCATTCAGTGCTCACCAAGTGCCCTGGCTCGTCACTTTTGTCCCAGGTCTCCTCTCAGGAGCAGCCTGTCCTGCAGACCTTGCTGACTGGGCAGAAGAGAGAAGCAGAACCCCGTGGGGCCGTGTGTCACCAGGTGTCTCTTACCTGTGCTCTGTCTGGGGACACACAGAACGCCAGGCAGTGGGAACGTGGCTGATTTTGCAGAGGGAAACATTTGCTCTTTGCTTTAGCAAATGCATTTGTGCACAAGGAAGAGAAAGCAGTGAAATACACTGAATATATCCAGTATTCACTGTTGATACACACCCACACCGGCAAGGTGACACCTCCTCACACAGATCAGCTGCACTCACTGCCCCAGATGCATTTTGCCACTGTTTGCCCTGGGATTAGTGACTGGACTGACCTTTCCTGCTGAGCAGTGCAGGGACAGGGCTCGGCAATAACGCTGGCACTGGGAGAAAGCCCCCTGTAAGGGGGCAGTTCTGGGATTTGAGCATCCTGCAGAGTCTGTGGCACAGAGAAAAGCCAAGTTTATTTCTCCGTGTCAGTATGCAAATATGGCTTCCCCTTTCTCTTGCCTTCTCCTTTTTCTTTCCTTTTCCCTTTCTTTTTTCTTCCTTTTTGCTTTCTTTTTTCTTTCTTTCTTTTCCCCTTTCTTTTTTTCTTTCTTTTTTCTTTGTTTTCTCTTTCTTTTTTTCTTTTTATTCCCCCAAGGATGAAGCCTATCCCTGATGTGTCTGGCCAGCAAACTGCACAGAACACCAACCCATAAGATGCCCATAAGATGCAGAGGCCTGAAGTGACCCCAGCTCCTGGCCACTTGTGGGGACAGGTGACCCCAGCTCCTGGCCAAGGTGTGCCCAGCTCCTGGCCAAGCAGCCCTTTGCAGGAGCCTGAGCTGGTTCACAAAACTTTAACACAACCTTTCCAAATTAAATACCAAGCAGATTTAGGATCCCTGCTGTAATGAAAGGCACTGGAAACGCCCTGTTTAGACTGAAATATCTCAGATCTGTAAACTCTGGTCTGTTGTAGCCATTCCTATGGCTGCTTTGATGGAAGTGGGTTTTGCATGCTTCACATCCATTTAGACTCCAAATTGCTCCTCAGAGCAGCTGGGCCCTGCCCCTTGGGTCCTCAGCTGTAAAGCAAATGTGGGCACTTCTCCAGACAGTCAAACCCAAACCCAGAGCTCTGAGCTTGGGCCAGTGGGAGCTCAGGCTGGCTGGCCAAGCCAGTCTCTTTCGGCCTTGCAATACATGACTACATAAAGATAAGAGAAAGCCATGCTCGTCCTGCAAGTGTCTGCACTGACATCAAGCATAAAGGGAGATGTCCCCAGCCATGGCAGAGCCTTTCCTCGTGTCACCAGCAGTGACTCACAGCACTGCAGACACGGTCACGCTGTGGCCGGTGCTGTGGGCACAGTGTGACATATGAAGTCATTTTTGTCCCCTGACTCAGACTGAGGGTGCAAGGGCACTGGTCAGAGTTGATGATTTTGTGTTTCTCCCTGTGATTTCATCACTTCAGACATTCTGTGTCTATTTAAAGTTCTGGTTCCTGTTTTTTTTTCAAGTATTTTGTCTCCTAAAATCAGAGCTCGATTTCCTACGAAACCCTGAAGTAATACCCTCCCAACGTGGAGGCCCTTCCAAGTGAAGCAATATCCTCCCAAGGGTGACACTCCCACCCTGCCTGTGTCACCACGCCGTGGGTGTGGGCTTTTCCTCGATGCAGCCAAAGCCTTGCGGTGCTTTCCGTACTCACAGATGGCAGCAGGGACAGGCATGGGAAAACACAGCGGGAATTTACAATCCATTTCATGGTTTTGCCACTGGATTTCTGATTTGGAACCTCTGAAGCTACAGTGGCCACCACTGGCCCTGAAGACCCCATGACCTACTCCAGGCATGATTCCTGACGAGGGGATTTGGGATCACAGCTGGCTCTGCATCTCCAGAGTTGAGGCTCCTGCCTCTCTAGATTTCCTCAATAAAGACATCTGTGTTTCCCAGGGTTTGCGTGGGCAGTGATGAGAAGCTCCTTTGTAACGGTGAAAAAGGGGGATTTCACAGGAGCTGCCTGGAGAGCAGCAGATCCCTGATTCCCTGTGCATCCCTCGGCTCAAGGCCACAGCTCTCCATCAAAGCCTGGTGAGCTGAAAATAATCAGAGTTTGATGAATTCATTGTCTTGGCTGAGGTATAAAACATGAAAAAATAATTTTTTATTTGACTGAATACACAACAAAAAAGCCAAAAACAAAGCAAAAGAAGAATTTAACTTAAACCCAACAAATCCTTGTATTGTCTTGAGTTTTCACATGATTTCTCAACTTAAACAGACGGATGAATCCACAGATCTGTGCAGTCATTTGTTCGGTGTGTTCCATCTTTTCCAGCAGCTGAAAGCCCAGAGTTCACAAATCCTTGGAGCCCTTGAGATGGTGCTCAGAGAGGCAGGTGGAGGGATCACTGTGGGGTCAGGCAGGGTGTCAGGCCAGGTGTGAGCCGTGCCTCCTTCATTAAGAAATCACAGAAGAGAGCGAGGGAGGGACCGGCCCAGAGTTTGTGCTGGGTTATCTGTGCTAAAAAAACCTCAATACGCTATTTCAGGAGTTGGACCTGATCCTTTTGGGTTCCTTCCAACTCAACATATTCTATGATTCTATGAAATATTTCTCAATTTGGAATCACCGTCAACTGCTTGACACAAACCTGAGAGTCTCAGGGGTGAAGAGAAAGAAATGGTTTTTTTGACCCCCAAGAAATCATTAACTTTTTTTTTTCTGTTTAGCTTTGAAGGAAAAAGAAAGCTCAAATGTGTTCAAACGAGAAAATTCTTTAGCTGGAAGAGCTAAGTCAGCACTGTCTTAATTGTCATCTTTTCATTCTCACGAGGCTTTTTCCAGGCCTTTCTTCCTCAGGAAAAAAGAATGGGGCAAACTTTTATTATATTTTTCCTATCACAAAGGACCTGCAAAACTCTTCAGTGCAGGAAATTCGATCCTGGGAAAGGCTGGCATCTGGTGGGAAAGAGCCAAGCATCCCACCAGCAGTGATGGTGCCATCACAATTTGTCCCCTCCAGTATTTGTTTGCTTCCTGCAGGCCTGAAGTTGTGAAGAATTTTAGACAGCAAACTAATCCTAAACTCTGCCATGAGGGATGCAAGAGAAATGCTGGTTTAACTTTTATTATTATTTAATATTTTATTAGTAACTTTTTATTAAACTGCTGAGTTGGGTTGCTGGTGGTGGAAGCCGTGGTAGACCCAGCCTCCCATCAAGTCCATGGGCTGATCCAGCTGTTCTTGTCCTGTCCCATTGCTCTGCCAAGTGTGCAAACATGGAGCATCTGATTCTTTTAGTATTTTTTTTTAATCTGGACCATTAATCTCTCTTTGATCAGGAGCTTTCAAATCCCACTGCCAAATGATATAGCCATTAATTCAAAGCTCTTTTTCTAGTTCACTGCTTTTCTTTTCCTCAGAAGAAACACCCTCATCCCAGAGCTGTAGATGGTGTGGCTGAGCTTCTGCCTCTAATATTTTATTCTTTACAGTGTGAAGTCAAAGACTTCACAGGAGCACATCTCCTGAGCAGAACCTCTGCTTCCACAGTCCTGTGGTGGCTTAGGGCTCAGGAGCTGCACCTTTAAACCCAGGTGGGTGCAAATTGTCCTCAGCCCATGCAGTGCTCACACACGGGATTTGGGGGTTTTATTTGGAGCTGTTATTGCATCATGAGTCAGTTCAGAAGACATGAAGCAGGTTTCGGGGGAATAAGGCTTTTGGGCTGATTTCTTTGGCAGTAAAATTAGTTTTTGATAACCAGCAAAATATGTAACATTTTGCACTAGGCTTGTTTACATTAGATACCAGGAAATTTTTTTTGGAAGGGGTTGTCCAGCCCTAGCATAGGCTGCCCAGGGCAGTGGTGGAATCACCATCCCTGGAAGTGCTCAAAAAGTGAGTGGATGTGGCACTTGAGGACATGGTTTAGGGGTGAACATGGTGGTGGCACTAGCTGATGCTTGTACTTGATTATCTTAAAAGTCTTTTCCAACCTTAACAATTCTGTGATTCTATGATTTTCCAACAGCTTCCCATGTTTGCTCCAGGTTGTGTCTCTGGAGCTGTCTATGTTAGTGGACCTTTAGCTGTTTCTAATTCCTGCCTCTCAAGTGCCTTTTAGCTCAGCAAATCCCATCAAGACCCTACGAACATCAGAGAATTAGGAGATCAGGAATGAGGAGCCTTCATGATTTCTCTTTAAATCAGCCTCAAGGAGCAGAGGCAGCAGGAGACGGTGAGAAGAGGGTGATGGAAGAGCAGAGGGGATTGGAAAGGACATCCTGCCTGCATCTGGACATCTGGATTTTATGAAGGACAAATCCTGCCAGGGCAGCTGGCTTCAAACCCTACCTGGTCCTTAGTGTGTGGCTGTAAATGTTTGGGTGGGGGGACTCAGAGCTGTTGTGAGCCATCCCGTGGCTCTGCTGGCTCCCTGCCTGGCACTGAGGCTGCAGGGGACATGCTCTCCTCTGCTCCATGCCAAGCCTGGCTCCAGATGTCAGAACTAAAGCTGCTTTGGGGTGGCAAGGGATGCCACTGGCTGTGTGATTTGGGTAAAAGAGCTGTGAATGTGAACCTCTTGGCTTTGAAAGTCCCAGACCTGTGAGGAGAAAGGCTGAAACCACAGGGAGAGTCCCACATGCCCGGAACAAAGCTTCAAAAGTTTCACCACTGTCCTCTTGGCCTCGACACCTGTGTCCCGTGTGTGCGAATAAATGTGTGACGTCCATGGGAGCACACAAACAGGCTCAGGTTGGCCAAGGGTGGGCAAGGGCAGTCTCCTGAGGAAGAACTGTCAGTTTAAGAGATAAAACGCCCAGATGAGACATCTGAGAGTATTCACTGCCTCTGTCAGTGTTTGATGGTTTCCTTATTTCACAGCTCTTTCTTGCCCAGGTAATTCCTACTGTGTGTACCTGAAACTGCCCCCATTCCACAGCCCTATCCTGAAGAAGCAGGCTCAGGCACAGATTTTGAAGGCAAGAGAGGAAAAAATGATCAGTGTTGGGAGAAAAATAAAACAGAACTCAAAAGATTTGGATTTTTTTTCAGTTTGAATTTTGAGCTGGTCCATCTCAAAAGCAAAATCGATGCCTTTCTGAGGCTGCTGACGTGACTGTTCTGAGGTTTCAAAATACAGCCTTTTGAAGACACAATTTGTTTTTCAGAAAAGAATGAATCCAGAAAACATGAAATTTGTCAAGTTGTTTTTTCAGAGTGAGAGGAGCCACTTGTGGAGGTAGAAGTGCACCCAGGCTGGGAGCAGAGGCACTCTGGCTGCCTGTCCCCTACTCAGATACATAACTTTCAGCACATTAGGTGAATCATCAATAAAGGAGAAAAAAACACCCTTGAAAATAGAGTGAATCCCTTTAATGAATAAAAACCTTGTGCAGGAGAAAGTGAAATGTTGTTTAATGAGCCTGAGGCCCATTAAAGGAAGAAATCTGCTATTTACCTCTCTCTGTACTGTGAAATCTCTCTTAAACAAACACCTGCTATAGGCATAAAGTGGTTAAGTATTAAATTGGCTGCACATTATACCCAGACGATTATCAGTTATCTAAGGAAAACATTACCTCCTTTTCAGAGATTTTTGCTGGAGACTGTGGTAGACAAGAACTTTATTGTTGGTTCTGTATCGCCAGTTTTACCCTGAGGTGTTAATGTCCACCTTTCCTATCTGAAAAGCTGAGATTTCCACAAAGTACCACATGAAAAGGGCTCCTGCTGTGAGACCACCCATCCCAGGGGATGAAGTCTTCCTGGAAAATGTGTTCAGAGGTCAGAGCTGGGTGTGTCTTGGGGGCAGGTTTGCCGAGTTTTTGTAGGTTGGGATGTGCTCTGACACAGGTTTGTGGACTCTTAGGAGCCTCCCCAGTCCACGAGTAAAAAAGTCAATCATTGGTGTAAAAGGTGGAGGGATTTCCTGTTCCTGTGCCAGGGATGGAAGAGAAAAACCAGAATGGAGGGTGGATATGCAGAAGAAGATCAAGTCTCTGCCCTCGGTGGTGTGTGTGCTGCCCAGAGGCAGTGGGTGGCAGGTCGCTGGGGAGCATGCCAGTCTGATGGGCAGAGAGGGGCTGCCTCGGTGCTGCACAGCCCCGACGGTTACGAAATCAGAATTCACATGGGTTGGTGGTGGATTATCATATTACAGACAGAAAGGGGCAAGTTCATCTCTGTACTGACATCAGTGTGTTTGAAATGTTCAGAGAAAACCAGCGAACCCCTCTGGGACTCAGAAGCGAAGATGAAAAGCGTTAATATTTTTAGCACGGCAGTCTCTGCTTCAGCAAGGTCATGACACCAGTCCATTATCATTTGAAAAGTGCACTCATGAAAGGGGAAGAAGAACTGGTTTGGAGCAAGTAGGTGCAATGGGATGAAAGGCACAAAGCTGCGTTTCAAGACAAGAGCAGCCACTTCCAGGCACTCGACTGAGAACTGCAACACCCAATTTCCTTCCCACCGCTGCCACTGCCTGGCTATTTTCATCTGCAATTTCTGTTATTCAGATGGGTGGAAATGACCACGATAAATATTGATAGGGCCATGTTTGGGAATGGCTACGCTGAGTTTTGATGGGTCACTGGGCAGGCACACGTGAACTGCTCAGGAATAAGGGACTGGGAGCCCAAGGTGCTGTGCAGACAGGGTGGGAGCAGGGCTGGGGGTCTCCAGTCCATGCAGGGAAGATGAGGTGATGAGAGAACCCTCTCTGGGCCTTCCCAGCTGTGGCTGGTACAGCACTGTTTGGAAACTATGCGCAGCTTCTGTTTTTCCTAGAGAAACCAGAAAATCAGAGAAATCTGAAGTCGGGTTGGCTCCTCCAGGACTCAGTTTTCCAGGTGCTGCGACCCCCTGGCATGGAGGGCTGTGCTGGAGCAAGGGCTTTGCATGTTCAGAGAAGATAGGGGCCAGGCTTCCATATCCAGTGACCTCGAGCTCCTCACCTGGCTGCTGGGAAATGGGAGAGCTCCTGCCCATGACCCCAGAGAACATCACCAAAATGATACTTGCTAATTCTATCAGTCTCCAAAAACCCCTTCAAATGAAATGTCCAGAAATAAAGACACTTAAGCACTTAAAAGTGTTCAGGATGTTAATTAATTCTGATGATTTGTATGTTTTCATTATTCACTGACACTGTATTATTTCTCAAGCAGAAAAGGAGCTTTTTAAAGTGTCACTGCCTCTGCTACTTAAAGCAAAGAAATGGTGTTTAATTAAACTGAGACCAACAAAGCTCTATTGTGTGACACTTGCAAAGCAGCCTGTGAAATAGGAAATGTCAAAGATTAAACAAACCTCTTTTAGAGCCAGCTGAGGGGAGAGGTGCCACTGTTTATAAAATCAGAGCCAGGAAAAATATAATAATTAGAAAAAAACAGGTCATATGGAAAAACAATATCCAACTTGACAATCTTTCATGCAGATATGATTTGAAGTTCATTACTCATTGTATTCCTGCACAGAAGGCTTTTTGTTATTCTTTGTGCTAAGTAATTTTTTAATTTAAATGGAGACGGAGATGTGTTCAAAGGAAATTTTTAAACAAATGAACCCAGATGCATTTCATGTCATTTTTGATATAAAGGTTGAATGAAGCTTCAGGGAAGAAAAACTGCATCTAATTAATTTATAATTTTTTTCGCAAATAGATCTGTTTCTGGCCACTTTCTTTAGTATTCATGTGTGGTTGGTGAGCAGGGAGTACATGAGGTTATCTCCTCATTTGAAACCTAGTTTAATTACTTTTGAAAAAACGTAACGGTTGAAATCAAGCTGTAAAACATAAATATGTGTATTGATGTAGAAGGAGATGATGGGAGATTTTTCACTGGCTGGATTTCCTCACATGGACCCAAATGATATTGTAATCTGAGATGCTCATTCAGACATAAGACATATATCATTAAAATGCACTTTAATCCTCTTCTTTGGTGCTTAGAGCTATTTTCCACCCCAAAAGGTTGCAGTGTAAAATACACGAAGAGACAGTTCCCTCCTCCCTCCTGCTGCCCACGGCCGGGTGCAATGAGACGAGGCAGAGCATCACTGCAGAGCCAGCCCTGCCAGGTGTGGGAGGTGCAGCCAGCCAGCGGGGACCTCTGCCACCCCCCGCCACCCCCACTCGTCACCAACTCCTCCCCCAGCTTGGGCGATGGAGCCTCGGGTGAAAATCCAGCCCGAGCCTGATTCCAGCATCCTGGAGAGTGAGGTCCACAGCCTGTCTGGCACAGCACCCTCACCAAAAGCAGGCCCCAAGCTGCAGGACCTTCCAGTCTGGACAGGGATCATGGACTCGGCTGGGGAGCAGCTGAACGAGCTGCTCTGCTTATTTCTGTCCCACACCCTCAGACAACACCATCTTCTTCAGGCCACCAAGATGATTGGAGGGCTGGAGCACCACTGCGGTGAGGAAATGCTGAGCCAATTGTTCAGCATGGAGAAGGCACCAGGGAGACCTTTTTGTGGCCTTTCAGTACCTGAAGGGGCTCTAAGAGAGCTGGAGAGGGCTTTGGACAAGGGTCTGGAGGGACAAGACAAGGGGTAATGACTTCCCACTGCCAGAGGGCAGGGTTAGATGGGATATCAGGAACAAATTTTCCCCTGTGAGGGTGGTGAGGCCCTGGCACAGGGTGCTCAGAGAAGCTGTGGCTGCCCCACCCCTGGAAGTGTCCCAGGCCAGGTTGGATGGGGCTTGGAGCAAGCTGGTTTGGTGGATGGTGTCCCTGCCTGTGGCAAGGGGGTTGTATCTAGTTTATTTTTAAGGTCCCTTCCAACCCAACCCATTCTGTGATTCTTATGCTGATAGATTTTGGCCCTGGGGCAGATCAATGCTCAGTGGCCAAGCTTTGGGCAGACCATATTTGCCTTACAGTTCATTAACAAGTGCCAGCAAGGAGATAAACATCAGCACTGCTTTGTTCAAGGAGTTGCTTGGACTGAGTTAGCTCACTCTACACTCTCTAACATGCCATTGAGTTCAACTGTCCTGAAGCAAAATATAGGAAAATAATGCACATGTTGGGATTCCTGATTGCTGAAATCTGTCCTCTTCATTAGTGGCTGGAGACATGAGTAGACAAAGCAGATGTCTCTTCCCATTTGGAAAGTGTGAGAATTGACAAGGGTTTAATTAGAAGCCCAGACCTGGAAAGGACTCCTGGGTGCTTGAATCCAGCCCTGAAATAGCACCACGTCCACAAGTCCTTCACTAGGCTGACTTGGATAACTGGCTGGAGGTGGAGGGGCTTCAACCAGCTGCTGATGCTATCGAAGGCGAGGCCAACAAATTGACAAATGCGGCATAAATGATCATGAAAATGGCAAACAAGAGCCCTGTGTCATGGCAGCAAAAGTGAAATTGCTGCAACAGTGCATGGCACTGATCTCCACTCAGCCTTGAGTGACGATGATCTCTTTGTATGTCTAAGCAATTGATTGATTAATTGCTTTGTCCACTCACTCCATGCAGAAAGTATGTTTTAGCCCACAACTCTCATTTTAGCCCATAACTCTAATTTTAAAATTTTTCTTACAGCATCTAATGGCAGAAAATGAGTTGTTGCTTCCTCTCTGGGATGAACCAGGTGCCAAGCCCCCAGTACTCACTCCTACCATGGAGCAGCAGCCCATGGCACACACACGAAATGGAACTAGGCAGGCCTGCCAGGGTGGGACACCCAGGAGCCTGAGGTCAGACAGGGCCCTGGGTTTGGGTTCAGACAGCTCACCCCAAAGCCCTTCCTGGACACAGCAGCTGGAGCATTCCTGGGACTGCTTTCATACCAGCACAGAATGGTTTGGGTTGAAAGTCACCCTAAAGGTCATCTAATTACACCTGCTTTGGATGGATTCATCCTGCTGCAGGGACCAGGGAATTCCATGAGACAGCATGGGCTGGTCCCAGTGCTTGGTCCCAGTGCCTGAACATATTTCCAGAGCTATTTAATGCACTGCTCAGATGTAGGCCTGAGGTAACACTGATACCTGAGATGTTCTGCCTGTTGGCACCTGTCACCTCAGGGCTCCAGCGTTTCCCACAAAACCACCTTGTTCTTGCTCCACTGCCCTTCCACTTTTGGTTCCTGTAGATGTGCTGCTCTGTATGATGCTCTCTCATAATTCCCTCTGGATCAAACAAGTGTGGACTGGTGGGACCTGCCTGGCACCTTCAAAGGTCCCTTCCTCCAGCACACACCTCACCTCTTCTGAAGAGCCATCCCACGCGATCCAGCATTCCACCCACACTCCCTGTCAGTGCTGTAATTCCCTGGTGGCACCTAGCTTTGGGGCTACCCAAAAAACCTCTTGAGACTGGACCATTGCAAAACTATCACTCTAGACTTGGGTTAGGAGAATATAGAGCTGGTGGCCCTTCCTTCTCCTGGGCCATGTCTTTGTCCAGGTGCCAAACCTCTCCCTGCATCTCATCAGCATCCTCCTCCTGCCCTGCATTTCTCTGGAAGGTGTGTTCAGAGCCACCCAGATGGGTTAGCATGGAAAGAAAACAGCCAGAAACAGAGCATGTTCCTCATTAGGACAGGCTGATGCTTTGAAACACTTCAGTGGGTCCCCTACATTTCCAAGGCTTCTCCAAGAATGCAGCTGGGATCGAAAGGGCTCTTCCCTCCTTGCCAGGGGCTGTTCTCTTGCTGCCTCTTAAAGCAAAGTCATTTGGTCATGCCAGCACTTATGCATGGCAGGGCTCCGTCAGGGCTTTACCCTGCTGCAGACACAGCTGAACATTTTCCATCAAAATTATTTTCAGCCAAATCTGATCTTCATCAACACAGAAAACTGTGTATATCTTGGGGGAGGGGCGAATTTTCAGAATCTCATTATGCAAATGAGCCTTAAGGAAAAAAAAAAAGAGAAGGAAAAAAGAAATCTCACTTTTGGTTTTTGATAAAAGCCCTGGCAAATCTTGCAAAAAATCATCAGCAAAAATATTTGCTGTGAGTCTGTATAAATTGCTGCTGTGAATGTACGTTGCCCTGAATGCAGCCAGCTCCGGGGAAGGGGTGCACAGCCCAGGTGCTGGCAAGCCCTAATAGACACGTTTCCTTCATGCTTCCTTCATTTGTTTGCTTGAGGTGCCCTGGGGCTGTCCTGGAGGCAGAGGATACACGGAGATAACACACAGATTCATTAGTATCCCTGCTCATTAACTGAGACCTCTGTGTCACTGATGTGGCTCCTCCAATTTGTGTCGGTGGCACAGGGGCTGAGGAGCACACCTGCTGCCCACCCAGCCCGCGACACGAAGCTGTCACTGAGTCCTCCAGGACAGCTCCTGCCACCACTGCCCATCCTGCCAGCCCTTCCAGGGCTTCAGGGCTCCTCTCTGACCCTGGCATGACCTGTGCCAGGCCTGTGCTGACCCATGGGCTGCTCCTGCTCCAGGTCGGATGTTAATGAAGGGGGTTTTGTGCTGGGATGAGGAGGAGGAGTGAGGAGGCTGAGCATTAAATTGGGGACAGGAGTCAGGGGCTCCCTGGGTTTAGGAAACACAGCAACGGATGTTATTTCACTCTTGCCAGGCAAAGCCCTCAATCCGCTCCCCTCCAGAAGAAACCAAGCCTCCTAATCAGAGGTGTCTGTTTGCAGGGATTAAGCGAAGATCAGGCCGTCTGAGGACCTTACTCCCTTTCCTGAAGAGGTCCTGGTTATTTAAAGAACTCTAATTTGCTGTCCTCATTAGCAGGGGCTCAGTGGTGCTGTGCAGAATCCGTGCTGTGCTGCTGGGGCTGCTCTGTGAGTCCTTTCCTTGCCCAGCCCAGGACTGACCCCACTCTGGGGTCAACACCTCCTGTGCCCGTGCCTGTGCCTGTGGCAGGGAAGGGGCTCCTCTGTGCTGGCTGTTAGATCACTTCCAAAACTTCAGGGAGACTGCTAGCCTGAGGCAAGCAGAACACAGCCCTGCCGGGATGCAGGACAGGGAGCCACAAACACCTTTTCCAATTCAGCTATTCTGTCACTGAGCTGTCACCCAATGGAGAATGAAGGGCTGGCTCTGCCTGTGCTGCAGAGAGACTGAATCACTCCAGCAAGAGCTCCCCACGGATTCCAAAACTCCCTGCTGGGACTGGACACCCATGGTTAAAATATGTTCCTGGAATGCTCCTGGGTAGTCAAGGCTTTCCTGGAGTGTGTGCTGCTGCCTTTTCCCTGGTGCCTCTGCATCAGCTCCCATCAGCCTTGTGTCTCCATGAAGAGCACTGAGGTTGTGAGTTTCCAGAGCTCAACTTCCAGTTTCTGACAGTCTCCCCTCTCCAGGCACACTCTTGCAGCTGAAAATGGAGATCACAGAATATCCTGGGCTGGAAGGGTCATTGAAGTCCAGCTCCTGCAAGGTGCAAGTGACTCCCTCATGCTGTGTCCTCTGTGTCCTCCCTCCTCACCTCGCTTCCTCATGGCACAGAGGTTGTAAAAAAATGGCTCAGTACTGACACCTTCTGCACTCAGCTGCAGGGACGGGTTCACTCTTCCCAGAGCTAAGAAATTCAGAGTCACATCCTGTTTATTAGGATGCTTTGGTCAGATTCCCTTTATCCACCAGTGCTGCCCAGGTACAGAGCACAGAAGTTCATGGGGAAGAGGAGTCCTGCCTTTTCTGCTGATGGCAACACTGGAGGTCCTGTGATGCTGTGCTGATGCTGGATGTGGTCCTTGCTGTGCTCCCAGGAGATGGAGGTGAGACCCGTGGGACTCTCCCTGTGGGACAGGGGTACCCACAGCCCCACACTCCACAACCCTGGCAGGACAACGGGGAAGGGCTTTGAACTGAAAGGGGGGAAATTTAGGTGACATATACAGAAGGAATTGTTCTGTGAGGGTGGTGAGGCCCTGGCACAGGGTGCCCAGAGAAGCTGTGGCTGCCCCATCCCTGGAAATGTCCAAGGCCAGGTTGGACAGGGCTGGGAACAACCTGGATAGTGGAAGTCGTCCCTGCCCATGGCAGGGGATGGAATGGGATGGACTTTTAGGTCCCTTTCAGCCCAAATAATTCTGTGATTCTGTGATTCCACGTTTCTACAATTCTGTGATTCATCTCCTGCAGCTTGAGCTGTGCCACAGTGTGGTTAAAGATTAACCCTTTGAGGAGCATTTGCTGTCCCTTTGTTTCACACCACCAGCCCTCTCTTCAGCTCTGCTGTCATGAGAGGCTCCTTTGCAGGTCTCAGCAGGCTTTTCTGGAGGATGACTGTCACCTCCCTGTGCACATGGCACTTCACCTCCTGGTCAATGGCCAGGGCTCCACTGCTTTTATAGCAAGGACATCCCAAAGAGCCATTTCTTAACCCTCCAGGCCCTCCTCCCACTGACTCCTTGGACTTTTTGGATCAGAGAGTGTTGGACGTGGGTCTTCAGTGGACAGAAACACAGCCAGGGTGACTGATCAGTGCTGGAAATGATCCTGCTCTGTGTGGGTGGTGGACTGGAGGCTTCTAGAGTTCCCTTCCCAACAGCTCAGGAACAATGAGAACCATGAAGTAGAAGGGAAGAAACACTGGTGAGAAGGACCATAGTGCACAGGCCCATGTTCTAGTGCTACAGAGAAATACACCGTAGAACCAGAACAGTCTGAAATCCATGCAGGACAAGGAATGGACACATTCAGCGCACAGATACCTCCTCCCAGCTGATAGATGAGACTGATGTGCATTCACTTCCTTCAGACAGCGCCTGGGACTGTGGCCTATGAGGGCTGGAAAGGTTCAGAGCAGGTCTCACTCACCAGCACAGGTGAGCAGAAAGAGCTCCCATGGCATCATTCCTCCAAGACTTTATTTTTCCCCCTGTGTGTAAATGATTAATGAAGGATATTGTGGGAAGCAGATGTACAGTTACCACAGTAACTTGGATGAGTGGTGGGCAAGGCTTGTGCACATGGTGAGAAGTGCTTTGTGAATGTGAGGAGCTTTGTGCATGCTGTAGTTATTTTAGCCTCCATAAGATTCTGGTTAATTGTTAACACCATAAGTCCTAACCTGGGGGAACATTTATAAGTGAGGATAAGTTCATAATGAATCCCTTTCAATTTTATGTCCCTGTTGCCCTCCCTCCCTGGATACCATTATAACTTTATCTCTCTAAAATCTCCCATTATCTCACTTTCCACTACAGTAACCTATTACCATCTTTAATTTTTAAAAAGGATAATAACACAGAAGAAAATGTGAGCATGGGGATTATTCACAGTCACTCACCTGCAGTGGCATTTCCTTGCTCTTTTACCTGCTGTTTTCTTCCAGTTTCCAGGAGTTTTACAGAAGCTGTGTCCCAGGAGAGGGAATCTGGATTTTGCTTTTGACTCCCTGAAGTGGCTTTGCATAGTGCTGGGAGAGAAGCAGAGGGGTTAGATTCATTTGAAAGACCTAAAGAAAAAAAAAGAGCTTCCCCTGTCCCACTGCTCTGCTGCAGGGCCCTGGTGCAGAGGCAGGGCCTGGTCTCACTGCTCCCCGTGGTGAGCCAGCAGGTGCCAGGAATTGGCACATTCGTGCATCTCACCTTCTTCCAACGAGTAGGGTTCTGCCATCCAGCAGCATCATTGTCTCCTTTACTGTCCCCAGGCAGCTCTGAGGGGTGGGCTGGTGTGGATGCTGAAAGCTTGGTGGCAGAGAGATTTTTCAGTATCTGCCTGTGTCCGTGAGCATTCTCACTTTCTCACGGAGCTAGCTGCAAAACAGCTAGAGAGCCTTTGTAAATAATTCTTCTATCTTGCACCTGTGAGATGTTTTTGCACATTGTTATTGTAGGACTGAAGGTCTGTTTAGGAAATGTGTGTTTTTAGGATCTAGCCAATAGCCCTGGTGGGTGGTCAGCTAAGATCCAATGGCTTTCTATAACTTAGAGTATAAAAACCCTTCTGTATATAAAGAAATAAAGGCTTTTCTATCTAGTCCCTCCTGAGTTCGGTTCTCTCCTTCCTCCCCGGGCCGTGTCTGTCATTGTGACAGGCTGGGCTGCAGCTGCCCCTGGACAGGGCTGGGGAGAAGCTCTGGCTGGACACCCTTGGGCTGAGGGGTCACCCCGGTGCTTCTCCCAGCCCTGGAGCTCACAGGGAACGCTGTGCTGGTGTCAGTGCAGGCACTGGTTCATAGGATGGGGTTCTGAGGCAGAGACAAGCAGTGCTTCCTTCCCAGGGGTAGCCCAGGGCTGGAGCTCTTCCTTCCCATCGGAGTCACCAGAGCTGAACACATCCACGGTGCCAGTGAGGAGGCAGATTCCTGGGAAGCCAGCAGAAGCCTTCCTCTGCTCCCACACCTCCACACCCATCACTAACCCACAAGCATCACTAACCCTGATAAATCACAGCTCCCACTGGCCTTTTCCCTGCCTCAGACTGTCCTAAAAATAGGTTTATTCTATCACCACCTCCACAGCCGTTCAAACAGCTGGGGCACTGTTTGTTATCTCCTGCTATCCAGGGCCCATTGTCTCTGCTAATGGGCCATTAAGAACCCACCACATGACTCATGAGTCATCTCATCCCATTGTAAGAGGCTCCACCCAGGGGGAAGGAGCCAAGCATTCCCACCTGGATATAAGCTGGACTCTGGGACTGTACAGCAGCTCCGGCCTACTGGAACTCCAGAGGACAAGAGCTTTCACTGGATCATCAGGACCTTTCTTTCTGCCCGATCAGCGCTTCAGAGAACCATTTCATCTGGACGGCTCCCACCACCCTGAACAGGGTGTCAGGTTGTATTCTGACTCTGTCAGTGGTTACTGTTGTTGTTTATATTAATAAAGAACTGTTACTCTTTTCTCTCAAAAAGCTCCTTAATTTCAGAATTATATTAATTCGGAGGGAAGGGGGGTGCATTTTCTCTTCCAAGGGAGGCTCCTGCCTTCCTTAGCAGACTCCTGTCTTTTCAAACCAAGACACAGACCCTCCACCTCCTCCCTCTCCTTGCTCTGTGACTCGTCTCACCCCACACTGCTCCAGTGACCTGCTCCTCACCAAGCCCTGTCAGAGCCTGCTTGGCGCAGCTGGACAGAAGGGAAGGGCCTCTGTGCCTCCTCTTCCTCCATCAAGGTCCCCCAGCCTTGCCCACACCGTACCCGCTGATGGTCCTGTTGGCTTCTGCTTGTGAAGGTTGGGTCCACTCTGAGGGCATCTTCTGTTCCTCATGTACTTACAAATCCCACTGATGCCTCCAGCTGATGCTTTTATCAGAAGCGGACGCTTTTATCTGGAAGCAGTGCTCAGATTGGACTCCCAAACCCATCAAATGAAGGTTGAGAGGGAAAAGTGAAGGGCGTGTTGGCTGGTCACAAATGGAGGGATCTGGGAGTGCTGCCAGCAGCAGAGGGCCTGGCAGTATGGCTGGGCTCTGCCTTGCGTAGTGTCAGGGTGAGACACATGGCTCAGGAACTCCAGGCTCCTGGTTTATCATGCTGACAAACCTCAGTGCTGCCCACCTTTCTCCCCAGAACACAGCTTCTGGCCTGCAGGCCAGGCAGCAATGGGAGGGCAGGACTGTGTGAGACCAGGGCTGGGATGGGAGGAGGTTTGTGGGGCTAAGGGCAGCAGTGGCTCACACTATACCATGGCTGCCCTGTTTAAAAAACTGGGAAAACCTCACTGTGTGATGAAAAAGAAAGCTTTTCAAAAGGTGCTGCTCACCCCAGTCCCACCCAGGGCTGTGTAGAGGGAGTGTGTGCTCAGCAGGGGAGTGTTTCCCATACCCACCTGGGGACTCAGCCCTGCATTTGCTTTTTGCCCATGGACTCCCTGAGCTGACAGCAGCAGCAAGCTGTGCTATGACACCCATGGTCCTGGCCAACAAGCACCAGTGTTTCCAGGAAACGGAGTCCTGCTGTCCCCACACCTTCCCCTGGGGGCTGTGAGAACACTGGAGCTCCTCGTGCAGAGCAAGTGCCACACGCGTGGCCTGGCTCCTCCAGCTGACAGAAGCCAGAAAGGTGACAGTGCCAGAGCCCTGCAGCAGCAGATGCAGGACATCTCCTTCTATGTCAAGCACAGCCCATTCTCTGAAGATCAGCTTAAACGAGGTTTAAGTCCTGAACATCCCTGCTATGTTTCTCTTTGCTGTCTATTATCACAGCAGGGTATATTCCTCATGTGCAGAAAAATTTTCGCCTCCTTTTACGAATCTTCCCAAATTCTTGTTCTCAAGGATAAGCAAGATTTAAAAGGAGATGGGATTTTTAATGGCTTGCAGAAAACTGAAGAAGATCAGAATTAGGGACAAAACTTCTCAGGATGGCACCTTTGTTAAGATGAGGCACAGATAGTGCAAGATGTGCCTCTTTTGTGAGTGATGTTAGAAAACGTGGTGGGAAAGGTCACTTGAAAAGACACACCCAAAGGGTGCATCAGAGGAGATACTGCAAACCCTTCACCACTGGTTCCTCTCTTCTGCATGAAGGCATTGCCAAGCTGGGCTCAGCCACCAGCACAGGACACGTGGGCTGCCTCTGGCAGGTGGGTGGATCAGGGGACATCAGGCTGAGCGACCTGCAGTGGGAAGAGCTGGGAACTCTAACTGGCCTTCGCTGGTCCAGCTGTATTTCCAGGCTGTGAGAAGGATGGATGGATCCCATGGATCCCTGGTTTGTCCCAGTCCAATTTGTCCGTGTGTCTCTTGCACCTGAGCAGCTTCACCTGGAGGAAGGACAGACTGCACTCCAGGGGTGTGGAGGGCTTGGGTCCTCACTGCCTGGGGTCACCACAGGCACTACAGAGCCCTGGCTGGTGTTCTGACCGAGAGAACTGGGTGCCAACCAGGATCACAGCTGAGGGGGGCACGGGAGCAGCCCCCTCCCCACACTTCAGCCCCAACAGCATTTACATAAATAACAGAAAAAGGCCCATCTCTAGCCAGCAGGCAGAACCAGGAGCAGGCTGTCAAGATGTCTTTTCAAAGACCATTTTTTGTCGAGGAAAATGTGATTTCATCAGGAAAGCCTTTTCAGAAAAAGCCACTTTCCTAGAGCTGTGCAAGAGTGCTGGGGAACTTTGCACAAAGATTGTGTGCTTTAAACCTTGACAAAAAATTGGCAGTTTGATAATCTTGTCTTGTCTCTCACATAGTTTTTTATTTTTCCAAAACTGTCCTGTTTTTTCTCACTAGAAAAACGTGTCTCTGGAGTGTATTGAAGGAAAAAAACAAGGAGCAGGGAAAGTGAAGGGGGTAAAAAAAAAATACTAGCAAAAGCAGTATTTTAAATATATAATGCTTCCTGAGGAAGTAACACATTGAATTTTCAATAACCATGTACTTACTTTAAACTACCCGTGTCTTTAAATGAGTAGAAGCAAGACAAAGTACAGATCTTTTCCTGGTTAAATAATTAAAGTGTGGTGAGAGACAGTGTTTGTCTTTTAAATATCTCAGTTCAAGCTGCTCTTCCAGTGGGAATAGAATATGATCTTAAAACTAGGAAAACCAGGAGTTTTCATAAAAAGCCCAAACCAAAGGAATCCACCTCAAGGTGAGGATCAGCCCTCAAAGGGGCTCTGAAATGCTCAGAGAAATTGGCATGAACCCACAAAGCCTCTGGCCACCATGTCCAGGGTCCTCCCCAAGGGATGGAGAGTGGGGGCATCTCCTGCTCCCTGAGCAGGGTCTGCCTCTGCTCTGTCCCTCTCGAGGAGGTTTTCAGTCTGCACACCCTTACAGCACTCCCAGGAGGAGCTTGGGCTCTGCTCAGGGGCTGAAGCCTGTGTTGTGTCATCTTATCTTTCAGAGGAACCCAGGAGTCCCCCTGGGATGCCAGCTGATCGCAGGCTGGAATCCTCAATGCTGTGGGCTGGGCTGAGGTCAGCTGGCACATTGGGGCCCCACCAGCAGCCTGGTGGGCTTTTCTGCTGCTCCTCTGGCTTCCAGCTCATGCCTTGGGGACCCTCCCTCCTGACGTGCTCCCAGACCGGAGCCGGGGCCCCTCCTCACCCACCACGCTGCTCTGCACGCTGGCAGAGGGGACAGGGAGCAGCACGGGGAGGCAGCAGGTACAGAACGTTGTGGAAGTGCCTCTTTGGGCCAGAGGAGCTGCAGAATCCACGCCCAGGGAGGGCTGGAGATGGGGTGTGGAGAAATTCCAACTGGGATGGAAATCCTCTGCTTCTGCATTGCTGGCTCTCGAATCCCTGTCACCTTGCTGGGTGAGGAAGGCGCTGCAGGACACACAGCTCTGGGAAGAAATCCCTTGGGTGATGCCATCAGTTCCTGCAGTCAAAGGTTTGTGCCCAGCCCACCCATGGACTGATCCATGATCCCCCATGGGATCCACAGGTGGGATGGGAGCAGGTCTTGCCAACAGCAGGTGCCATACCTGGGGCTGGAAATGCCTTCCTGTGCTGGTGCTCATTGCTTGGGTCTCAGGCTGGCTACAGCTTTCTGTTTCTGTTGTCAACATCTGGCCTCAACTAACCATGGGATTAAAAAGAACAAAAATTGTCCCTTCAGTCTCAAATTTCCAAGTTTAGTGTGTCCTGGGTCCTGCTTTCAGTGCTGGCTGGGAGCTGAGGGAAGGCACAGGAGGGATGGATCTGGCTGACTCTGAACTCCAAGCAGTGTTATCAAATATTTGCCAAGACAATCCTTCCAGTGGCTTAAGGGTTTTACACCTGATTTATGCCATTAGGAGGAGGAATTAGAAAGTTACCACTGCAGTGAGGAGATGGTTTTATAGTGGCTATGCCACATTTTGGCAGAAGGTCTTAGGCCTCAGAGCAATCTTCTTTACACATTTTCTCACAAGACCAGCAGCTCTGATTCAGCTCTTCCCAGCTGCTGCTTTTAGGGGAACAGGCCAAATCTGTGCCCTTCCCTGTCAGAACACTGCAGCATCAAGGTGCTGAGGGATAACAGCATATCTGGGAATTAGAAGAGAGAAAGGAAGAAAAAGGAAGAAGGAAGGAGTCAGGGAGTTATCAGTATCCCCAGCCTGGCTGGAGAAAAGGCACGAGAGACTCTGAGAATCCCATGAATCTGCCCTTGTCCCCTTTTCCTGGTCCATCAGGGCTGGAATTCGTGGCATGCTGTATGCTAGCACTGCCGATACTGGAATGAAAACAGGAAATGTGGAGGGGCTGCAGGCACTCAGCATGCTGGAGATAGCTCCTGCAGAGCTCTGTGAGAGAAGGAAAAGAATCATTTGTAGAGCAAACTGTGCTCTTCTGAGGGGTTTTCTGCCCGTGGTGTGTTCCAGTGCAATGCTCAGCAGCTCAGCCAGCTCCCAGGGGTGCTGACACCCGAGGGCTGGATGTCCTCCAGGCTGGTCAGATTGAGAATACAGCCACAGCCATGGCTCCTTTAGGCCACAGGCAGGTGAGAAATGGGCAGAAAGCTCTTCCATGTAATCCAGACAAGGAGCTAGGAGTGGTTCTCCTCTTGGGCAGCAGGGAATTGATCCTGGAGCTCTTAGCACATGTCCATACACGAGGCTGGGCTCTCCCATTCCCTCTGTGGGTGATATTTCCACCACCACTGGTGCCAGTTATGGTCACGGTCTGGTCATGGGCAGTCAGAGGTGCTCATTTGGGAAGGCAGCAGGAGAGGGAGGATGTACAGGACTTACAGCAGTAACTTAGCTCCCACCAGACACTGGTAGAAAGGACTTTGTAAACTTCCCAGGTGGAATCATAACATCAGTCAGTTCTTCTCCTGTATCTCCATGAGGAAAAAGTCCCTCTTCACAGTACCAAAGACAGGATTGTGACAGACCCAGTGCAGCCCAGAGCACACCAGTGCTGGCGAGGGCTGGTTTGAGCCAGGACCACACAGCCCTGCTCCTGTCCGTGGTCTGGAGCTGAGGCTGCGGGTTAGAAAAGCACAAATACACATGGAATGGAGATTCCTGAAGCTCCAGGTGTGCTCTGACACGTGGATTTCAAAATGTAACTGCTGGGAGACATCACAAGCCGTACCTTGTCCCGTGTCCCATGGAAAGGTGGGGTGGTGTAACAGCCTCAGGGATGGCTCAGCAGCCTGGCAGGGTGACAGTGACACGAATCACTGACTCCCCAATTCCACCTGCAGGGGTAGCCTCTGCTTGTGGGGGTTTCTGGGCTGAGGTACCTGTAGCACCCAGAGCCACCCACAGCCCTGGCAGGCTGGGCAGGGAGCTGCTGAGCTTACACTTACACTTTCTGCAGAGACCATGGGTTCAAGCAGAGAGGCACCTGCCTCCTGCACTGTCACCCTTGCAGCACCAGAGCTCTGGGTGGGCTGGGCGAGCTGCTCCTGAGCAAGGCACAGCGATGGGACAGCTGAGCAGCAGCTTCCCAGGGCTCAGCAGGAACCAAAAGTGAGCTGTGCACGTAAAAGGCGTGAACCCACGATGCTGTGTCATGAAGAGGATGTTGTTGTGTTTGTCCTGACAACTCCATGTCACGGCCAGTCCCCACCCAGCCTTTCTCCTCCTGCAGCAAGAGCTGTGATTGTGTTCATGTGCATTCCTGTGCCTGTTCCTCTGCTTCCATCCCGTGCACTCTGCTCCACAAACACAACAACGGCTTTTGGCAAGCAGAGGAGGATCCTGCAAGCGCTGAGGCCAAGTGGCAGGAATTGAGAAACTGAGACATCTACCCAAGAGAACATGGAGAAAAGGCAAAACACGGGGATTCAGAGCCAAAACTCAAGTGGGTGTTTCAAGCATTCCTTGGATTGCTCAAGCTCTACCACAGCTTCCTATTGCACAGAGCAGCAGGTGCTGAGGCCCTTTGTTGCTTTCTCAACAAGGAAATTGTAGGAAGATAAACTCACCAGCATGCTGAGATCTCCAGGAATGCCAAGCAGCTATTGACATCTGATTCAGGGTTCATTCATCTGGGTGAAAAGAGAAAAAAAAGGGCTACATGTTTGCATTGCTTCGTGGCACTGAAGGTTTCTGAGTCACGAGCTGCCAGGTGGGTCAGAGGGACCTGTCCCTGCAGGAGCTCTGTGCCATCACTGCCAGGGACAAATTGGGAAGGAAGCCCTTGTGATGTTAATGAAACCTTGTGATGGTTGATGAAACCAAGGCATCCCATAATTACATCTGTGGAGCTGCAATCAAAATCTGCCAGGCTAAAAGCTCTTTGTTGGATTTCTCCTGAAGAGCACACCTTCCCAGGTGTGCTGCCATGAGTGCTGCAGTGAGGGCTGTGATTACACACTTGTTTACAGGCCAGGGTAGCTGAGTGCCAAGGCTGATGCACTGCCTGGTGCTGAGAACATCAGATCATGTCACTCCACCTCCAGATGAAGGGTTTATGGAATTACTTCTCCATAACTGGCCTATTTTCAGTGATCAGTTTGTGAAAACCACTGCCCTGGTCCCAGTCTGGGGTGTGCTTCAACTGAAAGTGGTGGGGCTGACCCCTGGAGAAACTGCCTGCTTGATTCAGACCATTTTGACTCACAAATGTGGGTGCTCTGTCCATAAATCCACTTTAAAAGGAAGCTCCATTATTACTCCTGATGAAAGTTTCTTGGTCCTCACTGATGAAACCTCTAGGAACTGTGTGTGTGAAGTCATTCCTGCTGGCCCCAAAGCAACCTCACCACAGGGAGACCTGGAGCATCTCATCACCTGCCTGGAGTGTGCCCAGGGTTTTCATGGGCAGCATTTGGGAAGCCACATCCACAATCCATGCTGTTATTGGTGAGTGCTTCTTGGGAAGAGCTTCCCAGTTGTGGCAAACTTGGAATGGCCTGTGGTGGCCTTGGCCTCATTGCTAACAAGTATTGCAACTTTGTCACCTGTTTGAGGCTCCTGGGCTCCTGACTGCTGTGGTGGCTTCACAAGAGACACCTCTGACGAGTACCTGGACACAGATAAGATCTGTCTAATTTGACCTGGCTCCAGTTTGTTGTGTTATCCTCAAGGAAATCAACAGGCTGAATGAATGAAATTGAGAGACCACTGTGCCTCAGAAAGAATAACCGTGAGGTGCTCCCTGGGATGGTGGACAGGTCTTTATCACATCAACTCACTGCTCCTTGCTGAACTCTGGGGTCAGCTCAGCTGAACTGCTCTTGGACTGAACCTGAGAACCCACCACTGACACTCTGTCTGGTGCTGTCTCTGATCCCAGATCAGCTCAGCAAGGGGAGCAGCACTCCTGCCTCCCTGGAAGGCTCCTCAGGAAGTTTCCAGTGATGCCTGTTCTGCATGAAACAAGGGGACCGTGAGGAGTCCTGGGGTGCTCACACCATGGTGTGGATAACAGGATTTTCCCCTGCAGAAGGTGCTGGGAGGTATGGCTGGATTTCTCAGAGCACAGTCTCGTTCCTGCACAGGAAGAGTCTGTGGATGTCACACCCAGTGCTTCCCTCTCCACTCCTGCATTAGCGAGCCAGACACTGTTCTCCACGTTGCTGTTGATGAAATCATGAAGCTCATCTGCGTCTGCTGCTTCAGCTCTGTCTGTTTTGCCCCACAAACACAACTGAGGGCACTTGGTTTGTAGGATAAGCATGCTTGGACCTGCAAATGGAAGAGGTGGGACAGAATATGGAAAAGAAAATTTCATTTTGGATATCTTCAATCAAAGGATCATTCCTGGCAACCTGATCTAGAGAAGCCATTAAAAGACAGAGTGGATGTTCAGCATATGGGGCATTTACATCTGAACCAGACAACCCACAAACAGCCAGCCAGTACCACCCAGGCCCCAGAGAGAGGAGATGAGGGTATCTGTCTACATCTCTGTCCCTGGCATTGAGGCTTCAACTTCTTCCCAATTCCTACAGGAATTCAGCAACCACATCATTCCCCTTCCCACTCTCTTCCTAACTTTTCCCGTGCACAGGTTTCATCTTCATTGCTGCTGTGATACAACAGCACACAATTCCTTCTCTAGTTCTGCATGTCCTTTCCACTCCTCCATCTGACTCGCAGGCCTATGGAGCAATTGGAACACAACCTTCCCAGCCACCAGCCCATCAGGTCAGCTTCCAACAGCTCCCGTGACACTGCAGCATCCGTTGTGATTCCCACAGTGCTGTGTTCACCCTCACAGCCCACTCTGGGCTCCAACTCTCACAGCAGGGCAGCCAGCACAAATCCTGCACTGCTGTGCCCTGCTCAGGAGTGACATTCCCACCCATTCTCCTTCCTTAAACAGGTGTGAGCTGTGCAGATCTCCTGTCTCCCATTTCCTGCACAGGCTGAGGTCTGGGCAGAGTGTGTCTTCTACTCTATATTGTTCTTTATGTTATGACACACTACCTAACATTAGGGCTACCAGTCTCTAGGCTGGTAATTAATCCGTTACTTGATCTTCATACAGCAATGCACAAATTCATAATTATCCTCCCTGAACAATGCAGTCCACAAGATCCTGGGCTGATGACTGGTTATATAACTGTGGTATTGCTCACCATGACTTTTCCATTTTTTTCCAATACAGTCTTCTCAAAGAGACCTCGGGTGCTGTTTTTGAAGCACAGGTGAATAGGACATGCTAGGGGCCATTTCAGGACGTGAGACCCATCAAATGTAGAGTGGATTGGTACTTGGATAAGAGAAGAATATTTTCTGGACATCTGGAGGACTGAGCTGCTGTTCTGCAGCTTTTCCCAGCCTTAGTGCTTCCAGAGTTGGCACCTTTTGATACCTGCACAAGATTGTTCCTGAGGGCCACAACCTTTTCCCAATGCCATCCCTGCACGTATCCAGCCACCACAAAGCAACCATGGAGCAATGCCATCCTCTCTGCATTTTAGTTCCTGCAAAACCTGATCTTTTCAGTGCAAAGGGCGGAGCCCAACCAGCTGCCTCACTAACTAAACAAATGTCTGAGAGTTGCCTGGCCTTAAATCTTCCCAATCCCCAAAGTGACCCTGCAGCCAAGTGGGCCCACCCCGCATAAATGCACATTTTGCAAACTGTGTCCCTGTCACTGGGAACTGCTCTGTTTTCCCTACAACTTGGTATTTCAGTGTTTTGTTTTACTCTCTGACTCACATTCTCACACTCCTGGGTTTCCTGACTCTGCCCACACATCACCTGAGAGCCCTGGTTGAGTTCGATTTGAGTTTGTGCATGTTACTTTTTAATTCCTCCATTATTTTCTTTCCTTTCTGTAGGACATCATTACAGTGAAGATTTTCCCTGCTCTCTGCATTGTCACTGTCTGTGATTACATAGCCTTGATAACTTTGCATATATTTGCTTAATGTTCTTTTCTGTGGCAGTTGTTGCAGAATTCCCTGTTTGCAGGACACATTTCAGGGACATTCAGCTTCACAGTTAATATAGTGCAGGTCTGGCTTGAGTTTTTTGCCAAACTGTTGCCAGTTTTTCTTGTCTTGTTCTGTGACCTCCTCTCAAGTGCACTCTTGAGCATCGCTGCTCTCAGTGTAACACCGGTCAGGTGTGTTGGCATTGCCTTCCTGTGGTATCTGCCTTTTGTTAGGTAATAGTTCCAGCATTTCCACAAGGATCTGCAGCTGAAGGGGACGTTCAGACTCACTGCTTTGACTTCTGGGGCTCATTCCCTGCCTCACCTCAAGTCCTGGGTGCAATTTTGGGCATCACAGTGTAAAAAAGGATCTAAAGCTATTAAAAAGTGTCCAAAGAAGGGCCACGAAGTTTCTGAAGGGTCTGGAGGGGCCACAGGAGGAGCAGCTGAGGGCTCTTGGTGTGTCCAGAGGGAACAGAGGACACTGAGGGCAGAGCTCAGGGATCTGCAGCTCCTCCCGAGGGGCAGCTCCCATCTCTGCTCTGGGACAGGGACAGCACCCAGGGAACGGCTGGAGCTGGGCCAGGGCAGGCTCAGGCTGGAGATCAGGGCAAGGTTCTTCCCCCAGAGGGTGCTGGGCACTGCCCAGGCTCCCCAGGGAATGGGCACGGCCCCGAGGCTGCCAGAGCTCCAGGAGCGTTGGGACAGCGCTGCCAGGGGTGCCCAGGGTGGAGTTTTTGGGGGGTCTGGGCAGGGCCAGGAGCTGGGCTGGGTGATCCTGTGGGTCCCTTCCAGCTCAGGATATTCTGTGATTCTGTGATCATCAACCCAAAGTTGCATATTTAAACTCCTGATTTTTTTCCCTCTGATCTATTTTTGTGCTTCCAGCATTTAAGCTGGGCTCCTCTCACCTGCTTCTTCCAGCTGGGGCTGAGTCCTCTGGGTCCATCTACTCCCAGAGCTGCCAGGTGCCATCCCTGGCATCAGCAGAGGAGGGATCACTGAAGGACTGATGCTTCTTATCAGCAACAGCTTCTGGGAATTCCCACCTGCTCAGGGCCAGCTCTGTCCTTCTCTGATGCTCTGTGGAAGGCCAAGCAACAGGAATCCCCAGGTGTTTGCACCCGTGTGGCTCGGAAGCAGCGCAGCCACCACAAGAGGGAGGCAACTTCTAAGCCGGGGCTGCGCTGCCGTCCCTGCGGGGACCGTGTCCACGTGCAGGTGACAACCGTGTCCTGATGCTCCACCTGGAATATCCACCGGCCACGGCTGCGGAGTCTCCATCAGAACCAGGGGCCGGTGCAAAGCGCTCCCTGAGAGGGGAAAGGAGGCTAGGATGAGTCAACAGTCATCAAACACCCCTGCCTGGTGCTGGCGGTGGGGAACAGCAAGAGGATGAGATTTTCCTTGTTTTGGGGCACCATGGGCAGCACTGCCAGTGTGGGACAATGGCCACGCTGTACCTGGAATCTCCTGTATCAGCTGCTGCCAGGCTGGAACCTGGTTTGTTCAGTAACAGGCCAGAGCTGGAAGGCTCCTGCTCACCACGGGCAGTTAAATACAGCTGCCTTCAGCAGGTGCTGAAAGGTGTTGTGTGTGGCTGTGCCAGGCTCTAAAAATTAAAGTACACTTATCCAAAGTACTTTTTTTTTTTGCCCTGAGGGCAGGATGTGTGCCAAAATAACCACTCTCTCCTCCAGTCTCTGGTTCTGGTGCTGTGTGTGGTGAACCTGTTGGCACAGCTGAGCACAGGGCTGTGGGCAGCTCTGCCCAGCACTGCTGGCACCTCCTGGGGTGATCAGAGCCCCCCTCCTCTGTGCCCTGTGCTTGGTGAGCCCCGAGGTGCTGAGCTGGGGATGCTGCAGCTGTTCTGCAAATAACTGTTGGAAGGTGGCAGGAGTTTGGATCTGAGACAGTTGGAAGTTCTGACCCCAGGTCCTCTGGACAGTGAAGCTGGATAATTTTTGGATACCAGATCATCTTTTCTTTCTCACACAGTCAACTCTCTTAGTGTTTTTCTGGAGTCTTTCCTTTTAGCTGGCTTTCGTGTTTTGTCAGAAGACGTGTGACAGGCAGCTGAGGGCTCTTGGTGTGTCCAGCTGGAGCAGAGGGCACGGAGGGCAGAGCTCAGGGATCTGCAGCTCCTCCCGAGGGGCAGCTCCCATCTCTGCTCTGGGACAGGGACAGCAGCCAGGGAACGGCTGGAGCTGGGCCAGGGCAGGCTCAGGCTGGAGATCAGGGCAAGGTTCTTCCCCCAGAGGGTGCTGGGCACTGCCCAGGCTCCCCAGGGAATGGGCACGGCCCCGAGGCTGCCAGAGCTGCAGGAGCGTTGGGACAGCGCTGCCAGGGATGCACAGGGTGGGGTTGTTGGGGGTCTGGGCAGGGCCAGGGGTTGGACTGGATCATCCTTGTGGATCCCTTCTAAATCAGATTCTGTGATTCTATGATCTGTCCCTACTCATTCTGAAATCTCTCAGAGAATTAGAGAGTCACCCAAGCTGGCCTCACAGATTGCATGGTGGGGTTTTGAGAAGAATTGGTAAGAATTTGGTTAATTGTGTGTCACTCAGTTCCTCTGATGAAGCAGATCCAGGCTCCAGGTCAGAACTGCTCTGGCTCTCATGGGGGGATGGACAAGGCTTCTGCTCCACTGAACTCCCAGCACATGGATGGTCGGGCTGGTGATGAGTCACTGCCTCATGGATTATGTGTGTTGTACAGTTACATCAAAGTGAAATAAACTGATAGATGTGGAGCAGATGAGAGGACACTCAGGGAGCTTTGTCATCAGTCCTGCTGCCAGCTGGCCTGGCTGACTCATGAGTCTGACACCTCTGGAAATGGTATCTCTAAACAGGAGGAAGGTATTGGGACAAGTCACCTTACAAAACACATCCTCACTCCAAAAAACAGGAACTCTGCTCACAGCATGGAGGAGACACAGCTGCACTTGTGCACCTTAATTCACAACAACAAATCACAAAGTTCTTGCACAACCAGGAGATCAAACCACCATCAATAGGTGGAGGAAAGCAGTGGGTGGAAGCTGCAAATGGCACCACCAACCACATCTGTGTAGGACAACTTGCAGCATCAGCATCCGCTGTAACCACCAGCAGCTGCCTAGCCAGTTTGCTAGGGATCACTCTGGGACAAGTGTTTCCTATTCCAGGGAAAAGGAGTAGAAATGCTTCTGATTGCATCAAAATATTCTAATGAAGCCAGAGACGTGCATGAACATAAGTGTGCAGGAGTTTGGGGAACTTGTGCTTTATAATTAATGAGAGACATTACATTCATACATTGACAGGATGAGGGGAAACAACCTCAGGTTTTGCCAGGGGAGGTTCAGGTTGGACATCAGTAGGAATTTCTTCACTGAATGGGTGTTTATGCATTGGAATGGCTGCCCAGGGAGGTGGTGGAGTCCCCATCCCTGGAGGTGTTTGGGGAATGTCTGGACATGGCACTCAGTGCTCTGGTCTGGTTGACAAGGTGGGGATTGGTCACAGGTTGGACTTGATGATCTTGAAGGTCTTTTCCAACCTTGATGATTCTGTGATTCTATTCTATGATTCCTTTGCAACAAGAGAAAGGAAATGCATTTCAAAATCTGGCACCAAGACTCTCCATCCCTAAATCAAATAATTTTCCAGTGATTGATACATTTCTTGTTAAATTGGTTCTCAGAAGTCCCGTAATCTCCAGGTGACTATCCCAGGCTTTCACACTGGAAGCCATCCCAGTTGGACAGAACAAGCCCTTGTGGTTGTGCCTCAGGAAGCAGCAGGGAAGAAAGCAGCATGGGAAGATGTCTCAGGGTCTCGGTAGAGGGGCTTTCACTTTCTCTTTACACTCAGAAATGTTTTGCACCTTTGGAAGGCACTTGAGTGAAGGTCACCTTGGCAGATGCTTTCACTGTGACAGGGGTGAATGCACAGGTTTGCTCCCCTCAAGCAGGGGGGACAGACTTCTGAAATCAGGCCCTTTGCAGGGCACAGCAAACCCTTCCACCAGCCACTGCCCCAGATGTGACACTCGGCCATCAGGGCCACCTCCCAGGCAATCCTGCACTCAGCAGGGACTCCCCACCTCAGGACACACAA